>JAJOZX010000155.1:737500-997500 GCA_023014485.1 Bathynomus jamesi
AAAATACAGGTTGAACAATTAAAAAAAAAACTTTGATTTTTTTGAATCACCCTAATATATATATATGAAAAGTTAATACAACATAGGTGCTACTTCCAACCGTTGCGGAGCTACGGACGTTTGAAGATGTGCAAACAACAAATCCCAACTTGTGTGTAATTCGATAGATGGCAGCACTAGTGGTAGTTTCGGTTAACGAAGTTACCACTACTAATCCTTAGTTTTTTCTTTCAGTTAGTTCTGATCTGTGGTACGAGACAGTGTTGCGCTGAGGTGAACAATCAAAATGAATCAACAGTTCACACCCGCTGAATACGCTGATATCCATTTCATTTATGTATTATGTGATGGTAACAGCAGAGCGGCAGTTGAAGAATATCGAAGACGTTTTCTGAACCGCCGAATACCGAACAGGCAAGTGTTTAGTGACACACACCAGTGATTAAGGGAAACAAGGACAATTGTTCCACGTACCAAAAACATGTAGCACGACGGCCCGTTGTTGTGGAGAAGCACATACTGGACTTAGTACAACGTAGCCCAACTACCAGTGTTCGAAGGATTTCTAGACGAATTGGTGAATCCGCATCGCGTGTATGGCGAACTATACATGATGGGGGTTTGTATCCCTCTCATTTGCAACGTGTACAAGCTCTTCAACCGGATGATTACGATAAACGTGTTCAATTTTGTCAGTGGATGGTTATGCATCACCAAATTCTTAATCGCATACTGTTTAGTGATGAAGCACACTTCATTCGGGATGGAATTAACAATAGATGAAATTCCCACTTGTGGTCCGCTGATAAGCCCCACGGTATTGTTGAAGGAAATTTTCAACATCGATTCTTGGTGAATGTTTGGTGCGGTGTTATTGGAGATCAGCTGATTAGACCGTTCGTTTTGGAACAACGATTAACTGCTGATATTTATCTGAACTTCCTGACGAACGAATTGCCGCTTTTGATGGAGGACGTGCCCTTGGAGACAAGGCGCAGGATGTTCTTTCAGCACGATGGGGCGCCACCACATTTTGATCGTCATGCTACGGATTACTTGAATTATCGGTACGAGAATCATTGGCTTGGTTGCTGGTTCAATATTGTGGCCCCCGAGATCTCCGGACCTAACCCTGTTAGATTTCTTTTTATGGGGCCTTATGAAAGAGATGGTCTACAAGACCAAAGTACAAACGAGAGAGGAACTCTTGCGTCGGATTATGGATGCCGCTGCTTACATTCGAGAACACACCGAAATGATTCAATGGGCAGTGGACTCTTGTTTGGAACGAGCAAGGCTGTGCATTGAAAACCGAGGCGGATATTTTGAACATTTATAAGGTGTATCTCATAAAATGTAACAATAAATACATCAGATTAATACGCTCGTTATTTTTTTCCGTGCACCTTAAAACGTCCGTAGCTCCGCAACGGTTGTAAATAGCATCGATGTTGTATTAACTTTTTTACTCGATATCACCCCCGACATCACCCCCAAAAGTATGGCAGACCGGTTGTGAAACACCCTGTATATACGAGTATATATATATATATATATATATATATATATATATATATATATCAGGCATGGCGTAATTAATTGCAATTTGTAATTGTAATTGATTTTAATTAAATACATTTTTCATGTAATTGGTAAGTAATTGTAATTGACTACCTAAAATTGAATTGTAATTGTAATTAATTACATTAGGAAACCAAGGTAATTAATACAATTACAGTGAATTACTTTCAATTACATGAATAATGAAGTTAATGGGTTATACTTATAGTTTAAACTACTTGCTCATCATGTCTCAGGGAGCTTTCTTTTGAAATAAAATGTTATTCTTTTTATTTCAAATAAAATGTTTCATTTATTTCAAATGTTCCTAACTAAAGTGTCAGTTTTTTGCCCTCATTATTTTGATAAAATAAATGACAGTTCTTTTGTCTTATATTAGTATTTTTTGGAGTGCCTTATCTTTGGTTTCATTAGACCATATCACATGCATCCAATGGCCAGCTGTCCATAGCAAGAACTGCTTGATGAAAAATACAGTAAAAAAAAAAAAAAAAAAAAAAAGAGTTCATTTTATTGACCTCATATTATTTAGTTTCCATTGAAGATGAGGACCAAAACTGAAAATGGAATTGAAATACGTAGGTAGAAAAGCATGATATAAATCAAATAATGTGTACTTATCCAAAAAAATGCAATTCTTTGTAAATGTAACTGTAATTGCAATTAATTACTTTACTAAGTAATTGTGATTGTAATTGAGAATATGTCAAGTAATTGTAATTGTAATTAATTACATTGGCCAAGTAATGTCCTATGCCTGATATATATATATATATATATATGATGAATAAAACCACGAAGGAAAGGAAACACAGAGTGATACTCAAGCGCTTTCGTCTAATGACATCCTCAGGAACACTGAAGTAAATAAAGAGTTCAAGACTATATATATCGAGGTCCGTGGTGTAATGGATAGCGCATCTGACCGGCAATCGGAAGATCCTGGGTTCGATTCCCGGGCGGTTCACCTCATTTTTCATTTGTTCGTTATTTCTCTTCCTCGTGTGCAGAACGCTCCTCTATATTTACGTCGTTTCTATACATTAATATACTGCGTGGTCATTGCAGTTAAATATATATATATATATATATATATAATAATAAATATAGAAATAAAAATTGTGGGAGGAGCATACAAATTTGTAAGGAAAACTATCAATTTTAGCACTTTGCCCGAATTCAACACAAGATCAAATGGATTGTTTACAACCAACTTTATAGATAATGCCTGAATGATATATAGGTCACAAAAAATAATAATAATAATAAATAGAAATAACTTGAAAAATAAAAATTGTAAGAGGAGCATAAAAATTTATAAGGGAAAATTACCAAAGTTTTAGCACTCTGCCCTTCTTGTCGAAATTCGTTCTGAACGAATTCAAAACAACGGGATCGAGTTGAAAAAGACCTTTGCTCATGTTAGTTATTTGTAAGTTGGATAATAGCAGACAAGAATATTTCTATTAACAATGTTGCTAGAGTGAAACAAAACTGAAGCATTATTTCAATTAATACAATCTGATAACTCTGAAAAATGAACAAAAAGGGCACTGGACGACTGTCCCGTTTTAACGGAATAGTGATGCTGTTTTACACGCGTGTGCAAATCCTTTCTTGTCTGACCAATGTAAAAGGAATCACATTGTTTACAACCAATTTTATAGATAATGCCTGAATTATTGGTAGGGCTATTTTTTACAATGATATTTTTCACAATATTGTTATGTGAAAATACTACATTAATATCCAAAAGTTTAAGTACATTAGCAATGCCTAAAAAGCCTGGGAAAATGGAAGTACTGAAATATTCTCTGACAAAGTGCGAGTGTTATTATTCACACGATAGAAGGTTCGTTTTGCCTTGTTAAGACAAGATTCCATAAACGCAGGTGGGTAGCAGAGATCACTTCCAATACCGTTGATTTTTCCCAATTCTGCATCGATGTATTCCGGACTGGCGATCTTAAGAGCGCGGAGAAACATTGAAGAAAATATGGCCTTCTTAATGGGGTTGTCATGTCCAGAGTAAAAGTGTACGTAGGACAAATTGTTTGTTTTTTCCGATAGATACTAAACTTAAAAGCTGGGCTTTCCCTCTGTACACGCACATCCAAAAACGGGATTGAGTTATCTTGTTCCACTTCTAAAGTAAACTTAACGGAGGGGACTTGATCATTTAACTGAAGGAGGAAGTCATCCAGGTCACGATTCATGGGCCAGATACACAAAATATCGTCGACATACCGCAACCATGAGATGCCACCATGAGATGCCAACCTCCAGGATTCTCGGAATGTAAGTAATTTCGAAAACCTCCATATAAATATTGGAGAGGAGGGGCGACAAAGGGTTGCCCATGGCCATCCCAAAAACCTTTTGATAATACTCGCTATTGAAAGTGAATTTACAGTCTTTGATGCAAAGCTTAATAAGTTCCAAAACGATGTGTGCAGGTAGTGGCAGGTCGTACTTATGTAATTCTCGGGAGAGAAAGTCAAGTATATTGTCAATCGGCACTTTTGTAAACAATGAACAAACGTCAAAACTGATCAATCTATCGTTGGTTTCAGTGCGTACATTATTCATTTTTTCAGTAAGATCCAAGGAATTTTTTACATGTGAATTAAGTTTAGTATCTATCGGAAAGAAAAAACAATTTGTCCTACGTACACTTTTACTCTGGACATGACACCCCCATGAAGAAGGCCATATTTTCTTCAATGTTTCTCCGTGCTCTTAGGATCGACAGTCCGGAATATAGCGATGCCGAATTGGAAAAATTCAACGGTATTGGAAGTGATCTGTGCTACCCACCTGCGTTTATGGAATCTTGTCTTAACAAGGCAAAAAGAACCTTCTATCGTGTGAATAATAACACTCGCAGTTTGTCAAAGAATATTTTAGTACTTCCATTTTTCACGGGCTTTTTAGGCATTGCTAATGTGCTTAAACTTTTGGATATTAATGTAGTATTTTCATATAACAATATTGTGAAAAAATCATAGTAAAAAATAGCCCTACCAATAATTCAAGCATTATCTATAAAATTGGTTGTAAACAATGTGATTCCTTTTACATTGGTCAGACGGGAAAGGATTTGCACACGCGTGTAAAACAGCATCAATATTCAGTTAGAACGCGACAGTCGTCCAGTGCCCTCTTTGTCCATTTGTCAGAGTTATTCCATTGTATTGATTGGAATAATGCTTCAGTTTTGTTTCACTCTAGCAACATTGTTAATAGAAATATTCTTGAGTCTGCTATTATACAACTTACAAATAACTTTAACATGAGCAAGGTCTTTTTCAACTCGATCCCGTTGTTTTGAATTCGTTCAGAATGGATTTAGACAAGAAGGGCAGAGTGCTAAAACTTTGGTAATTTTCCCTTATAAATTTGTATGCTCCTCTTACAATTTTTATTTTTCAAATTATTTTTATTTATTATTTTTTTTTGTGACCTATATATCATTCAGGCATTTTCTATAAAATTGGTTGTAAACAATCCATTTGATCTTGTGTTGAATTCAGGCAAAGTGCTAAAATTGGTATTTTTCCTTACAAATTTGTATGCTTCTCCCACAGTTTTTATTTCTATATTTATTATATATATATATATTTTTTTTTTCTTGTAACCTATATATAGTCTTGAACTCTTTATTTACTTCAGTGTTCCTGAGGATGTCATTAGACGAAAGCGCTTGAGCACCACTCTGTGTTTCCATTCCTTCGTGGTTTTATTCATCATAAATATTTTTCACGTGTTACTTTCGTGAAATAATTTTCATATATATATATATAATTCCACATGGGAACGCTTTAATACTGACTCATAGTGCTCCCTTCGCTGATTTCATTCTAGCTAAAATCAAATGATTTTATTCGATCTTAGGGGAGATATATATTCAACAAAGGGCTGACCCACAAAAAGGACAGCCAAACCAGTTGATCCTAAAATGACCCAAATATCTCTTGTTTAAAGTGAACCATAGCGACTTCCCATGATTTAATTTATTGATATTTATTGTCTTTGACTTTGTAAACCCCATTCGGTTCAAATTCAGTAATTCCAAATTAATGCGCTGCATCTTCCCTGAGCTGACATAATGTCTGGTTTAGTTATTTCTCAGCAATTCCATTTCTGCCACACTAACGTGTGGATAAAGTAACTTTTTCTGCTTATCTAATTCAGTTTAAGGTTATGCTCGTGCGAAATGAAACTTACCGCCGCTTAAATTGAAATGATGGTGATAAGTTGTGATAGGTGAGCTATGCTAGAACTTAAAACATCTTTCAAAAAGATTTAGGCCTATAGGGTATAGCCAAATTAAACTAAAGATTGCGCTTTTCAAAATGGGTTAGCCAAATCTCTTTGTGACTGGACAAGCATAAAGTATGCACTTCTTTTCGATAGATATGCCAAAGCATCTATAAAGTTACGTATTTGATCCGGTGACCTAAATTACAGATCTAAAAATTTCTAAAGTATGTCACGTCTCCATTGCTTTATGAAATGGAAATAGAAAATGTTTTTGCACAATAAAAAATAAATTTCTTTGAAATCAGAAATATATTTCTGTCGTATCAGAAACGCCAAAGTTTTATTGTAGCAACCTTTCGTATTTAGCGGATTCGCTAGTAAATTTGAATTGCTTTAGAAATTGTGTATTTTCCAAACTGTTCTTAATTTAGAGGCTCTGGATGAGACAATGAAGTGAAACTCATAAACAACATAAACACACATTTTCAAGAATAATTTGGTTAATACTTTAATGGGTTTATTTATTATGGTTAATCAGCTGACCTCGGCCAAATGGGACTCTAAGGGTGAATGAAGATTTTTGTTCTATATAATCATTTAATTTAGCTTTTTTAATGGGAAGTTAAGGGTATTTTTAGTTTTTTCTATTTGAAGTTTTAAAGCGATATTAATTTGCCATTTGAAGATATATCATTAATTCACTTAGGGCGTATTTTTTTTTATTTTTTAAGATTAAACTGTTCGGAACAAAATAATCTTCATTGCAAAGCTGAAAACAGACGGTAATTAAGTAATAATTCAGACTGTAAACATTATTTTTAAGGATCACGGTCTTGCATCCAATTCACTCAATTCTTTTAATAATTCTAGAACTGAAAGCTAAAAGGGCCAATGTCAAAATTTTGCATTTTGAGAAAAACGTGATTGAAGGTTTCTTTCTTTAATCAAAATTCAACCTTTATTAGCAAACATCTTTCCTTTATGTCAGTAATTTAAACATTATTCCTTTATGTCAGTAAATTGCACACATATGCACTCTCATTTGATTCCTTCTGCCAAATCATGCTGCCTGTTTTGGCTTTATGAAAATTCTTTCTTCATTATTCATCTTCATCTGCGTCATCTACGCTCAGGACATTGGCTCATTGTAGTACACCTAATGATTTGATGACATTGGCCCTTGTAGCACTGAAAGAGCAGCTGATTTCGAGTTCAGTCCTACCCTTATCTCAAAAATTGATTTTTTGATATTGGCCTTTCTAGCATTCAGCTCTAGAATTGTAGTATTAAATAGGAGGTAACTCTACGGCTTTTCATATCCATGTTAACATAGCCATACTTACAGCAACACACACACACACACACACACAAACTTGAAGAAATCCATAACTTGCGTCTGTTTCTCTCCAGTGAGAAATATTAGATTAATATATGGTAATTTTCATATGCAACGTAAACGTAAATACTTCAGATACATTCTCTCTCTGCCTCTCTGAATTTGATATATGTTTTTTCTGTATAAAATTTAATTCAGGAAATGTATTTGTTCATTCCGTAATAGTTTAAAAATAGTGAAACAATTTGAAATTCTGCAACTCAGGCGACAGTTTTATGCCAACCATTCGCGTATGAAACGCAAAACACATTCATCTTAAGGTGCCAACCATTTTATCGCAGTCATTAGGACTCAAATTTCGGTGTTGCATTTAGAAAACAATGAAATAAACTGAATTCATAAAATTTCAGAGCTTTGGCGACGCGAGGAGGAAAGGTAATAAAATGGAAAATGTCATACAAAAACAATGAAGAAAATACATCACAATGAGCACATTTTATGAGACTTTAAAGTTTAAAAAAGGATTTTCAGCTGATTTATCTCTATGGATGATAACGAAGTCTGAAAAATCCTATTACCCTCTAATGAGAAACGAAATACATTAAATATAATCAAATATACACAAAAGAATGTTTTAAACTCTCTCTCTCTCTCTCTCTCTCTCTCTCTCTCTCTCTCTCTCTCTCTCTCTCTCTCTCTCTCTCTCTCTCTAGATTGATAGCTAAAGTCAAAGGACTAGGAATCACCGGGCTCGTTTCCAACTGGATTGAGGATTGGTTAAAAGATAGAAAGCAGAGAGTGGTAATAAATGGAGTGGCTTCGGAGTGGGCGCCCGTCACCAGTGGTGTCCCACAGGGTTCCGTTCTGGGTCCTTTACTTTTTATCATCTATATTAACGATATAGACGTCGGGCTTCTAAGTGCAATCTCAAAATTTGCAGACGATACGAAATTAGGAAGTAGTGTAGGTACTGAGGAGGGCGTAAGAACGCTTCAGAATGATCTTGACAGGTTGGGCGAATGGTCTGCTACTTGGCAGATGCCATTCAACTTGGACAATAATGCACATAGGTTATAAAAACCCAAAGACCGATTACTCTCTCTTGGGAAGGAACTTGACTGAGACCGATCTAGAGAAAGACTTGGGAGTCTATATCAGCAACGATCTGAAACCGTCGAAGCACTGTGCAGAAGTCGAAAAGAGGGCCTTAAAATTATTAGGTTATATTAAAAGACAGTTCCAGTTTCGGAACAAGCAGACTGTAATGTCTCTTTATAATTCTCTAGTCAGACCTCAACTGGAATACTGTGCGCAGTTTTGGTCTCCATCCCTCAGGAAGGATATAGAAAGGTTAGAAAGAGTACAAGCAAGGGCTACAAAATTGATCCCTTCAATGAGAATGCAAAGCTACCAACGGAGATTGGAGCGCCTAAATCTGTTTAGCTTAGAGACGAGGAGGTTGCGGGGTCAGCTTATTCAAGTCTTCAAGATGCTCAAAGGAATAGACAGGGTGATTACAGAAACTTATTCTCACTTAATGCCAATCCGACAAGAAATAATGGGTTTAAACTGGAACTAAAGACATTTAGGACCTCTGTCTGCGGAAATTTCTTTTCCTATAAAATAGTTAATATCTGGAACCAACTTCCCTCAGAGGTTGTTTCCAGTCAAAGTGTAAATGTGTTTAAAAATAGGCTAGACAAAGTACTGAATACTCTCATAGTTTGAGATTAAAACATAAGAAAACTCTGCAGGAGTTCGCTTGCACGGTGTCTCTGTGAGCAAGCTAAATATAGAGCTATTTATATATATTCTCCACTTTCCTGTAAAATTTCCTTGGCTACTTTTCTAGGGTCAAGGTATTTTCTTCAACCTTTTTCCGTACCTGCCTCTGGCAGGGAGGGAGCGGAGGGTGGGGAGGGAGCCTTCTACTTTTCTATCCAGTTTTCTACTACTGCTAGGATAGTTGAAAGAAAAATAAACTTTTAATAACAGGAACCTCCCAGAGTGGACCAAAAGGTCTTTGAGGCTTCCTCTTGTCCTTGTAACTCCTTGTAACTCTCTCTCTCTCTCTCTCTCTCTCTCTCTCTCTCTCTCTCTCTCTCTCTATATATATATATATATATATATATATATATATATATATATATATATATATATATACATATATACATATACCGTATGGTGAGGTCAAGCCCGGGGATTGATGACGGGCATCCACCGGGGGGAGGTGATCTTGAGCCGCTGGCAGACGTACCTTCAACTGAAGAGTGCGTCCATGTACAGGTGGGTGACTCTCCTTCCCCGTTGGAGGGGGCTCGGGCTCCTACAGAAGTTGCCCGCACCTGGTGTGTGCTGTGCAGTTCTGGTCGCCCACCCTCAGGAAAGATATTGACAGGCTGGGGTGAGTCCAGGTGAGGGCCACAAAGTTAATCCCTTCCGTTAGGCATATGGGCTACAATCGACGCTTACACGCCCTGAATTTGTTTTCGCTGGAAACTCGGAGGTTGCGCAGTCAACTGATCGAGGTTTTCAAACTCTTACACGGGTTCGACGATGTCGATTTTAGAAGCATGTTTAGTTTAAATGATAACTCAATTCGCAACAATGGTTGGAAGTTGGATTTGAAACAGCATAGCACTAGTATGTGTGTGTGTGTGGGGGAGGGGGGGGAATTACTTTACCTATAAGATCTGTGACACGTGGAACAGGCTACCTTCAGAAGTTGTGAACAGTTCCTCTATGGATCAGTTCAAGAAAAGGTTAGACTGAATCTTGCACACTATTTGAGGGTGTATGAATTTTTCCCTGGCACCCGCTGCCATTGGTACCTCCTCGGTATGGGCCGCAAGGCCTATTGAAGTACTTTTTGTCCTTTTAACTCCTTGTAACTCTCTCTCTCTCTCTCTCCCTCTAATAATAATAATAATAATAATAATAAATAATAATAATGATAATAAATAATAATAATGATAGTAGAGAGAGAGCGAGAGAGTGCTACTGAAGAAATAAAATTATTTGAAATTTTGAGGTTGTAAGGTTATCGGATAAGAATGCTTTTAGTCGAATTTAGTAGAATTTAGTAGAATTTTAGTAGAATTTTTGGCTCTAATTAAAATTATCTCAGAGCTAATTAACTATTTATATTGGCTAAATACGAATTTTTTTAAACTTTCAAACCTTCTTACTCTGAACTAAATGTATATCAAATAACTTACGTGTACTAATTTCAATTATAGTACTATTAGTTTAACCTCTTTCATATCAACTTTGGTCATATACAGTAGATGGATGAAGAGATACATCTTTTCATGAAAATCCAAACCACTAACTGCTCCACCAAGGTGGAGTAGTGGTTAGGACGCAGGACCTTCAGATGAACAGTCTAGCACTTTAATGCTAAGCTACCCTGACGGATGTACTATTAATTATCAATGTTTATCTCGATTAGTACAGTAGAACGAGTAATCCTAAACATCAATGATAATGTTTGAACTACAGGATATTTCACTCGGAAGAATAATAGCATTTATGGAAAGCTTCGATGCGAGCTTTAATTATATTTTTATCGAAGATTATAAAAATATGTTTTACGATAAGATTTTTCAAATTTTATCAGTCTTTCGTGTACTTCCATTTTTCCCGGGCTTTTTAGGCATTGCTAATGTACTTAAACTTTTGGATATTAATGTAGTATTTTCATATAACAATATTGTGAAAAATATCATAGTAAAAAATAGCCCTACCAATAATTCAGGCATTATCTATAAAATTGGTTGTAAACAATGTGATTCCTTTACATAGGTCAGACGGGAAAGGATTTGCACACACGTATAAAACAGCATCAATATTCCGTTAGAACAGGACAGTTGTCCAGTGCCCTTTTTGTCCATTTGTCAGAGTTATCCCACTGTATTGATTGGAATAATGCTTCAGTTTTATTTCACTCTAGCAACATTGTTAATAGAAATATTCTTGAGTCTGCCATTATCCAACTTACAAATAACTTCAACATAAGCAAAGGTCTTTTTCAACTCGATCCTGTTGTTTTGAATTCCTTCAGAACAGATTTAGATAAGAAAGGTAGAACGCTAAATCTTTGGTAAACTTGTATGCCACCCTAATAACTTTTATTTTTCAATTTTTACATACAAAAAAGGGCAGAGTGCTAAAACCCGGCAGATTTCCAGTATAAATTTGTATATTTTTTTTTTTATCTATAACATTGGTTGGAAACAATTCATTTAATCTTGTGCTAAAAATCGATAATTTTTCAATTTTTATATACAAAAAGAGCAGACTGCTAAAACCCGGGCAGATTTCCAGTATAAATTTGTATATTTTTTTTATCTATAACATTGGTTGGAAACAATTCATTTAATCTTTTGCTAAAAATCGATAGTTTTTCCTTATGAATTTGTGTGCCCCTCCCACAATCCTTTAATTTTGTTTCTCCGTTTATTGTATATATATATATATATATATTTTTTTTTTTCTGTAACCTATATATAGGCTGTAACTCTTTATGTACTTCAATGTTCCTGAGGATGTCATTAGACGAAAGCGCTTGAGCACCATTCTGTGTTTCCTTTCCTTCGTGGTTTTATTCATCATAAATATTTTTCACGTGTTACTTTCGTGAAATAATTTTCATATATATATATATATATATAATACAAAACATTCCGAATCTTAAACTCATTCTTGCTCGTAAATTGATGCAATAAAGTTTAAATATAACTTGAGTTTAGTATAAGTATGTAAATGGAAGTGGTTGTGCAATAAATATGCGTCGGTTCAGACAAAGAGAGAATCACTCGTTTGCTGTCTTTCATTCAGAAGACGAGACGCGATCAAATAATAGCGGGAATCTTATTCAGTAAAAGAGGTAGAGGACTTCTCGAAGAAGGAGAGATAAAGCTTTTCTCGTCTCCTTACATTACTGCAGTCACAGCATCACCTTTCTTCAATATACGCATGTACGTACATTCATCCATATTCATCCGTACCCCTTAATATTACATGTATATACAGTATATACGCTACGCTCCCCCGCAAGCCGTTACAGATACAATGGGGTCATCTGCTGAAAATCTTGTAGAAAATCCTTTGTTATGTTTTATATTTGACAAAGTAGATCATATTAGGTCAGACCCTCTCGTATCTGTCTGTCATGTTTTTTATGATTCGGAAGAAATAGAACATGCGAGGGGACAGTTAAACACCCTGTTCAGTGCTACCCTCCCAACTCGTAGAGGTAATTCTAGAAACGAGAATATCCTAAAAGACATTATAAATAAAGTGTTGACCATCCTGGATAATGAGAACAATATTACCTTCTACGTTACTAATTTCCATAGAATACCGGTAATCTCTATGGGTGACGTAGACGTCTCGGTGCTCCTCAAAGAGTAAAATGAGGTACAAAAGTCGATAGTTGAACTGAAACACCAACACGTGGTGTCACATCAGAAAAATGCGATTTCGCTAGAACAATTCCGGTCAGAGTTAGATGCGTTGAAAGAGACGCTCCTCCCAAAGCCCAGTTACTCAGAAGTAGTTCAGCAAGTCAGATCTCCAAGAAGTGCGTTGGGCAGCGAGGGAAACGAAATCCCTGCCCCCAACTCTCCCCCCTGAAGGTGGGGTGGAAACGCAGCATGCAGGGGAAGCGGTTAACCCCCCTCCCGTTCAGGAAAGGACCCCTGCTCCCGATTTCACAATGAGGAACAGGGACTGTCCAATGCCAAGAGACGAGGCATCATTGTCCTCTTCCCCACCTACCACTGCAGGGGAGAGGCGTTCGATTACTCAAACGCTTCGCTCGGTACGCAGTTCCTCCCCCTCCCACCTAAGAAGGAGGGGCACGCGCGGCCGTCAGGTTATAAACACCGTTAACATACCCTCACCAAGCCACAGAGTAGGGGAGGGGCCTCCTATCCTCCCAAGGTCGTGCCACCCATCCCCCAGGCAGGCGAACCCTGCCTCAGAGAGATCGAGGGAGGAGGACGGGTGGGTCACTGTTAACATGCGCTCTTCCCGGAGGTTTCCTCAACCGGTCTTCGCGGCGAGGCAACCGATGGGGAATCTCACCCTCTTTGTGTCGCGAATTCAGATCTCGAACGAGGCAAGCGATATTCGACACATGATGGAAGAAGTCATTGGTGAACACAGTATATTGTTAGTTAATAAACTAAACACAAAATCTCCGTATTTAAAGTAATTAAAGTAATATTTAAAGTATTTAAAGTATTTACTCATTTAAAGTAATAAGTAAAGGTGTAAATTTGCATTTCAACCCGTATAATATGAGTCAGTGGCCAGATGGTATTATATTATTGTTAGGAATTTATTCACTTTTCCACGAGATTTGATAAGAGGAAAAATAATAATAATAATAATAATAATAATAATAATAATAATAATAGGCGCCCTAACGGTAATGCCTGAAAGTTGTACTGTGTATAATAATAATCATAATAATAATAAATTTTCTATCACTCATGGCGGATAACTTGTTGAAAATAGTCTCATGTAATATAAAGTCATTGAGGAATTCAACTGTAGATGTTCATAAAATCTGTGACAGTGCAGATTTGATACTCCTGCAGGAGCACTGATGACTTTATTTACCATGCGTCATCAGCAGTAGACTTGTCGGATGAATTAATGTACGGTAGACCTTTTGGTGGTGTTGCTTTCTTAATAAGGAAAAATTTGTCAAAACATATAAAAATTTTAACAAGCGATAATGTAAGGTTGTTAGGCATTGAATTACAAGTGAACAATGATTCCATATTAATTGTAAACTCCTATTTACAATACAACAACGGCAGTATCTAGATGAATACATTGATTTGGTGTACAAAATTAAGTCATTATCAGATAACCCCAAATATTCTCACTCTATAATAATGGGGGACTTTAACGTGCATGTGAACTCGGAATTCTTTGAAGAATTGGGTAACGTGCGAGTCGGCCAATTTAATTATAAGTGATGTAGATGTATTAGGGGTAACCAGTGGTAATTTTACATACGTTAGTGATATGAGTGGTTCCATCAGGTGGATTGATCATTGTCTCACTAGTAATAATCTAAAGGATCGAATTATTAGAGTTCATATTCTGCATGATTTCCTTCTTTCTGATTATAGACCATTAGAAATATTAATTAACTTTATCAATTTATGCGCAACACGACTTAACAAGAACTCAATAGGTAAGAATAATCACGTCGATTGGTCTAATGTTAATATGCAACAGAGAATAGAATACAAAGACAGAACAAGTCACCTCTTTAATAATTTAGAAATTTTGCATCTTGCCTGTAGTAATCCTTGCTCAAATGATTCTCACTGTAAACTCATAGATAGGTATTATAGTAAGATAATATCCCTGTTAAGAGAAGCAGGAAGCCCCCTGATTAAATCTTACAACTATCATACTAAGGTTATTCCTGGATGGAATGATTTTATTGCCCCCCTGAAGAGGGAATCGAAAGACGCCTATGATTTGGGGTGCTTTCATGGTAGACTCAGATTAGAACCAGTATACATGATTATGTGTAGAAGTAGGGGTCAGTATAAGACGGCCATAAGGCGATGTAAACAGGAAGAAGAGTCTATTCGAGCATCAAAAGCCTGTGAAGCTCACATAAATAACGATAATAACAAATTTTGGAGATTTGTTAAGAATCAAACGGGTGTCTAAAATGCCCTCCCTCCGAAAATCGATAGGGTGTTGGGGAGGATGAAATTGCAACGCTGTGGAAAAAAACACTACTGAAACATTCTTAACAGTGTGAGTAGGGATAATCTTAAGATAGATTGCAGCGAAACGACTGTGGGAGGGACAAGGGAAAATACTTTGATATTAGTTTCTGAAGTAAAGAGGTTAATTAAAGAGTTAAAGACTGGTTCTGCGTTATGGGTAGATGACTTATCGAATGAGCACTTAAAATATGCCAATGATGTAGTATGTCTGCATATATCATTGCTCCTATCAGCCATGCTTGCTAATAGCTATATCCCTGCAGAGTTCATGAGGGTATATATCTTGCCCCTGGTCAAAAATAAGTATGGAGACATTCTGTCCAGCAATAATTACAGGCCTATTGCTGTCGCTTTCTGCTTCTCGAAACTACTAGAAAAACTCTTGTTACTCCGATTAAATGATTTCCTATGGACATCATCTAATCAGTTTGGTTTTAAAAGGTCCCACTCAACTGACCTGTGTGTCTATGTACTTAAAGAAACAATATCTAAATACATTGACAATAATTCAACTATTTATAGCTGTTTCCTAAATATAAGTAAGGCATATGATAGGGTGAACCACAATATTTTATTTGCAAAACTAGAAGACAGGAAGGTTCCCATGTACATATTAAATGTATTGAAATTTTGGTATTCCCACCAATCTTTCACCGTTAGGTGGGCAATGTACTATCCGAGTGTTTTGACTCCTCTTGCGGGGTGAGACAAGGCTCCTTGCTCTCCCCTATGCTTTTTAATGTGTATATTGACGGATTAATTGCTTCACTTAATGAAGCAACAGTGGAATGTTGTGTAGATAACACAAGGATAAATAACTTAGTTTATGCCGATGATATGGTGTTAATAAGTCCATCTGTTAAAGGTCTGGATCGGCTACTAAAAGTCTGCAAAGTGTATTCGCAGAAACATGATATTCTTTTTAATGTTACAAAAATTAAGGTTATGCAATTTCATCCTAAAAGCTGTATAATCAGCCAGCTGATATAAGGTTTAAAATGAATGGTGAAGTAATTGAGGAAGTACAAGAGTTTAATTATTTGGGTCATACTATTACCAGCTCCTTGAGTGATGACTCAGATATAAGAAAACAACCTCGAAGCCTTTGTGCTAAAGCGAATATGACTATAAGGAACTTTCGATTCTGTACAAGTGAAGCTAAAGACACTCTTTCGTACTTTCTGCAGTAATAATACGGACAGCAACTCTGGGTGAATTATAAAAAAGGTTCTGGCAGAACCCTAAATTTGCTGTACTACAGGTCTTTTAGACTCTTACATAAATTACCCCGAGATGCTCAGCTTCGCAAATGTTTGCTACCCGCAATGTCCCGAGCTTCCCGGAGGTAACAGTACGTGCTCAATACAGTCTAATGCAAAGAATTAAAAAATCAACCAACCCGATTATCCATGCTATCCATGAGCCCTGCCATTTATCCTCTAAGCTATGGAATTCTTGGTACGAAAACGTCTGTCTGTTGCTCCACTTAACTCCGACATTACAGTATTATTTCTAATCAAGTGTAGATATTTCTATCCTTAGTATGTGAACTGTCATTGTATAACTAATATTTGTCATATGGACAATAGTCTACCAATAAACCTTTTCATTTTCATATATATATATATATATATATATATATATATATATATATATATATATATATATATACACACACTTCATAACCTCGTAGTAGTTCCGTGCATTGGTCTCTCTTCACACGAAGATCAAGTTGGTGACCCCACCTCTAGGCCTGACTTGGTGGAGGAGCGAGTTGCTTTCTTGAGATCTCCATCGCACATAGCCAAGCACAGCAGGCTCATCTGGTACCATCTTGAGCCAGGCGTCTAGTTTTCTTGTGAAGAATTCTACGTTGACACCAGTAATGTTCCTGATCTCCTTCGGAAGCTGGGTGAAAGTCTTGGCCTCCTGACAATCAAGCTATTTTCTTTTAGAGTTGAGGTTGTTCCTTGTTTGGCCTTTAGTTTGGGAACACTACACATTCTACATTTCCTATGTTCCACTGTTGTTTGGGTGGTTACTGAGTTTAGTTTGAGGTTTGGTACCAGTTTTTCCATTATTTTTCACCTGTAAATTACGCCGTATCTCTCTTTTTCCAGTGAATATAGGTTTAATTTACGAAGTCCTTCCCAGTAGTTCAATTCGTTGCAGCCATCAACTTGGCTGTGAAATTTCTTTGAATTTCTTCTAGTTTATTAACTTCCTCCTTTTTATATCGGACGTGAAGACAGTATTCAAGTGTTGGTATGATCAGTGTTTTTAGCAGGGGAATCATTATTTTCCTGTCCCTTCTTTTAATGGTTCTCAGTACATATCCCGCGACTCTTTTTGCTTTATCTCTATCTGATTTTGTGTCTCAAATTTCGCATTGTTGGTCATTATAACCTCTAAATCTATTGCTTTCTTGCTTCTCCGAATTTCTTGTATATCTGCGCTGGGAGTGACACAAACATCAGGGACTAATTATTAATTAGTGTATTCAATTATTTATCGATTATCGATTCGAAAAGTGTATCCAGGCTGATGGTCAGCAATTCGAACATTTACTTTAAGTTGTCCTATGGTACGCGACTTTTGCGCCACCCTATATATATATATATATATGTGTGTGTGTGTGTGTGTGTGTGTGTGTGTGTGTGTGTGTGTGTAAAATAAAATTACGATCAATATGAGCAACAAACGTATCATAAATAAAATATAACAAACAAACCGTTGTGAAGAAATGAGCTTCCTCGAATGTTTCCATAGTTTTATTTTTCGGCTATTTATTTATTTATTTACTATATTTTTGTTTGCCTTTGGATTTTAACAAATATTCAGGATCGATCTCTGTTCGACTCCTTCGCAACATCTCACCTCTTTTAGGGGATTCAAAGAGGATAGAGTTGCTTTCAATATTTATCATGCCTTGACACGGGAACCTAACCAGTTTGTTTTTGAAGGAAGTCCTGGAAGTCCTAGTGTCCTGGAAGTCCCTCAGTTCTTTTAGCAGTACGGTAACAGTTTTTAGCCTCGTATTCTGAGAGTATTTTCCATATTCGTTTTCATGTTCTTCTGTCCCACCCGAGCTGGGATAGTACAAAATCTGCCTGTTTTCTCATTCCAACGGGTTTTCGCTAAGTTTCATTTCTAAAGTTTGGGACATATCCCTCGAGCATTTTCCTTATGTATATCATTTTTGATCGTTAAAATCATCTTTCCAAGGAGTAGAGTATGAAGGACTGTCGTGATGATCTTCCGTTTCCCTTACGTTATACGGAAACTTCTTTCCTGTTTTTAGCTTCTCAGTTTGCAATGTGTCGTTTTCTATACGGGAATGCGAGAATGCGGGAATGCGAGAACTGAACAATATTCAATTACTGGTAGAACTAAACTCTTCCATACTTTTAGCATGATGTTTGCTTTTCTGCTAGGGAAATTCTTTCAGATAATTCCCATTATTTTTCTACCTGTTATAATTTTAATGCTATTGTGTTCTCTGAATTCTGCATCTGATGTCATTATTACTCCAAGATCCCTGTCTTGTAGGTTTAGTGTTATATGTTTGTCTTACAATATTTTGTACCCTTTATTCTTAGTTCCTTTTTGTTACCATACCTTTTGAGTTCGAATTTTTCTTCGATGGACTTCTTATTGTTGTCTTCCGCCTACCTAAATAGCGCTTCAGTGGTGTTTTGTAATATTTCTATGTCACCTTCATTTCTTGCATATCTTTGTGGCTTCCACGAAATACGATACGACACTATCTTTGATATCTGCATCTATGTCTGTAGTTATTATTATTAATAACAAGAGAGCTAATACTGTACCTTGTGGAATAGGGCTCATAACTTCCGAGATTTCAGACTTTATTCTGTCTACTAACACTCTTTGTGTTAAAATTAAATATCCATCGTTCCAGTTTTCCATTAATTCCTATTTCCTTACATTTTTACATTTGTATACTCTAGTTTCATGATCGCATTTATCGAAGACTCCAGCAAAATCTGTACATATTACATCTACGAGTATATTGTGACTTCGATACAACGCTGGCAGTATTTTCTCATAGTGGATTAATAAGTGATGCTTGTTTACGGCTTATTACCTTTGTCTAAACATCGTTTTGTTTTTTCTGTCGAGTTTGCTACGTTTTCTTTTTTAAATCTTCAAGACTTTTTTTCAGCATTACAGGTTTAGTTTCGTTTTATACCATAAGTAGTATTTCCTTTTTTTTTGCAAAATAGTAATTCCAATCTACTTCCTCTTAATGTGTATTTAGTCCTTCAAATATCCTTTCTGTCTCTCTAGGATGGGTTTTAGGGTGTCTAACTTCATTTTTATATCGATTTTGTTTGACCAGAAAAATTAGTTTGCATTGGATTTCTGTTTATTATCATGGCATTGTTATTTTAAAATTAAATCCAAAACATTGTTCTTTCCAGACGCTTCACAAAATTCTTGGTTAAGTACGTAATTTTCCATAATATCTAACAGCACTTTTGCCTAAGTTTTGTCGTCTTTTGTAATGATGCCCTGAAACTTCTCAACATACAGTAAAAATCTTCATTTTTCTTCCATGTTATAAATGGAAAGTTAAAATCCCCACAAATTAATATATTTAATGTAAGAATTTTAAGTCATTTTGACGCGGTTTCTCTTTCATTTGTAACGAATTAGCATTTACTTTTTATAGTGTTGGTGGTATATACACATCAACAGGGTGGTTAGAAAGTCCTTATATCATATAACTTTAAACTGTGATAATTTTTTATGTACACATGATAGAAACAAACTGTAAACGGCATACGAAAGCATATTTATTAAAGTTTTTAACACACTACATTACAAACAAATGTTTAGTCAAACTGCTACTGTTTATGAAAAAGTGCTCTAAGTGTGGGAAAGTGTGTTCCTTTGATAAAAATACCCAGTTCTTTCGTTACCAAAAGCGTCGGTCAAACGTTAAAAAGTGCAACTTTACGAAGAATACGTTTTTTGAAGGATCCCGGCAGATCTGTAAAAGTAGCAGAAAAAATCAAGAATTAATGCCCAGTTAGGTCAATTGAATGCCCGGTTAGGTCAACTATACGCCCTTGACAATTGGTTGGGTTAAGTCATGATATTTTCGTTAAAAACACATTAATTATTTAAAGTACTCTAACATGTTTGTTTTTCATTTCTCCAAAAAAAGAAAGTTATTTTTGAAATCAATGACCAAAACTACATTAGTATACCGATTTTCATTAAAATTCGCTGCTAGCCCCCAAACGGAAAAGATCCAGTTTCCTTATGGACGTAATAAATTGTGAATATTTTTGGCTGCTTTGAAAGAGTCATATGTTGTGTAAGTCTTGAATTTTCATTTATTTTTTTGTTGAAATTTGGTGGTACCGCGGTTGGAAAACGCTGATCTAGTCATACGACATGTTTCAAACCGTGAAATTCTATAAAATGGTGACTGAAGCTTCAGTTAAAAAAAAAAATATCCGCGTTCAAATGCGATGTATTAAGAAATAAGCTAAACTAATCATCCAGTTTCTTACAAAAATTCCATTGTATTAATAACGTTATAAGTTCTAATTATAGGCTATCCTGCATAGGAAGTCCTCATATCCATTGCCTTTTCATTCAAATATTAATTACAAATAAATTGTACGGAGGCAGCACCACGTTATGTGAGAATAATTTACATTGTAATATTTATATGAAGTATAAATGAAGCAAAGTCACTTGGGTAAGTCTTGGATGCAAATCAAAGCAATGCAAAATATTTAAGTAAAAATTAATTATGTATGCATAACTAGCAGAACACTAAAATCAGTCACCAAACTTAATTTCATTTATATAGTTACTTATTGTAAACATTTTTCAAAGTAAGAGTTTAAAATTCTTTAAATAAAAGTAATAGCAAATATGACTTTTTTAACCTTGAAGGAAAATTGCTGAACATTTTTCTAAACATCTTGCTCACCAGTTTCTTAAGAATTTTATGGTTCAACACTTTCCAGATGTCGAGAAAGCTGAAACGAATCTAAATATCTGAAATATTTAGCAGATATTTAAAGCCAGATATTTAGCGAAAAGTCTACTCCGATGTCCGGCAAAATGATTAGTGAAAAATCTAGAAATTAATCATTTCAAATCATTAGAAAGTTGGAACAAATTCAGGAGCTATTGAGGAATAGGGACCCCAGCCTTCTTTAGTTAGCTTTATAAGGCTAACTAACGAAAATATCATGACCTAACCTAACCAATCGTCAAGGTGGTACAGTTAACCTAACGATTGGTTAGGTTAGGTCATGATATTTTCGTTAGTTAGCCTTATAAAGCTAACTAAAGAAGGCTGGGGTCCTTATTCTTCAATAGCTCCTAAATTCATCCTTAACGAAATGTTTTAATTTCTTTTAAAGTGTGAAGCGTGGCTTCGCATAAGTGGATGCATCATTTCCTGAAATACGCAAAAACTGGCAAACGAGGACCCACATTCTCTTTGCAAAACCTCTTTTACAATAGGAAAATTGGTGTTTGATTTGCATTTCAACATTTTACTTTCAAGGAACCATGAAATTGCCATATTTGAGGAATCTTTGAATCAATCGGGCGATACTAAACTTACATAGGACTACTTTGAACAAGATGTTGCAAGAAGATGGCACGCATCTCAGAAGAACATGATTCCATATTCAATCTTTTTTCTGAGATCGAATCATTTCAAAAGATTTCACATAACCTTTGGTAACCTTTGGTTTGCTTCCGCCCGAATTTATCATTCTGACGAAGGTCAAGCTTTTCACTCCACCTTAGACCTACAGTTTAACGTGGAATCCGAACCACGCCCCATCAGCAGCCCAGCGTTTTAACCACTAGGCTACCCAGGGTACCCATTTATCTACCAACCACTTTCTTTATTGTGTGGAAGGATGAACAGCTGCGTTTTGCTGCGCGCCGCCTGCCGTCACCGGGTCTCGATCCCGGGGCCGATGGATTCGTAGTCAGCGACGCTAACCACTACACCACCGAGGCGCATATATATATTATTTTATGCAGAAAGGACAAACCAAGGGCGAATCCCCGCAAAAATAAAATAAGGAGATAACCAAAATCAAGTTCCAGAGTTTTTGAGATGCCTGAACACGACACTTTGTGTTTGAAAGATAGGAGGTCATAGATAGTGGGAGAGATGGACGAAGGAAGGTTGTTCCAGAGTAGACCGGTTTCGTAGATGAAAGACTGAGAATACCGCTTATTCCTTTGCGCAGTCCCCCTCCCCCCCCAAAACAACAACAACACAACCCAGGGGAGGGAGTGGACTGAGAGGTGCGAATGTTACTAAAACCTTCCCAAGTTCCCTTGTAATGTGTATGCTAAATTTTGGGCAGATAACCCCAGCCGTTAAGGAGGCCCCGTTCCAGTTCCTCCCTCGATGGGGGGACTGGGATGGGTAGGTATGTCATTAAAACCTTCCCTGGTTGTCCCTTAATGTGCAAACTAAATTTGATGCAAATTACCCAAGCTGCTTAAGTATGTATAAACGAACAGACATTATCATCATCATCCCCAACACACACACACACACACACACACACACACACACACACACACACAAACACACGAGGTCTGTTCAAAAAGTATCGGACAGGGTGTTTATTTTTAGAACAAGGTCACGCTTGGAGTTGTGACTGTGCTAAACATGTCTTTGTATATCGAGACAAGTTGACTGATAGGGTTGCACTTCATTGTGTAGCGTCACTCCACTGTGGTGAGCCGATAAAGTTAAACGTGTTTTGTTTCATGGCGATTTCTTACGATGTCGGAGAGTACCGACTGGGAAGGTGTTGTGCACCATGACTATACTCCACAGGGACAAGCAATCAACGGGGGATTTTACATTGAATTTTTGAGACGTGTACGTGAAGCAGTTCGGAAGAAACGGCCGCAGAAGTGGGAGTCCGGAGACTGGTGCTTCATCATGATAACGCGCCATCCACTCGTCGTGACTTGTCCAGCAATTTTTGGCCAAAAACGCTACCCCCCCCCCTCCTCCCCCAAGTACAGCAGCCCCCATATTCACCAGATTTGGCTCCATGCGACTTTCTTTTGTTTCCGAAGCTCAAATAAACCCCGAAAGGACACGGATCCTATGATGTTGAGACTATTAAAAGAAATTCGACGGGGCAGCTTTTGGCCATTCTGAAAAGTGCTTTTGAAAAATATGTTCAACTGTGGCAGGATCGTTGGACAAAGTATGTGGCTTCAGAAGGAACGTACTTTGAGGAGATTAAGCCCCAAACCCTGTAAGTACCATTTTCTGTCTATAATCGCACACACACACACGCACACACACATATATATATATATATATATATATATATATATATATATATATATATATATATATATATATATATATATATACGAACATTAAAGGCGGTCGAAAGAATTTAGTGCAGGTTGCAACAGAGAATAATTTTAGCTGAACTTCGAAATGAAATTGAGTTCAGGTATATAAAAAACTTTTATGATTACCCAAAACAAAGTTTGTCCAGACCAAAATTGACTTTTAAACCTTCTTTTAACGAATTTTTTCCAAGAACTTCCCTCATAGAATTAAAAAAAAACACCACAAATCTTCTTTGATAGAGAAAACGAAGAATCTCAAAAGTATTTCGATTCCGATTATATATATTATATATATATATAATATATATATATGGTTTGGGGATTGAAGATACAATCAGCGAGAAAGACGGCGCTGTAATAAATTGTGGTGAATGGAGAACGGGTGTGATGCTTGGTAAAAAGCGATAAATGCATTCTCTAAAATCTTGCTATTAAAATTCGAACAAACTTTATACTTTAGAGTTAGTGATGCGGCCTCAACAAAGCTCCGCAGATTTAAATGGATATATAATTATTTGTATAGAATTTCAGTATTACAAAACCAAACACAATTTTAATAAATATCAGTAATGATTCGAGATTAGATTTTTTTATCAAATCTTCCAATAATTCAGTGGATCACTGAATAGTATTGAACGTGAAAGAGGTTTCAGTGACAAACTGAACTGACTAATGTATCTGAATTGATCAAAGGAAGAATACCAACGAATATTTTTCATTAAACGTTCAAGAATTTGGACATAATTAATTCTGTTAATTAATAAGTTCCTATTCCTATGATGGAATAGGCAAAGTAAAAATATTATATGTTGAGTATACACATTAACTGAAAGCTGTTTCATGAGAGACTGTAATAGATCACAAACCCTGAAAATTTTCGTACATGTTAATAAATCCAGTGATGTTGTATAATAATATAATAATTCCAAGATATTTACAACAACGAGTCACTCATTTTTTAATCTTTGCTTAGCATATATTAATTTATTATTATTACTCCTCAGCCATTAATCACTTTGAAATTTGTATTAATTAAAGCATGAACAAAATTGAAATGATAAAGCGGATCGTGTTGCGTTGTCAGCGTAAAGGAACATCTTCGAGCTGCTAATTGCGTTGACTGTATATAAGTTAAATGAAATAAGGGTCACAGTGCTAATCCTTCAGGGACTCCAACAGGTATAGATTTTGAAACACGATTTTGATTCCTGCTACCTCTAAAATGATAAGTAAATAAAGTTAAAACTTAAAGAATGAGTAACCTTGATAGAACATTTGATTTTTAAATTAGAAGCCTAATTCGTTTTTCTTTAATTAAATGATCAAGGTTTCTCAACAAAATCAGTTTTATTATTATTAAAATTCATTTTGTAATGCTTTCAGTAAGAAAATCTTGATTACTTTAAAGAGATTAATTGGGCTTCTAATTAGGAAGTTAAATAATTGAAATTGTTTAGAGTTTAAGTTTTAATATTATTTATTTATGTAATTTAAAACTGATTGTAAACGGAGCAATCGCCTAGAGTGCTATTTTAGGGGTTTTCTTGTAGCAAAAAATAAGAAAAGTTTTACATTTTCTCGAAATTAAAAACATTCAAATTATATTGAAAAACTGTTTCTAAAAGACTTTTAAATGAAAGTTTCAGTAAATTCTGGTACAGAACCTGAAAAATATTCGCATTCATTTTTCTTGTAAATAATTATTTTTCCACGAACAAAGTTTAAAACGCATTTGAGCAGGTAATGTTTTGACCGAGAAGAGAGTCTAATTATGGCAAAATACTTTCTGTTCATGTTTTGCGAGGTTAAATATTTTACCTAAACTATACTTTTTCAGTTCTTTTGCTATTGTCCTTTTTGTTTTTCGAAGTAATGGGGATGATGGATGTTCTCATGTAGTTTCGATATATGGTGCTCTATGTAAAAAAATATTTAGCCCTTCATACTTCCATTTAAACTATGAATGCATCGATGATTATACAGTATATACATACTGTATGTAGCAATCATATGTACAGTATACTGTATAGTAATAATAATAATAAGGGTTTTCGGAGTATTTTCTTTGATAACACATCAATACGTGCTGTTTACAACTATGTACTCTATTACTAGAAAATGAAAATTTTTTATTCGTTCTTTTTCGTGCTGCACGGTAATGCGTGGAAAAATCTTTTTTGATCCCCACTTGCATTTCGCGGACGGCTCTTCTGAAGGCTATAACGTTTTTTCAGAAGAAACTAAACCACACGCACTTCACGACAAAGGATAGAGGACGTCGTTGCAAATAATTTGATGTAAAGATCGAACAAATTCATTCATACAAAAAGTTTAGAGCAAATTTTATGCGCCCAAAATGCTGTTCAGCTGAGTAAGAGGTTTGTCCGCGTGATTCTGGTTGGAGCTTATTCGTCGAGAGTTCTAAGTTCCGACCAGCGTCACGCCTCTTGTTGGCAGCAAGCAAAACAAAATTTTGGGTATTTTTACAGTTTGTGTTGTTTGTAGTAAAAAATAATAAATAATTTTGAGCATCTAGTCTGATCAAAAAAAAATGTTGTAAAAAATTTTATATTCTTTTGTGAAATCGAGGAAAGGCAAGTCAGTCCATAAATTTACAAAAAATACCATAGCCATAAAAATTTTGAATTTTACATCCAAAACCAGGGAGACCAAATTTGTGAAGCTGCACTCAAAATGTAAGTGGTTCGTTAGAGTAAAGTAAATGTTAAGTTTTTACTGGCTTAAAATTTTCTGCTGTTCAAAAGGCAGGACGAGGATTAAGCTGTACCCAAAATGTAAGTGATTCGTGAACTTAAAGTAATTCAAAGTATTTTTTTTTATTTCTTTCTAATAACTTTGAATTTTTAACGCCAAATGTTTTTTTTGTATTATTCTATCCTGTTCTTTTTAAGGTTTATTATTATTCACACAAAAAAGATTTACGTTTTTGCAGAACACATTTTTTAGACAAGCCATTAGAATGTCCTGCAATCTGAACTCGTGGAACGGGTCTGAAACGTCTTGAAAGTTACATCACGATGGTTACTTCAACTTCGTTGTATTTACCGCACTCTTAAATAACTTTTACTTCACACTGTTTCATAACTAACAGCGAAGCGAATGTTCCATAAAGTTCAAATATTTTTTCGAAAAATCTTCAATGTTGTATCTCGAAACTGGAAAAGGACTCTGAAACTGTTTTGTAAGCTACAAAAATTGTATCTTTAAATCTAAATTTATTCACAGTTGTGCATTTGGCTAATTAATTTCTCTCAGAAAAGCTAAGAGAATCCGAGATATTCAGCTTTAAAACTTATGTTTGGGTACGAATCACAAAGGTATGATTTCCTACTATTTGCGTGGAAGGGTCTTGTAGTGTGTTTCTGTACGAAATGACTGTAGTTAAATATTAAATGGTAAAACGTACAGGCAAGGAAAAAGAATAGGGTGACTGCCTTATTTCAAGTTCAAATGATTCTCTCTCTCTCTCTCTCTCTCTCTCTCTCTCTCTCTCTCTCTCTCTCTCTCTCTCTCTTTCTCTCTCTCTCTCTCTCTCTCTCGAGCAGGAGCCTTTGTAAGAAAAATTAATAAAATCTTCATGCAGACGAACTCGCCTGATTTCTGCAATTAGTCTCAGAAATCTAATGGAGCGAGATATCCCTCGAGAAGGAAGAAATTCATGTATGAAATGAGGTTAAAGGAGTAAGCTGATCCAGTTTTAGAATATATATATATATATATATATATATTACTTTTGAGCTGACCAAATGCGATCGGCTTGTTAGCTTTCTGGTAAATATAACTGCCTCCAATTGTCTATTGTGGATTAAAAGATGAGAATCAAAGTTTTTTAAGTACTGTACCGTAATTATTTCAAATATATTTGCATGCAATATTTCGGGATGTATTAATAAAATGTTTGTTATATGGAATTACTAATTGCATATTACATCTTTAATAGGGTAAATATTAAATGAAGACCAATAGTTATATAGTTGCATCATATATATATTATATATATATATATATATATATATATATATATATATATATATATATATATATATATATATGATGCAAACCCACAAAGAAAATGAAAAATTATTCCAAGGCCTTTCATTTATTCAGAAGTACACCTCGTCAGGGAATGACCCTGACGAGGTGTACTTCTGAATACACGAAAGATCTTGGAATAATTTTTCTTTTTCCTTGTGGGTTTGCATCATTCACTCATTTCACGTGTTTAATTGTGAAATTCATCCCATATATATATATATATATATATATATATAGAGAGAGAGAGAGAGAGAGAGAGAGTATATATAATATATATATTATATATATATATATATATATATATATATGGGATTGAACTCAGCATGGTCCTCTGAGGTTTTTCATGATACACACAGACCGTGCATGGAAAAAAATAGGATCCGGCTTTGGGACAGGATCTAGGAGTTACAACTACACCAGCCGACTATATTCAGAACCTCAATATAAGCAAAAGACTCGTTGCATTCACGTCGGATTGAATACATAAAAAAAAAAGGGATAACTATTGTATTTTTAGCTAACAACCAAAACTTAAACCTCAACTGGCAAAATTGAGCGTCCACTTTTCAAGGCACATAACATGTCAGTTTCATGATGGAATGGGGCCTCTTTGCGAGTGACCCGTTGCCCACGTCGGGCTAACATCATGAAAAAGAAAAAACTATAGTGTTTGTCATTTACCATTACATATTCGGACTATAGTGGATTTAATTTTCCCAGAAGAGTTCCTTATTCCACGCACGGTCTGTATCATATATATATTATATATATATATATATATATATATATATCCTAGGTGGCCTAGTGGTTAAGACGCTGGGCTGCTGATGGGGCGTGGTTCGGTTTCCACGTTAAACTGTAGGTCTAAGGTGGAGTGAAAAGCTTGACCTTCGTCAGAATGAACAATTCGGGCGGAAGCTAACCAAAGGTTACCAAAGGGTATATATATATATATATATATATATATATATATATATATATATATATATATATTTACTTGAATGTATAGGCTGTTTAAGGGTCAGAATTTACTTTCTAAAACAGTAACGTAAGCTTTTTAGGTAAAGTTTAGATTGAAATTTGTGATTTACGCCTTGTGTGCTACAGTTATAGGGCTGCCTCTTCAAGAAGTGTTTATTTTTAGTTATTTTAATCCGTTTCGAGGTGTAAAGTTCAGTTTCAACGTATATTGATCTAAGTATGAAATTTTAGCCATGGTTTTATAACTTTTCAAAATTTCATTGATAGTGAAATGTTATATCGTTAAACGTATTCTTTGTGTCTTGTATTACTGTTTGTTTCGCTAGCAGTTTTACATTCTCTGAACATTTGCTGTTACTTAAACAGTGGTGACGAAAGTATGGCACGTGTGTTACGGTAGAACAGTTAAGGTGGCACTTTTGAAAATTTCTTATATAAAAATAAGATAGTAAGTCTATATTAATTTTGTGGCGGATCAATGTGGCACGCCGACACAATTTTCAAAATGTCCTGCCACCACTGCTTTACAAGATAGATTCTTTTCAGTTTTAGTTTCAATATCTTTCTTTACCAGCAGCTTCATGAAATATAACAGTATTTCTTTCATCTCTTTTTTTTTTAAACCAAAAAAAAGGATCTTAAGGTTTTTTTTTTTACTTTGTAACCTTCTGACCTCTTGTGCAAGAAAAGAATTATCGACTTTAGATTTCGAGTTTCTGTCTGTGTTTTAACTTAAATCATCAAAGATTGCCGTTCAAATGTTTAATGGTCGCTCATTGCCTAACATAAATGCATCATTTTTGGTTCAGGATTCTTTGTCTTAATTTATTCAATGTTGCTCATAACTCTCCTTATTCTCAGTTGTTCCTGATGTCTTCTTTCATCCTCATTAAAACTACTGTATGAATATCGGGTCCCAATCCGTTCGTTAATACGGCCTTTAATCATTTTTTCCATACCATTAAAATTCAAGGTACACAAAATTATCAGGTGCAAATATCTGTTGCTTCGTATTGCGCTAATAATTAAATTTTTTATCGAACCATTTTTGATTAACTTTCTCTTTGACGTGAGGAAATAGCAAATCTAATCGCGAAATTAGCTCCTTCCAAACATTATTTCCGTTGGTGTCTCACTATCCAGCTATTCTGGCAGGCCAGAGATAGAAAATTGCTTGATAATGACCTCATTTATTACTGGTGACGCGGTTTTCTTCAAAATCACTGCGGCTAGCCACTTCGAATGCACGTTAACGATAGTTTAAAAGTACTTCATAAATGGGCCTGTATAGATGTGGGGAAATAAGGAGTTAGTCACTGACTGACTTTTTTTGACTCATCATGTGAACATGTTTTCTCTCCAATATCTTTGTCTAAACTGGAGTAGCATACATAACTTTCAGTGATATGTTTTTCCTCGTAGTGCTGGATAAGAAAAGTCTCAGATCCAAAATAGCACTCTGTCCCCGAAATGGAATGACTATTCTTCGTCTCCAAATTAGTCAGTTCTCATTAAGTGTCAGTTCCTCTTTTTAGTATGATAAAAGAAAAAACTATTTAAAACTTCCCTCAAAACAGGATCTTGTCACCGAATTTATCCTGTTAAGAGACAGTTTATTTAATTAATCTGCGTTTGTATGTTTACTTCCTCGTTTATACTAACTTTTATAATTATATCCCACTAAAAATACGGCCTAACGATGAATTATTGCTGAAATGGTGAAAAGAATTTTCTGCAATTTGTCTAAAAGTTTCAGAAGTAGTTTATGATCAGTGGTTATCACAAACACTTTGCTATGTAAATACCGCTTAAATTTCTTCATATCAAACAAATATGTTCAGTGCTTTCTTATCCACTTGTTAATAATTATTTTCAGCCACGTTTATAGTCCATCAAGCAATACAAATTGATAATTCTTTTCCATTGTCAAAATGTATCAGGGAGAAAGGTTCCAGTGGTAGTTGGTGTACTTCGAATAACTTAGACGTTTTCTTCTGTTTGATGCAGATCATTTTTATCAATTCGATGTCGAAGATAAGTTTCTGAACTAACACTGAATATGAATTTATTAATATTTAACCACGATCATTTCGTGCACAAACACACTAGAAGACCCTTCCATGCAAAAAAGTAGGAAACCGAATCCTTATATTTCGAACCAGCACAGAAAGAATAAGTACGTTTTAAAATTAACTCCATGTTCTCTAAATTTCCTTCAAACCTGTGATCAGTACGTCAGTATGTATCATAAATGCAGATGCCAGGAATATCTTGAAAAAGCCCATCCATAATTCCCTGAAATATTGACGGTGCTGACGATAAACCAAATGTCAATCTGTTATATAAAAATAATCTTCTATGCTTATGAATAGTTAGTACTTCTTGGCATTTTCCTCTAAAGAGACTTGTTCATATGCATTACTCAAATTTAGAGTGGTAAAGTAAATTCCTCTAGCAAGTTTTTCGAATGGCCCATCAATTTTTGGCATCTCTGTTGACTGTTAGTTTGTAATCACCGCAGATTGTAACAGAGTTATCTTTCTTTATTAACAATTGGAGATGCCCATTCGTTTAATTTTTACAGGATTTATTTCATCTTCCTGAAGACAAAGTAATTTTTCTTCCAATTTTTTTATTTTAACTTGAAAGATAACGAGCGAGCTGTGTAAAATTTTTTGGGTGGGATCTCTTAAGTGAAGCTTTGCTTCCACGTCTTTAATTTTCTCAACTTCCTGTTATTTCATCCAAATATCCTTCAATTCTACTTCAAGAATAAATGCTGAGTTATAAAAAACATTGTGTGAATCTGATTAAATGAAATGTAACAAAACTCTTCCAAGTAGATTACTTGGATCAAGTAAAGATAAGCACCCCTAGCCTTCTTTAATTAGCCTTATAAGGCTAACTAACGAAAATATCACGACCTAACCTAACCAATCGTCAAGGGCGTACAGTTGACTTAACGATTGGTTAGGTTAGGTCGTGATATTTTCGTTAGTTAGCCTTATAAGGCTAATTAAAGAAGGCTGGGGGTGCTTATCTTTACTTGATCCGATTACTTGAACCTTTGATCTTCTTAACAAACAACTTTTTGTTGGCCTTCGTATGAAGCACGAACTTCAAGTTCTCCGAAAAAGACTAACAGTTTTAACTATAACGTTTGTTAAAACTGAATTTTGATGTGAATTATTCGTTTTTTATATTTTATATTTGAGCTTCGAAGGATTTTTTGAAATAGATTTCAAAATGTTCCAATCATTAGACATCTGTTTATTCATAACCCTTTAACAGTGGGTATATGTTTCTTTAAATCAGTAATTATAGGTTTTATTGTTATTCAAAACTAAATATTTTAGTAACTAGTCATGAAATGACAATTTTGGGTGCCTTTCCTGACAACTAAACGACACATGTATAAATATGCAGAAGCATTATGGAAACGATGCATTAAGTACAATTTATATTATTTCCGGTGGGAACGTAAGTTCCGTTAGTCGTGAAAGGGTTAATAACTTGAACATCTGATGCAGCAGTAGTAATTTCAACCGCTGACTCCAAAGTATAATAAGTTTTTGTGCCAAAAGTCAATGTTAAATTAGTTGATTGCTAACTCCAGAAAGAAATGTCACAAATATTTTCGTCATGATTACTTCGAAAGGAAAACTGGAAATTTCATGAAATTTTGAAGGTACTCGTTGATAGATTCCTTCTCCAGTCTAAGAAGATTATAAAACCTAAATCTCTTCAAATATCCGGCACGTTGGGATTAAATACTTTTTGACTTTGTAAAACATTAACAGATTCTGTAAATATTTACCAATTCCTGTGGTAAAGTAAATTGTTGATTAAGGCATATCAATCGTCACTACAACACTAAAAGAAAATAGCTCTTAACATTTTCCTCATTTATATCAATTGCTTCAAAAAACAACTTTGTCCACGTATTATGTCCAGTTCAAGGAATCCAATTTGAAAGATTCCAATTTCCCAGTCATTGCCATCATGAAACCTCGTGATCCTTTTGATCCTCGTCACCAATGTAATATCTTCAGGAATGAAAACTTCAAAGTTAAAAGGTTTATTGATCTAAATATGAAATTTGATTTTCAGTTTTATAACCTTACAAGACACCAATGATACTAAAAAAATAAAAATGATATTATATGATAATAAAAACCCACTCTAATAGACAGAGTTTATTTCCACAACAGTTTCGATGCCCACTGGCATCCTCTTCGGGTGGATACAGAAAAACGAATGAACCAAAAACAAGAGGGAAAACAGTCCAGGGACCATTAAGAAATTCGCACCTAGGTTAGATCCCGTTCAACCGACACCGGAAGGGCATTTTTTTTTTTTATTAAAGGGACCCGCTTATAAGTACATTCGCACAAATTTAAAACTATCTTCTTGTTCTATACATACACATTCTATTTTTTTTTTTTTTACATAATTATTAAATTTATTATTACATTTATTACATTTAATATTGCATTATTATTTATTACAGAAATTATAAATTTATTATTACATGGATTATTACATTGTTGCTTATTACACAGAAATTATAAACCGAAAAACGAATGAAAAAGGCGAGAAGGAAACAATCCAGAGACCATTAAGAAATTCGCACCTAGGTTAGAGCCCGTTACCGCGACACCAGAAGGGCATTTTATTAAAGGGTTCCGCTCATAAGTACATTCGCACAAATTAAAACTATCTTCTTGTTCTATACATACAGATTCTATTATTTTGACATAATTACTGCATTTATTATTGCATTTACGTTTTTTAACATTTATTATTATTACCTTTACACTTATTATTACATTTATTTTATTACCTTTATTATTACATTTATTGCATTTACATTTATTTCCACATTTATTACTTCCATTATTACATTTACAGTAACGTTTATTATTCAATTTACATTTCATCGAAAAAACGAATGAAGCAAAAGCGAGTAAGGAAACAATCCAGAGACCTTTAAGAAATTCGCACTTACGTTACAACCCGTTCACCCGACACCGTAAGGGATTTTTTGACCAAGAATCTCATTAGAGGGTCCAGCTTATAAGTACCTTCGCACAAATTAAAATTATCCACTTGTTCTATCCAAACAGATTCTATTATTTTTCGTTTGACATAATTATTGCATTTATAAAGTAACTTACTTGATTCCCAATCTATAGCATGATCATTTTGGATGGCGTGATAAAAAATTGCATTATTAGTATTAACTTCTGAAGGCATATTTGTGTTCTTTTTTAATACGGGTTTCCAGTGGTCAGGCGAAAATGAGAAAATATCATCTTCATAACGAAACCAAATTAGATTCCTGGGACATATTGTTTACAACAATTCCGACTCATAATATTCCATGTAGAATGTACTCAGTATTGGGAATAAAGGGGACCCCATTCCCATACCAAAACTTTGCAAATAAAATTCTTCACCGAAGGAGAAGGAATTATTGGTGACACAGAGTTTTATTAGTTCTAAAAATACAGATGTGGCATGCCTAGTTCTACGTTACATGTTGGCAATTTTCTATCTAAAAAGTAAGTACATCATCAATGGGAACTTTCGTAAACGAGGACTCAACGTCAAAACTGATCATTCTTCCCCGCTTTAAATCTAAGGACATAACTTTGTTAATAAAGTCGCAGGAATTAGTGATGTGCGAGCCTGAAAATTTACCAACTAATGAGGACAGTTTATCTGCAAGAAATTTAGATAACCTGCAACTAAAGGAACCCCTGTGTGAAATAATGGGACGGAGTGGTATATTAATCTTATGGGTTTTGGGTAAGCCGTAAATGTGGGAGAGTTTAGGGTTAATCTGTAGAAATCTTTTAGGGTCAATTGCCGGGACATCTTTTAATAAGTTCCTGATAGCTTTGTTGAATTCAGCAGAAAGACGCTTTAGGGGGGACGATCTCACTTTGGTGTAGGTGAATTCATCACTAAGTAACGCTTCCATGTTTTCTTTATAATCACACTTGTCCAAAATAACCACAGTGTTACTTTTGTCCGCTTTAGTGACAAATATTGCTTCGTTATTCCTGAGCTTGTCTAAAGCTAACCGGAATCTTTTCGGAATCGAGTCCATTGAGTTGAGTTTGTCTTACATTGTCTGCTTAGAAAGAGTAAAACCGTTGACGAAAGATTTTAAGTTTGCTTTGGCGTGCAAATATTCGTCCACCGTAAAAAGTAAATTGGTTAGGAATAACGTTGCAAAACAGGAACAAGCTTGTGTTTACAGCATTCCCTGTAAAAGTTGAGATTTAGTATACGTAGGAGAAACTGGAAGAAATATTGAAACCCGTAAAAAAGAACACAAATATGCCTTCAGAAGTTGTAACACTAATAATGCAATTTTTTATCACGCCAGCCAATATGATCATGCTATAGATTGGGAATCAAGTAAGTTACTTTATAAATGCAATAATTATGTAAAATGCAATAATTATGTCAAACGAAAAATAATAGAATCTGTATGGCTAGAACAAGTGGATAATTTTCATTTGTGCGAAGGTACTTATAAGTTGGACCCTTTAATGAGATTCTTGGTCAAAAAATCCCTTACGGTGTCGGGTGAACGGGCTCTAACCTGAGTGTGAATTTCTTAAAGGTCCCTGAAGTGTTTCCTAACTAGCTTTTGGTTCATTCGTTTTTTTGGTATGGAATAATAAACGTAACTGTAAATGTAATAATGGAAGTAATACATGTGGAAATAAATGTAAATGCAATAAATGTAATAATAAAGGTAATAAAATAAATGTAATAATAAGTGTAAAGGTAATAATAATAAACGTTAAAAAACGTAAATGCAATAATAAATGCATTAATTATGACAAAATAATAGAATCTGTATGTATAGAACAAGAAGATAGTTTTAATTTGTGCGAATGTAAGGGGTTCCAAAAAACCTTAGCCCCCCCATTTGCAGCTTACATGTTTACTTATATCGAAATAGTTTTTAGTGATTATAAAAATATATAAAATTCTTTATTTATTGCAGGTATTAAAATTACTCTAGCTGATAAAGTGATAATATAATGGCACCTCAATTAATTGGTGATTCGGAGAGGCAACGTGTGATAGATCGCATACGAGCAATACCATTTCTGGAAGCTCATGATGCTGGAGTCACCTTTATAACACGTTCATGGGTTGCAAAAAAGTTGCGAAGAAGTGAGGACTTCGTCAAAAGAAATTGGAATAAGGCTTTGGATGAATGTGAAATGGATACAACCAAATCTGGGCGCCCAAATTTGCCACTCTCTCAGGAAACAAAGGACATCATTGAAAGTACGCGTAAGCGGAAAAACAGCTGTGCTAAACTTTCTGGATAGATCGAAGTGTTGAGAGGAAAGATCGTTAGTGGTGAGATCATTCGACTGTACCGTCAGAGGCAAGGTTTAAAGCCTTGGCATGAACTTCCAAAGCCAAGAAAAACTCAACTTAACATCGATGACAGAATGTGGTTTGCCCATTATCTTGAAGATTGGGATGTGGATGATTTCATGCATTTAGCTGTCTCGATGAATTTTTTGTTTACGTAACACGTCGGCCTAACTACCAAAATGATCGAGTGTGGGCCACAACACCAGATGAAATCGATGACAATGAACATTATCGCGAATTATTAAAAAGTCCAGACTGTGTTGGTGTGTTTGTTTTGTTCACTACAAAGAAGCTCATGTGGGTGCTGAAGCCAAATGGTCAGAGTTGGGATGGACAGTATTTTCGTGATATTATTCTATCCCAGCATGTCATTCCTTTTCTAAGAAACCCAAACAATGTTATGGATGTCGATCAGGTCACACTTCTGCACGATAAGGCCCCCTGCTTTAAGGCATTAGCCACTCAACAGTTGTTGCGGAACCATGAGATCGATTTCTTTGGAAATGAAGAATGGCCAGGAAATTCTCCTGACCTGAACGTCTGTGAACACATTGGATCAGTTATAAAGGACAAGGTTGAAAGTCTCTTGTTTCAAGAACCTGCAGCAAATCGATTTTCGAAGGATACAATGAGGCGACACATTGAAACTGTTTTAGCAAATTTGCGTAACGATCAAGATCTATTCACGTCACTTTTGGCAAGCTACCCAAAGCGAATTCAGGCTGTCTTGGAAGCCAATGGCGAGAACACCAAGTTTTAATTGTTTCTCATTAAATGCAGGATTAAATTCTCTTTTGTGAGGTATGTTTAGTTTTACTGTACCTCTAATGGTTTAGGCCATGGGCGGGGGGACTAAAGTTTATTGGCGTCCCGTACTTATAAGTGGAACCCTTTAATAGAATGCCCTTCTGGTGTCGGGAAAACGGGCTCTAACCTAGGTGCGAATTTCTTAATGGTCTCTGGATTGTTTCCTTCTCGCCTTTTTCATTCGTTTTTCGGTTTATAATTTCTGTGTAATAAACAACAATGTAATAATCAACGTAATAATAAATTTATAATTTTTGTAATAAATAATAATGCAATATTAAATGTAATAAATTTAATAATAAATGTAATAATTATGTAAAAAAAAATAATAAAATAATAGAATCTGTATATATAGAATAAGCAGATAGTTTTAAAGTTGTGCGAATGTACTTAAAGGGTCCCTTTAAAAAAAAAAAAAATGCCCTTCCGGTGTCGGGTGAACGGGATCTAACCTAGGTGCGAATTTCTTAATGGTCCCTGGACTGTTTTCCCTCTTGTTTTTGGTTCATTCGTTTTTCTGTATCCACCCGAAGAGGATGCCAGTGGGCATCGAAACTTGTGGAAATAAACGCTGTCTGTCAGAGTGGGTTTTTATTATCATATTTTGACCTTCACATAGAAAAGTGAGGTTTTTTGTATTTATTATGGATCCCACGATCAGACGCCATCTTTTCGCCTTCTTCTTAGTTACCTTTCCCCAACTTGTATCTTCCTATCGTCTATATGAAAAAACACTAGTGGCTGTGAAGACCAAGAAGCTGCAACTCAAGTTCCTGCAAGAGTGTTTAGTGGAGCAAGTGTGCCCGAAGTCCTTAATACCGTTTACCTTCAGGAAGGACCATACACCGTTTCCAAATTTTGCCAGGGAAATTTTGAAGGAACGTATTCCGTGTGTTAAAAGAAAGATTGACCATACGTATTTCAAACTAAGAAATTGTCTACGAGTCCTTAAATCGCATGTGTTGTGTGAACTACTTGTGGCGCTGTTTGAAACTGCAGATTATAAATGCGATGTGGAGACTAGGCGCACTGAACAACGACTTGACAGAAAGCTATCCAATTTATGTGATGAAAGTGCTTGGTCAAAGTGTGCAGTGGAAAGTTCCGTTTTAAATTTATCGACATATGTCTTACCCAAATCTGATAAGGAAGTTCTTAATTTAGGGCTGTCCTTTGCCCTTAAACCTGATAAAAACATTGTTTTAGATTTTATATCTTCCGTAGTTAATTCCAGGGTGGATAGTCCGTGTTTAAATGGTTTGATTCTGAGCAAGTTTCTGGAACATTTCAACTCAATGGACTCGATTCCCTAAAGATTCCGGTTAGCTTTAGACAAGCTCAGGAAGAACGAAGCAATATTTGTCACTAAAGCGGACAAAACTAACACTGTGGTTATTTTGGACAAGTGTGATTATAAACAAAAAATGGAAGCGTTACTTAGTGATGAATTCACCTACACCAAAGTGAGATCGTCCCCCATAAAGCGTCTTTCTGCTGAATTCAACAAAGCTATCAGGAACTTATTAAAAGATGTCCCGGCGATTGACCTTACAAGATTTATACAGATTAACCCCAAACTCTCCCACATTTACGGCTTACCCAAAACCCATAAGATTAATATACCACTCCGTCCCATTATTTCACACAAGAGTTCCTTTAGTTACAGGTTATCCAAATTTCTTGCAAATAAATTGCCCCCATTAGTTGGTAAATTTTCAGGCTCGCACATCACTAATTCCTGCGACTTTATTAGCAAAGTTATGTCCTTAGATTTAAAACGGGGAAGAATGATCAGTTTTGACGTTGAGTCCTCGTTTACGAAAGTTCCCATTGATGATGTACTTAGTTTTTTAGATAGAAAATTGCCAACATGTAACGTAGAACTAGGTATGCCCACATCTGTATTTTTAGAACTGATAAAACTCTGTGTCACCAATAATGCCTTCTCCTTCGGTGAAGAATTTTATTTGCAACGTTTTGGTATAGGAATGGGGTCCCCTTTATCCCCAATACTGAGTACATTATACATGGAATATTATGAGTCGGAATTGTTGCAAACAATATGTCCCAGGAATCTAATTTAGTTTCGTTATGTAGATGATATTTTCTCATTTTCGCCTGACCACTGGAACAACTTTGACACTTTCTTTCAGTCATTAAATAATCTTGTTCCCTCTATTAAATTTAAATATGAATGGGAGAACGACAAACAATTAACTTTTCTAGATGTTTTGGTCATTAACGAAAGCGGAAAACCCAATTTCACGGTCTATAGAAAACCTACTCATTGTAATTCGTACATTCATTATTTTTCATATCATGATGAAGGGGTTAAAAGCTCAATTATTTCTTCCATGTTTCTAAGAGCACTCAGGATTTGTAGCCCACATTTGCTGGACCTGGAAAATTCAAAGATTTGGAACATTTTTAAGGATTTAAAATATCCTGAGTGGTTTATCAGAAAGGGATATTTTAAAGCCAGAAAATCTTTTTATGCCTCTCGGAAACCTTCAGTTAACCAAAAACAATATGTGAGTTTGTCTTACATTGCCGACTTAGAAAGAGTAAAACCGTTGATGAAAGATTTTAAGTTTGCTTTGTCGTTCAAATATTCGTCCACCGTAAAAAGTAAATTGGTTAGGAATAACGTTGCAAAACAGGAAGAAGCCTGTGTCTATAGCATTCCCTGTAAAAGTTATGATTTAGTATGCGTAGGAGAAACTGAAAGAAGTATTGAAACTCGTATTAAAAAAGAACACAAATATGCCTTCAGAAGTTAATACTAATAATGCAATTTTTTATCATGCCAACGAAAATGATCATGCTATAGATTGGGAATCAAGTAAGTTACTTTATAAATGCAATAATTATGTCAAACGAAAAATAATAGAATCTGTATGGCTAGAACAAGTGGATAATTTTAATTTGTGCGAAGGTACTTATAAGCTGGACCCTCTAATGAGATTCTTGGTCAAAAAATCCCTTACGGTGTCGGGTGAACGGGTTGTAACGTGAGTGTGAATTTCTTAAAGGTCTCTGGATTGTTTCCTTACTCGCTTTTGCTTCATTCGTTTTTTCGGTAAAATGTAAATGTAATAATGGAAGTAATAAATGTGGAAATAAATGTAAATGCAATAAATGTAATAATAAAGGTAATAAAATAAATGTAATAATAAGTGTAAAGGTAACAATAATAAATGTTAAAAAACGTAAATGAAATAATAAATGCAGTAATTATGTCAAAATAATAGAATCTGTATGTATAGAGCAAGTAGATGGTTTTAATTTGTGCGAATGTACTTATAAGCGGAACCTTTTAATAAAATGCCCTTCTGGTGTCGGGGGAACGGGCTCTAACCTTGGCGAATTTCTTAATGGTCTCTGGATTGTTTCCTTCTCGCTTTTTCCTTCGTTTTTCGGTTTATAAGTTCTGTATAATAAAGAACAATGTAATAACCAATGTAATAATAAATTTATAATTTCTTTAATAAATAATAATGCAATATTAATTGTAATAAATATAATAATAAATGTAATAATTATGTAAAAAAAAATAATAAAATAATAGAATCTGTATGTATAGAACAAGAACATAGTTTTAAATTTGTACGAATGTACTTATATACGGGTCCCTTTAATAAAAAAAAAAATGCCCTTCCGGTGTCGGTTGAACCGGATCTAACCTAGGTGCGAATTTCTTAATGGTCCCTGGACTGTTTTCCCTCTTGTTTTTGGTTCATTCGTTTTTCTGTATCCACCCGAAGAGGATGCCAGTGGGCATCGAAACTTGTGGAAATAAACTCTGTCTATTGGAGTGGGTTTTTATTATCATATTTTGACCTTCACGTAGAAAAGTGAAGTTTTTTGCATTCAAAAATGTTATTTTTCTTCTTCGGTCAACATTGTTTTTCTTTATCTGCAGCTTCACACGTTTTGAACCTCGGCCGTTGTTTTAAAAGATAGATTCTCTTCAGTATTAGTTTCAATAGCATTCTCAACTAGCAATTTCACAAAGTAGTTCTAGTTATTTATTAACACCCCTACTTATTTGGCTGTAAATTACTTCTGAAAAGTATGCCTGTGTACGTTCTTATTTCCTGGCAAACAAAGGTGCCTTTACTAAACGTTCATGAACGTTTCGAAGGACACTGTTCTTTGAAATATTAGTAGTTTGATAACATTTACTGTTGCCAGTATGTTATAATTACTCTTCTTGAAGAGATGGCTCTTTTTAGTATTTTAATTTTTTTCAACAAAAGGATCTTGATTGTTAATGCTAATTTCTCTTTTCTTTTTTTTAATTATTAAATTAAATGAATCAGATTAAGCTAAATTACTGTATATTGAAAGAAAATTAATATCAGTAGCATAGTGGCAAAAAGTGCGAAGGGGTGGAGATGCCAGAACCAGTACTAGTGAGAGGAAAGGAAGAGGGAGGGGGAAAGAGGGATAAATACAAAATTTTAATCTCTCAAAGGGGGTGAAGTATGATAAAGGGAAAGAGCGATAAGCTAAGGGGGTGGGGGTGCCCTCCCCCAAAAAGTAGAAAATTGAATATAGAGAAACCTAACCTAACCTAACAGTAATAGCGTAGTAATTAATCGATCATGTCTCAATTACTTCTTTTTAAATTACTATGGTGAAGACCATACCGTCCCTCCGTTTTGTTTTAACTCCTTTAATTTCTGGTCTGAACAGTGTGACAAACAATCTTTTCCTAAAGAGCAAAGTGCTCACGTAAAGACGTATTGTCAATTTGAGACATCATGTCTCCCCGATTGGTCACCCGATTCCCCTGATTTCAGTATTCCAAATTTTGTTTTTTTCCCGATACCCCAATCTTCAATCTTCCCAATACCTCAATCTTCACAGTACAATAATTCGTTTTTGTATAATTTAACCTCATTTTTCACGCTATAGACAATATGTGCATACTGGCGCAGCTTTGACCAGTCCAATACACACACACACACACACACACACACACACACACACACACACACACATATATATATATATATATGTAAAAATGAACAATGAATAATTCCTATATTCCTATATTCTTATATTCATTCATATAATTCTTATATGCATTCATATAATTCTTAGATTCATTCGTATAATTCTTATATTCATTTATATAATTAGTATATTCATCTAATTCGTATATTTATATAATCCTTATATTCTTATATATTTATATTCATATAATACTTATATTCATATGTATGTACGTTCATATATTCATTATTACATAAAGATCAACGCGAGTTTGGATAAATTTTTGATTTGCTTTCTATTTTTACCAAATAATTGGTGAATTATTTCTTTTTAAATTACTTAATCATTTTTTTAGATTTAGCTTAATAATGAAACCTGAATAAATTTTGCGATGTTCATTTTCTGTATACATTCTCTCTTCGTTATAAAAGATGAAGTCATGTCTTGCCTAAACGTTTAATTTTAAATCTTCCTTTAATTTTTGTTCATATGCATGTTTAAGTGTAATTCATAATAAAATACATATTTCAATTTCCATTTCTAGTTAGCTCGGCAAATCATGATAACATCAGCTCTGTCAATACGCGGTTTAAGATAAAAATATGGCTTCATCTTCCAATATCTTGCTTATCTGTTTAGACGTTGCCACAGCTAAAATATTTACTTTATCTTCAAATATTTTGCAAAAAATAATGCAGCCTATAGAGAATAAAAACCAAACAATTCAACATTAAATAATAATGATGTCCACAAAATTTGGGTGTATATAAACAACCCATGTAATTTTTGAAATGATTATTCTGATTATTCTGATTGACTGATCTAACTTAAAGGCTGAGCATTACTTGTAACATTTTAGCAGTAAAACTAAAGTAAGAAAGAAATATTTGTCTTCTCCTTCTAGCCTTGCTCTCTTCAGAGAACTTAGTCTTAAATAGAGAAAAATAATTCCCCGATACGTTACAAGAAGAATCGGGGAACATTCAGAGAATTTAGTAAGCTTCACAGAATCCTCCGATCCACTACAAGAAGAAATCGGAGAGTAGTATAAAATAAAACTACTGCGATTCCCTCTACGGTACCAGCTACTCCAGAGCAACAAAATCTGTTGCTGCAATCTAACCAGAACCCCCGTGAACTTCGAACCGACCAAGGCCATAGACATAGACGGAGGAGTTAACAACTAGCGACCTTTGCAACCAGGATTCTTCCAGTCTTCCCACCTTGGAACTAGAACCAACATTCAGTTGACCGGCGTGTCACGACTTCCAGTTCTTCACATCTTTCATTCGACCGGTGTTTCACGACTCCAAGTTCTCCACGCCCATTCTTCGTCAATGAACAAGTGGCCAGCAAGACACGTCTTCAGGACACGTCTCCAAGGATTTCGCCGTAGGAATCTTGTTGAGTACAAATCTCTTTTTTAAAGTAATGACTAAACATTTGAAAAGTCAGTATTATTAACAGTTAATAATTAGTATCAAGCCAAAATTAACAAAAAACACAGTGAACATTCCATACACCAGTGATACATTTCTTTTTATTGAAACCGAGTTATTTTCACTATTATAGTTAGTATAGGATCATTTTATGTGTCGAATCATAATATTACCGGACATTCACGTACATTCGAGAAATTTTTACATTTTTTATTTTGTTTACAATTTTTGAAATTATTGAATTGAATTGACTTGCATTTATTGTGCATTATTTGTGTATTTCTTAGATGGAGTAGATAGGAAACCCACTCCAGTTTATAGCAGTTCAAGTCAGTCGGTTACATCCAGAGGGACAACTGCCCCAGAGAATAATAGACAGCTTAATGCTAACAGAATCAGTTTAGTTCGGATTTCCGAAAGAAATAGAAAACCCACTCCAGTTTATAGCAGTTCAAGTCAGTCGATTGCACCCAGAGGGACAACCACCCCAGAAATCAGCCCCCAGAGTAATCAGTTCCAGTTGTTGAATCCAGCAGGATCAACACAGTCAATTTCAGTTCAGTCAGTTTCAATTCAGTCAGTTTCAGTGCAGTCAATTTAATTCAACCTTCTTTTTTTGTTGTAAGAACAAAGGAATTGACAGATTTTTGTATTTTTGCATGCAGTAATTGCGTATATAATATATAGGTGAATTATATATTTTATTATTTGTAACCAAAACGGTTTCTGCAAAGTATATGGTAGATTTATGGAATTTTGGTCAAGAAGACCTTGTTTTTGGTTTAGATGGATCAGGTATCCATGCATATCCTAAAGAGAACTCGGATTTTATTACTGATATTGTTTTAGATGGTCAGGATGACCATGTTTTTGATCAATTTTCTCCACAGGACCCTAATTGTTTTGAGTTTACTTCAGCCATGCCGCCTCGTTTAATTGGTTATAAAGATGACCCTGTTTTTTATTCTTTTGGTCATGATGACCGTCATGTTGTTTCAGATGATTTTTTTTTGTTTCAGTAGCAGTTGGGGCATCCAAGGTCCTGTAGGCGAGTCAGTTTTTACGAATGTTTGTAATGATTTTGATAATTATTGTGATGTATATGATAACAGTAATAGTGTAGTAATTAATCGATCACGTCCCAATTACTTCTTTTTAAATTACTATGTTGAGGACCATACCGTCCCTCCGTTTTGTTTTAACTCTATTAATTTCTGGTCTGAACAGTGTAACAAGCAATCTTTTCCTAAAGAGCAAAGTGCTCACGTAAAGACGTATTGTCAATTTGAGACATCATGTCTCCCCGATTGGTCACCCGATTCCCCTGATTTCAGTATTCCAAATTTTGTTTTTTTCCCAATACCCCAACCCCAGTTGAACCCAGTGTCAACCAGGGAAATGGTTCAACCATAGATTAACCATCTGTTTTCTTTCACTCAGGTTGGACCAGAAGCCAACAGAAGCCTCTTTCGGTACACGGAACATTCTTCAGTGTCATAACGTGATCGTCCCAACGATCACTCTCGTCTTTCTTCCTCGAACTCATGTTTTCGTCCTTCTTGCCTCCTACTTTGCTGATTTTTCTCTTTGGCTTTTCCTGCACCCCCGTCTGAAACCAGTAAAAGTTATTCTTCTTAATCCCGATACGCCACCTCATTTTTGAGTGAGCAAGGCTCGCATGGTCAGTCCACTGCTTCCCTTCATGTTGCGAATCCCTTTAACCGTATGACCCGCATGCCCTATCACGTGACAACCTAACCATGCGCCTAATTTATCTTGCTCCGTAGGTTCGTGAAATTTACCCGTATGACCGAACATAACCTCAATTTAGGGTAAGATTTTTTTTGTTTAAGAGTATTATACGGAACCTATAACCCCACGTTCAGTTCATTATAGCTCATAATTTTTTTTTTAATTTGTATTCTTAACTTTCTTTATTCAATTAATCGTGAGTAATTGTCGTTAAATTGTTATTATACCATTTGTTAAGGTATCAAACAAATTTTGACACTATTGAATTTTATTACTTTTGACACATACTCGAATTCACTTTCCTTCCCTACCCCAAGTCACTTTTACATTGAAACTCATTCGCACATACATCACCATTAATACTACCTGTATTAGAATTTAATAATAATTGACTTTAAACTTAAAGGATTTTATAACCCTACTCCCATTTTAAATTATTATACATTATTCTTAAACTTTGTTAATTCGAAAACTTTCCAAATCCCTACACATACACACGCATGTGTGCACACTATATATACTTGTTCAAATGTGTACATTTCTCACAAACATTACGTACATAAATACTACAAAAGTCTACGGATACTGTTTACTTTCACCCAATTACAATCACCCACACTCTGAAACACTCATGTAATCATTGGAATTCTTATTGGAAAGGAAATTCACTATTCATGTCCTATTTTTATCATACAAATCATTACCTTATGCTAAAATCATTGGATATCACAATAAACTATTTAATTGCGTGTAAGTACCAACTGTGCTATTTACTCTATTATTTAAATTTATTTAATCTTAATAATTCTGCTTACTATATATAATCTTGCTTGTTGCATTTATTCAGATATTTTAACCAACCTCTAAGCTAATTCGTTCTTCAAAATTTCATAATTCACTAATGACCACTAAGGATTTAGTTCTTCAAGGGATGAACCGATTACTCTTATATTCTACATACTACTGTACATACCCACTCAGGTATACACGCTTATTACCCATATTTATACATACATATACGCACTTACGTATAACTTCAACTATAAATCCCTTTTTCCCATTTGGGCATACCACCATCCACTTACACTCTGTACCTAATACACATAACCTCAGGTCTATACATCGTCCATTAAATAATTCTATCTTCCTTCTCCCTGTATATTATTAATGGTTAACGACATTTAAGTATCTAAAACTGTAACTAAATAAATTTTAATGTTTTCACTAAATTAATTTTACTTTTCATTAAATAAATTCTAATATTATACCGACTTATTTGTACTTGCAATACGTTTACATTTATGCGATCGTTCTCCCACGGCTGAAGACCCCATCCACCAATACAATTTAATTCGATTTTTACCTACACTAGTCAATAAGATTAGTTTATTAACTGTACGATCATGGTAACTTCGGAAATTCTCATCTCTGTCAGTTTTGACGGATTAAACTCCACTTCAAATAGTTATATGAATTGGAAATTCCTGGACCTTAAAATTTAAATTTCCCTTTTACCTACTATTCATTATGTATGTATTTTTCCACAGGAAAATAAATTCTGTAAAAGTAGCAATATCATTGTTTATCTAAATTAAAATATTAATCCTTTTATTCTGTTTGCATAAATTTAAGTATTAATCTTAGAATTTTTAATATTTTATAACTCGCTTCGATGCCCCAGTGGATAATCTGGCCTCTTTCTTAACCCAAACGACTCCAGTGTGCTAAATTTATAATCTTAAACAGAGATTCCTAAATTAATTGGTTGTCTAAAATTAGATTTGATTTTCTAATTACTGTGCATTGTAACTTAACCACCCCAACACACGTGTCGTACATAAATCTGTATTATAAAAACCATTAGTTATCATCTAGTTAGCATTAGTTGGGATATTATTTTATTGTATTAATATCATTCTAGAGGGAGAGCTCTGTAAAAGTGAACAATGAATAATTCCTATATTCCTATATTCTTATATTCATGCATATAATTCTTATATGCATTCATATAATTCTTAGATTCATTCGTATAATTCTTAGATTCATTCGTATAATTCTTATATTCATTTATATAATTGTACATTTATATAATTCGTATATTTATATAATCCTTACATTCCTATATATTTATATTCATATGAATGTCCGTTCATATATTCATATTTACATAAAGACCAAAATCGCATAACGCGAGTTTCGATAAATTTTTGATTTGCTTTCTATTTTTGGCAAATAAGTGGTGAATTGTTTCTTTTTAAATTACTTAATCATGTTTTTAGATTTAGCTTAATAATGAAACCTGATTAAATTTTGCAATGTTCATTTTCTGTATACATTCTCTCTTCGTTATAAAAGAGGAAGTCAAGTCTTGCCTAAACGTTTAATTTTAAATCTTAAGCCTTTAATTTAGGCTCATATGCATGTTTAAGTGTAATTCATAATAAAATACATATTTCAATTTCCATTTCTAGTTAACTCGGCAAATCATGATAACATCAGATCTGTCAATATGCGGTTTAAAATAAAAATATGGCTTCATCTTACTTATCTGTTTAAACATTGCCACAGCTAAAATATTTACCTTATCTTCAAATATTGTGCAAAAATTAATGCAGCCAATAGAGAATAAAAACCAAACAAGTCAACATTAAATAATAATGATGTCCACAAAATTTGGGTATATAAACCCATGTAAATTTTCAAATGATTATTCTGATTATTCTGATTGACTGATCTAACTTAGAGGCTGAGCATTACTTGTAACATTTTAGCAGTAAAACTGCAGTAAGAAAGAAATATTTGTCTTCTCCATCTAGCCTTGCTTTCTTTAGAGAACTTAGTCTTAAATAGATAAAAATAATTTCCCGATACGTTACAAGAAGAATCGGGGAACCTTCAGAGAATTCAGTAAGCTCCACAGAATCCTCCGATCCACTACAAGAAGAAATCGGAGAGTAGTATAGAAGAAAACTACTGCAATTCCCTATATGGTACCAGCTACTCCAGAGTAACAAAATCCGTTGCTGCCACCTAACCAGAACCCCCGTCAACTTCGAACCGACCAAGGCCATAGACAGAGGGGTTAACATATATAACGAAGTCAGATATGTTATTATAAAACTTGACTGTTATAAACTTACAGTAAGATTTAATAACTTTTTATGCACTCAACCGCTGAATCTTGGCTTTTAAATTCACAAAGAATGTTTATATTCAAAATTAACTCAAACAATGCTCTAAGATTTTATTACACATTATGCATGAATATATATATATATATATATATATATATATATATATATATATATATATATATATATATATATATATTAACAAAAAAAACAGGAGTTGTACAGAACAAATAATGCTGGAAATATTGGTTTATATATACATTTCACACTAAGGTATATTTCTTATAATCGATTTAAAGTGAAGGCCCTAACTAAACTAAGGCACAGATTTGTTCTTTCTTAGGTCTACTTCAAATAAACTCTCAGATATTAAATCACCTGTGTAAATTTATTTCACTTCCAAAATACAAGTTGCCAACCTTTTCATCTCGTACAGCGCTGAAAGTCCATTTGAAAAAACCTTTTAAAAATATAATCACTTTTCTTTATTCACCAAATAAACACTACAATTTTGCCTTCTGACGTTATAACCTAAAAACCAGCCCCACTTTGTTTGTATAGGGGCAGTGTTTCGTCAATACAGGGGCCCTACAGGCAGAGAGATTTGTTTTTCTTGTATATTATGTCAAATAAGGGTTTAGATTTCGTCGCACTTAATAATCTATTATTTTTGTAAATAATAACAAAAGTTTACTTTATTACTTATTTCACTGCATTTCAGTCGTTTCATCTTCTCCCGATTCACTTGGGTGAATACAGCCTACCGCTCGAAGTTACGTAAATAAGGAGCCAAAATTCAATGCCACAATATATATATATATATATATATATATATATGCAGCCCTCAATAAAATATTCTTTTCAATTCCAGTAAAAAATTTGGATACGAACAATTATGTTGATTTCACCTGATTTTGTTTTCAGCCAATAAAACCCCAAATTACAGTATGATATATATATATATATATATATATATATATATATATATATATATATATATACTATAACGAAGCTATATCCCTGCAGAGTTCATGAGGGTATATATCTTGCCTCTGGTCAAAAATAAGTACGGAGACTTTCTGTCCAGCAATAATTACAGGCCTACTGCTATCACTTCCTGCTTCTCGAAACTACTAGAAAAACTCTTGTTACTCCGATTAAATGATTTCCTATGGACATCTAATCAGTTTGGCTTTAAAAGGTCTTACTCAACTGACCTGTGTATCTATGTACTTAAAGAAACAATATCTAAATACATTGACAGTAATTCAACATTTATAGCAGTTTCCTAGATATAAGTAAGGCATATGATAGGGTGAACCACAATATTTTATTTGCAAAACTAGAACACAGGAAGGTTCCCATGTACATATTAAATTTATTGAAATTTTGGTATTCCCACCAATCTTTCACTGTTAGGTGGGGCAGTGTACTATCCGAATGTTTTGGCTCCTCTTGCGAGGTGAGAAAAGGCAGCTTGCTCTTCCCTTTGCTGTTTAATATGTATATTGACGGATTAATTGCTTCACTTAACGAGGCAACAGTGGGATGTTGTATAGATAACACAAGGATTAATAACTTAGTTTATGCCGATGATATGGTGTTAATAAGTCCCTCTGTTAAAGGTTTGGATCGGCTACTAAAAGTCTGCGAAGAGTATTCGCAGAAACATGATATTCTTTTTAATGTTACAAAAACTGAGGTTATGTAATTTCATCCTAAAAGCTGTAATCAGCCAGCTGATATAAGGTTTAAAATGAATGGTGAGGTAATTAAGGAAGTACAAGAGTTTAAGTATTTGGGTCAAACTATTACCAGCTCCTTGAGTGATGACTCGGATATAAGAAAACAATTTCGAAGCCTGTGTACTAAAGCGAATATGACCATAAGGAACTTTCGATTCTGTACAAGTGAAGCTAAAGACACTCCCTTTCGTACTTTCTGCAGTAATATATACGGACAGCAACTCTGGGTGAATTATAAAAAGGTTCTGGCAGAACCCTAAATTTGCTGTACAACAGGTCGTTTAGACTCTTACATAAATTACCCCCGAGATGCTCAGCTTCGCAAATGTTTGCTACCCACAATGTCCCGAACATCCCGGAGGTAACAATACGTGCTCAATACAGTCTAATGCAAAGAATTAAAATATCAACCAACCCGATCATCCAAGCTATCCATGAGTCCTGCCATTTATCCTCTAAGCTATGGAATTCTTGGTACAAAAACGTCTGTCCTAGCTTCACTTAACTTCGACATTACAGTATTATTTCTAATCATATGAAATAAAAACCCAGTCTAATAGACAGAGTTTATTTCCACAACAGTTTCGATGCCCCACTGGCATCCTCCTCGGGTGGATACAGAAAACGAATGAACCAAAACAAGAGGGAAAAACAGTCCAGGGACCGACCATTAAGAAATTCGCACCTAGGTTAGATCCCATTCTCCCGACACCGGAAGGGCATTTTCATTAAAGTGACCGCTTATAAGTACATTTGCACAAATTTAAAACTATCTTCCTGTTCTAAACATACAGATTCTATTATTTATTTATTTTTTTTACATAATTATTACATTTATTATTAAATTTATTACATTTAATATTGCATTATTATTTATTACAGAAATTATAAATTTATTATTACATTGGTTATTACATTGTTGTTTATTATACAGAACTTATAAACCGAAAAACGAACGAAAAAGGCGAGAAGGAAACAATCCAGAGACCATTAAGAAATTCGCACCTAGGTTAGATACCGCTCTCCCGACACCGGAAGGGCATTTTATTACAGGGTCCCTCTTATAAGTACATTCGCGCAAATTAAAACTATCTTCTTGTTCTATATATACAGATTATAATATTTTGACATAAGTACTGCATTTATTATTGCATTTGCATTTTTTTTTTTAACATTTATTATTATTACCTTTACCCTAATTATTAAATTTATAATATTACCTTTATTATTACATCTGTTGCATTTATATTTATTTTACACATTTATTACTTCCATTATTACATTTACTAAAAGCGAGTAAGGAAACAATCCAGAGACCTTTAAGAAATTCACACTTAGGTTAGAACACGTTCCCCCGACTCCGTAAGGGATTTTTTTTTACCAAGAATCTCATTAAAGGGTCTAACTTATAAGTACCTTCGCGCAAATTAAAATTATCTACAGCATTCCCTGTAAAAGTTGTGATTTAGTATACGTGGGAGAAACTGGAAGAAATATTGAAACACGTATTAAAGAACACAAATATGCCTTCAGAAGTTGTAATACTAATAATGCCATTTTTTATCACGCCAGCCAAAATAATCATGCTATAGATTGGGAATCAAGTAAGGTACTTTATAAATGTAATAATTATGTCAAAAGAAAAATAATAGAATCTGTATGTATAGAAAAAGTAGATAATTTTAATTTGTGCGAAGGTACTTATAAGTTAGACCCTTTAATGAGATTCTTGGTCAAAAAAATCCCTTACGGAGTCGGGGGAACGTGTTCTAACCTAAGTGTGAATTTTTTAAAGGTCTCTGGATTGTTCCCTTACTCGCTTTTAGTAAATGTAATAATGGAAGTAATAAATGTGAAATAAATATAAATGCAACAGATGTAATAATAAAGGTAATATTATAAATTTAATATTTAGGGTAAAGGTAATAATAATAAATGTTAAAAAAAAAATGCAAATGCAATAATAAATGCAGTAATTGTCAAAATATTAGAATCTGTATATATAGAACAAGAAGATAGTTTTAATTTGCGCGAATGTACTTATAAGAGGGACCCTGTAATAAAATGCCCTTCCGGTGTCGGGAGAACAGTATCTAACCTAGGTGCGAATTTCTGAATGGTCTCTGGATTGTTTCCTTCTCGCCTTTTTCATTCGTTTTTCGGTTTATAAGTTCTATATAATAAACAACAATGTAATAACCAATGTAATAATAAATTTATAATTTCTGTAATAAATAATAATGCAATATTAAATGTAATAAATTTAATAATAAATGTAATAATTATGTAAAAAATAAAAAATAAAAAATAATAGAATCTGTATGTTTAGAACAGGAAGATAGTTTTAAATTTGTGCGAATGTACTTATAAGCGGGTCACTTTAATGAAAATGCCTAGGTGCGAATTTCTTAACGGTCGGTCCCTAGACTGGTTTTCCCTCTTGTTTTGGTTCATTCGTTTTTCTGTATCCACCCGAGGAGGATGCCAGTGAGCATCGAAACTGCTGTGGAAATAAACTCTGTCTATTAGAGTGGGTTTTTATTTCATATTTTGACCTTCACGTAGAAAAAAGTGAAGTCTTTTGCATTTATTTCTAATCAATTGTATATATTTCTATCCTTAGTCTATGAACTGTCATTGTATTAATAATATTTGTCATATGGACTATAGTCTGCCAATAAACCTTTTCATTTTCATTTTCATATATATATATATATATATATATATATATATATATATAACATAAAAGATCTTCAGTGGACCATTCTTAGTTCAATCCCATATACAGTATATATATATATCGGGTGGCCACAAAAAACTTTACTTAATTGAAAGTTTAATAACTGCAACAATTCAAAACTTATGCGATTGAGATTTTGCACACATTAACAGATGCATATAATCTATAATTGCTGGAATTTTCAAATATGTAGGTTCTATAGTTTTGTTACAGTGAACAATTTAAAAGCATATGTCTAAAAATAGCATGCCTGGTGTGCATCTGACACGTACGTGCGTTAGCGTAGGCTAAACCTAATGTAGCGTAGTATGACACGCGCGCTGGCGTAGGCTAAACCTAATGTGAATTTGCTTTCTTTTATTTTTCGCTAAAACCCCGCCAGCATGACGTTAAGTAAAAGTGATAAAGCCATCATAGAAGCATGTGTCAAGGAAAAAGGTTGGAATGGAAATAGGATTGTCCGAGAATTCCCGCAAAGAACTGGACTCGTCAAAGTGTTTATAACTTAATAAGAAAGATAAAGGATACTGGATCAACAGCTAGAAAACCCGGCAGCGGCAGGCCCAAAAGTGTTTCAACCGAAGAAAATAAGGCTGCCGTGGATGAACTGATTCAATCCCAGGAGAATACACCAGGAACTCATCGCTCCCAGAGACAGATTGCGTACGACCTTGGGATTTCTCGCTCCTCTGTACAAGGGATTGTAAAACGTTTGAAATTGAAGGCCTACAAGAGAATTCGAGTTTCTCGGCGTGATCAGAATGTAAGACAGCGTAGAAAGACCCGCTGTAAATCCCTATATGAACGCTACTCAGCTGAAAACGTGCAAAAAGTTGTGTTTACAGACGAAAAGGATTTCACGTTGGAGGTGGCCAAAAACAGGCAAAATGACAGGGTTTATGGTTCAAGGAAAAAGGACATTCCTCCCTCCAGGCTTTTTCATGAAACCTCACGATTCAGCAGAAAAGTAATGGTATCAGCGGGAATTTCATGGAAGTGGAAAACACGAATTCATTTTATTGCCACAAACGAAACTAAAGTTAACTCTGAGCGCTACATCAACCTGTTAGATAATGGGTTACTTCCTGATTGTCGTCAGCTGTATCCTGATGAGGCCTACATTTTCCAGCAAGATGGGGCACCCGCCCATACAAGCCGAGCGACCCAAAATCATCTAGAGCAAGAGACCCCTAATTTCATCAAAAAGGATGAATGGCCGCCTCAGTCTCCCGACTGTAATCCGATGGACTATTCAGTATGGGATTCCCTCATGGTGAAGGTTTACGGCAGCCAGAAAGACAAATTCACCGAAGATGAACTTAAGGAGAAAATCAGTAGAGCATGGGAGGATATCACCTTAGATGAGGTTCGAAAGTGCATCTCCTCGTGGAAGAAGCGATTGAGGGCAGTTTACCAACAGGGAGGTGGTCACATTGACCATTTGTTTAAGTAAATTTTGTTAAGTTCAAATTCATTTTCTTCGGCAAGCTATTTTTAGACATATGCTTTAAATTGTTCACTGTAACAAAACTATAGAACCTACATATTTGAAAATTCCAGCAATTATAGATTATAACCATCTGTTAATGTGTGCCAAAGCTTAATCGCATAAGTTTTGAATTGTTGCAGTTATTAAACTTTGAATTAAGTAAAGTTTTTTTGTGGCCACCTGATATAATATATATATATAATATATATATATATATATATATATATATATAATATATATATATATATATATATATATATATATACAGTAAACTCTCGTCCAACGGGGTGGTTAGGTTCCTCGAAACGGCGCGTTGGACAAACTTAATACCTTATGGGATGAATGGGGATACGTGAACGCGGCCGCATAAAGTCTCTCATTAATACTTAGATACGTAGATTTGTTATTCACACATAAATGAATTTCCCTACCTATATTGTATATGAAATAAGAACATAATAAAATCATAAACATAATGATATTTACATATGATAAATAAAAATATATTAAATGAAAATAACACGTATCTTTTCTTCACTCTTTCGCATGGTGCGTATGGTAAACTCATTCACGTGATACTCGTGGCCAAGTGATGTTATGCTCATACCACCACGCAACGTATCTAGAATCTTTATTTTTAGGCTGTCATAACTTTACGACTTTTCTTCTCTTCACAATCACTTGCAGATGCTTTACATTTTGGTGCCATATTGCTGTCTAAGGGTAATAGCAAAACAACGGCAAAATACGACAAAAACAATCCAACACAACTTCACTGAACTTAACGCGTTGGCAGGACTGAGACAAAGGGTGATGCGAGGGGTGACGCGAGAGGGAGGGACATGCGGGAGTGTTGGACAGTGCAGGAGAAAACACTAGAGCGCGCATTGGCACGCGTACAATACTACTGTGTTAGAGTGTGTTTGGCGGACTGTGTATATCAAATTTTCCGCTTTCGGCAAATAATTGTTCGCATTTATTTTTCCGTGCATAAGCAAATTCACGCTGGACAAACACGCGTTGGACGAGGGTTTACTGTATATCATCAGCATTTTTTTCTGTCCTAAATGAATGCCATGTTATTCCATATTTAAATTGTTTTAACGTCGAAGTTTAATTAGCGTTTGAAGGAAGTGAAGTAATTATTTAACAATGTTTTTGGTCCAATTCTAACATACTTAGATGAAATAACATTCAGTTGAGGGAACCACACCCCGATCTCAACGATTGCATCCCACACTATACATATATATATATATATATATATATATATATATATATATATATATATATGTGTGTGTGTGTGTGTGTGTGTGTGTGTGTGTGTGTGTGTGTGTGTGTATATGAATATCTAACGAAATTTTGTTGGACGGAGATATAATACCCCAACATAAATTAATTTAACACGATCCAGATGACGTCACACAAGCACGACTATGATGACGTCACATCGCGAGAATTCACTCAAGGCATGTCCTCATGCCTTGCCTCACGCTTCAACTTCGTTACAAGGACTTCTGGATGCACCTCGACTTCTCTCCCTTCGAACACCACCTTCAGTGACCCACGAGCTACCATCATGTAAACATCATTCGTACAGGCCTCATTTTTGGCCTGGTGTCATTCACCTAAGTTTATATAAACACTAATCATTTACCTCGCGCGTTATTACTTGAACTGTATACATTATTGCAACTGTAAACGACATGTTTCTGTCTAATTCATAAATCATTTAATTTCGTGTAATCATTATTGCAACTGTAAACGACATGTTTCTCTCTCATTCATAAATCGTTATTTTGTGTAATAAAGTAAGAAAACTCATTCTATCAATCAACCTAATTAATAACTTAATTAATAACATTCTTTGATCTAAAAGATCTGGTGACCTCGGCGAAAGCATTCATCATTGATTACACCAGTACACATTTGAAAAATTGTCGATCGATTTTTACAAACTAGTTGGTGATTCTATATAATTTGAGTGCGCTGATCTCAAAAATATAGTTAGTTTTTCCCAATCACGTATGGTTTTCTTACTACAGGGTGTGTCATAAATCCCCCATTTATCCCCAAATGTGAACCATCTTATCGAGACCAACATTGGATTGCACATGCTAAACCATAAATTTTGTTGTTATAGACTACCGTAACGCTTACATAATAATGTAGGGTAAATATATATAACAACCAGTCCCGTTCCCAGCAAATACTCTCTCCCCTCCCATCAATGGGTGGTTAACATTTGGGGACAGATGAGGTATTACAACACCCCTTGTAGCACGAAATCTTTAGGTGATAAGAGTAAAATCTAATTAAAGCAGAATTAAATAGCTCCAAGCTCTTGGACAAGCATATTGCTTGTTTATGAAAGAATAAAAAAATAACTGAAAGAAACAAAATATATTTACCTTCTTTACTTGTACCAAGCGAAGTATGTGTCAGATGCCAATAAATTGTTCTCCTGTAATCTAGACCCCAAAAGTTCTGCAGAGTCCTTAGGCAGATTCAAATCCCTGACTAAGTCATTTAGTTCGGCTTGGGTTAATGATTTAGGATCTCGGTCAGCTGTTGGCTGTTCATAAACATCATCATTGTCTGGATTTGGAGCTGAATCAGAATCTGAATTGTATTGATCCAGACTCTCGGGTGGGCTGGGAATAGGAACTTCTGGACCATGGGGTACCGGCCTTATTGCAGATGGAAGACTTGGGTATTGAAGGCTCTCTTTATTCTTTGCATTATAACCTTTAACATTGCAAGAACAGAAGTAGCAGTCGTCGGTATGGTTTCTAGGCTCGCGCCATACCATAGGGATCCCAAATGGCAAACTTTTCTCTTTACCTTTGCTCCAATTGAAGGCTCTCTTTATTCTTTGCATAATAACCTTTAACATTGCAAGAACAGAAGTAGCAGTCGTCGGTATGGTTTCTAGGCTCGCGCCATACCATAGGGATCCCAAATGGCAAACTTTTTTCTTTACCTTTGCTCCAATTCCTTAGTGCCGCAACACACGTAAGACAAACCTTGTGTGGAGCCCAACTTTTGTCTTGATCTCCTAATTTAATTCCAAAATAAGCAAGATAAGCTCTCTTAATGAAGGTCGTTACATTTGTCCTTTGTTTTACAACATACCGACCACAAATATAACAAAATATGTCTGGACTATGGGTACATCCTCTAGAAGCCATTATTAAAATTTTAAAGACGTAATGTTAGAATTATCTACCTGAAAAATATGAAAAAACGAAATTAATTAAAGATAAAAAAGGTAAAAAATTACAAAACGCCCCAAAATTGTTTTGCTAATAACTTTAAAACTGTGGGTGATTGAAAAAAACGGGTAGCATTTTTTAATTCAGCGCAGCGAACTGCTTCAGAATCACAACTCAAAATAAAGAAATCGATTTTCATGCAGACCGGTGTTATTAATAACCATCATTTATATTCGTAATTATAAATATCATTCCTTATAGTACCGATTTACGCATCAAACATGGCTACAAACTCGCCATTAAATACATAATTATAAATTTGTTTGTGTGTATATATATATATATATATGCGATACTTCAGATTTGGTTGAGGAGGGAATTGTTCCCGTTCACCTCCTATGAGTCAAACCCTCTGCAACGAATGTTCGAATGTTGAATGTGATGAATGTCGCACGTGTGATAAAGGCACCAATGTTTTAAATATGACTATAAAATCCTGTTAAGACGCCTCCGATTAATGTCTTTAGGTATTATTAACCAACACCATCGGGTATCGAATCCCAGACCTCAGATATAAAAATATAGATATATAATAATAATATTAATAATAATAATAATAATAATAATAATAATAATAACACGAACTTCAGAAAATTGTATCTTATGCATATAGAAAATTACGCCATTAAACAAAATGGGTCGCCGTTTTAGGTGCAGGAATGAACGAGCGAATTGTATCGATATTTTTCTTTTATATATAAATTATATATTATTTCAGACGTTGTGACAAGTGTTTTGAAGTTATATATATATATATATATATATATTATATATATATATATAGGCAGGGTGAGTCACGAAGAAATGTTTTAATTTCGGGAGCTTATGGCTGAGGTCATTCCTAGTCAAAAACTTCATATGAACATAGGTCCGAGTCTTAACGGTTAAGGAGCTATAATGTTTGAATTTGAAGCATGCGCATGTGTGACGTTGAACTGAATTGAGAGTTACTTATCGAACCGAACTAACTACGCAGTTGAGTGTTGTGTTTCACAGCATGTAGTTGATGTTTTGTGCATTAGTATGCCATTTACGTTTTCAAATGCCGAATATGCCGATATGGTGTATGTTTACGGATTTTGCGATGGAAATACTACTGCTGCTGTCGCTGAATTGAAGAATTCAGGATCGACTGGTGTTTAGCAACGTTTCCCAGAGATTGCGAAAGAGCGGTTCATTTCCAAGCGTTACTGTTTTATCTCAGCGTCCGGTACAACAAGATGTGGCTGAACAAGAAAACATTATTCAGATGGTACAGCGGAGTCGTCATGTTAGTACGCGAAGGATATTCACACGTCTTAGAGTTCCTCAAAGGAGAGTATATAGAACGTTACACGAAGAAGACATGTATCCATACCACGTACAGTGCGTTCAGCACCTCCAACCTGGGGATCGTGCCCAACGGCTGGAATTTTGTAAGTGGCTCAATGCCGATCGACAATTGCATCGATACGTCTCGTTCTGTGATGAGGCTCAATTTTCCTGCGACAGTGTCAACAACACTTGCAATTCACATGTGTGCTCAGAAATTGCTCCGTCGCATTTTGGATGCTGCAGCCCTCATAAAGAACAATCGTAATGAACTAATGCGAGCTGCCCGCGCGACTCACAGACGAGCCGCGATGTGCATTGAGGCCGAGGGTAGTCATTTTGAAGTTATTGTAAATTCATGAAAAAAAACTTTAGCATCTATTTGTTCGCTTATTCTTATTTTTAAACATTCAAACATCCATAACCCCATAACCGTTAAGAATCGGACCAATGTTCATATAAAGTTTTTGACTGGGAATGACCTCAACTATTAGTTCCCGAAGTTATGACATTTCGTCGTGACTCATCCTGAATATTATATATATATATATACACATATATATATATACACATATATATATATGGGCTACGTAGTTGCCGATGTCGTAACACCGCTTCTCGGAGATCAGCGAAGTTAAGCGACATTGGGTCTGGGTAGTAGTTGGATGGGAGACCGTCCTCTGCGCCCAGATTATGTAGCCGCCCGTGGTACGGATCCCACGTAAAGCTGTAGGTCCCCTCCGTCATATGACCTCAGCTCAGATGTTGCGAAGGAGGTTAAACAACCCAATTAAAAAAAATATATATATATTGTGTGTGTGTGTGTGTATATATATATATATATATACACACATATATATATATATATATATACACACATACATATATATACATATATATATATATACACACACAGTATATGTATTCAGAACATAAATTTAGAATTATTCCATCAACAAAACTTGACCGTGCAAGATTCAAGATATTTGTTCATGAATTTTTTGGGGACTGGCTTCAATGCCTCGTTATATATAAACAAGCCAAAAAAATACCCCAGCTTTCATAGTCATCTTATTAGCAGTGAAACGAGTACCATACACAAAAGTTTGTGGTAAAATTCAACATGTCGAACTCTGATAATAAAAATCCACTCTAATCGACAGAGTTTATTTCCACAACAGTTTCGATGCCCACTGGCATCCTCTTCGGTGGGCATCGAAACTGTTGTGGAAATAAACTCTGTCTATTAGAGTGGGTTCTTATTATCATATTTTGACTTTCACGTAGAAAAAAGCGAAGTTTTTTGCATTTATGTCGAACCCTACTTCTGAATTTATGTAAGTTTCATTTTTCCACTTTGCTTAAATCGTGTAATTTAATTACTAGATTTTAAAAACAGTGATAGTTTTTCTATTCATTGAGAGGACAAAAGATACTTAATACTTACTTCTCTATTGCCCAAACACAGCATTTTTATTATATACAAGGCGTCCCCAAAAAATGTATACACACTTTAACAGCTGATAGCTCAATTGATGTTTCTTTCTTTCCAAGTTAAACCCATTAGAATTAATAATGGCAGTCAGACTAAGCTTTGAACAAAGGAAATTCATTCTAAAATGCTACTGGAAGTGTGAAAACGCAGTTGAAGTGCAAAGACAGTTTAGGAGGGAGTTTCAAACAGATCCACCAACGCGACTTACCATCACTCGAATTAGAGATAAGTTTGAAGCCGATGGAACTGTTCAGAATGTCCACAAGAAGCGTTCCGGAAGACCACGGACATCGACAAGCCCCACAAAGCAAGAAAGAGTACTGGAAACGTATCACCAAAGTCCAAGAAAATCTGTGTGGCAAGCGAGTCGTGAGGTAGGAATTTCAGAATCGTCTGTCCAACGCATTTTGAAGCGCTGTCAATGGAAAAGTTACATTCCAAGATTAGTCCATGCTATTAATGAAGATGATCCGGACCGAGAGTGGAGTATTGCGAGTGGTACTTGGCACGATGTGGATGGGATTGGACGAAGGGGTTTCGTAGAATACCCTCCGCGTTCACCAGACCTCACACCACTAGACTTTTTTTTATGGGGATACTTAAAAGACAAAGTCTACGCTATAAAACCTGCAACAGTCGCTGAATTGAGAGCAGCCATTGAACGAGAATGCACACAAACACCAAACGAAATGTTTCGTGATGTTTGCGATTCCATTGCTTCGCGTTATCAGCAGTGCCTGGACCAGAACGGACGTGGGTTTGAAAACAGGCGTTGACAAAACAATTAAATAATGTCTGTAGATTCTATTACATTTTGAAAATGAAATGTATTTTAATAAACACTGCCTTTATAATTATTTAAAGTGTGTATACATTGTTTTGGGACGCCCTGTATATACGTGTATGTATACAGGGTGTCCCAGAATTAACTATCTATTTCAATGGAATCGGAAAAAAAATTTAAAAACACACTTTTATTTATGTTTATCATGTTTAATATGTGTTAAAAATGTATAAATTTCTAAAAAAATTTCATAATTTTATTTTCATAATTTTTTCATAGTTTTTCATAGTTTTATTTTCATTCTCTTTCAGAACCCTATTAATAATGAATACACAAGAACGCATCTTTGTTGTAACATCCCGTATCAAAGGAATGCAATGTAATGAAATCAGAGAAAAATTTACAAGAAGATTCCACAGAACCGGTCCTACAGACAAAGCGATTCGTGAACTTGTGAACAAATTTAAAAGAACTGGATCCGTACACGACGAGGTGGGAAGAGGACGCCCAAGGACAGCACGTAACAGTACCGAACAGGTACGACAATTGTTTGAGGATGAACCAACAACTTCGGTTAGGGAGGCCGGTCAAAGACTCAACATATCCAAGACAACAGTTCATAGAATCTTGCGTTCGACACTGATGAAAAAGGCTTATCACATTCAAGTAAATAAAGTTTTGACTTATGATTTATAAATCTATTTGTTTTTGTATCATAATTTAGTAATAAACACAAAATTATGTCAGTTTTTATTAAATTTGTCCGATTTCATTGAAATAGATAGTTAATTCTGGGACACCCTGTATATGCGCCTTGGTGGTATAGTGATTAGCGTCGCTGACTACGAATCCATCGGCCCCGGGACTGAGACCCTGTGATGGCAGTCGGTGCGCAGCTAAACCCAGCTGTTCATCCTTCCACACAATAAAGGAATTGGTTGGTAGATAAATGGATACCCTGGGTAGCCTAGTGATTAAGACGCTGGGGTGCTGGTGGGCCTTGGTTCCGATTCCACGTTAAACTGTAGGTCTAAGGTAGAGTGACAAGCTTGACTTTCGTCGGAATGAACAATTCGGGCGGAAGCAAAACCAAGGTTAACCAAGATTTTATAGATACTGTATATATATATAGTATTTCCTGATGGTTAGACTTTCTTTTCAACCTTTCAAAGTTCCGTGCGATGATTCCTCATTTCACGAAGGTCATGCTTGTCGCCCCTCCTCTCGAGTTGGCATGGTGAAGTAGGGAGTTGGTTTCTTTTGTTCTCCACCTCACATTGCCAGGTACGCCCGGCTCATCTGGGATTGTTCTAAGCCAGGCGTCTAATCTTCTTTACAAGATGTCCACTGCAACACCACCCGTGTTCCTTAGTTCCTTGGTAGTTGGTTAAACAGTGTTGGTCCTCTTACAACAAAACTATGATATTTTCCTCCAGGGTTGAGGATGTTCGTCGTTTAGCCTTTAACTTGGGAACATGACACAGTCTTCCTTTTCTACTTTCCACTGTTGTTTCAGGGTGGGGGTAATAGGGTTCAGAGTAAGAGTAGGTGCTAGTTTTTCCATTGTTTTTCAAGTGTAAATAATGGTGTACCTCTCTTTTCTTCTTTCCAGTGAATATAAGTTTAATTCATGTAACCTTTCCCAGTAATTTTGTTCTTTGCAGCCATTGGTCTTGGTTGTGAAGCTTCTCTGAATCCCTTCTAGCTGATTACTATATTCTTGTTTATATGGGGATGTTAGGACCGAGCAGTATTCCAAATTGGGTATCATCAGTGTTTTCAATAGAGGAATCATTATATCCCTATCCCTTCTTTTAACGGTTCTCAGAATCTGTCCAGTTATTCTTTTTGCTCTGTTTACTGCTATCTTAGTTTGGGTTTTAAATGTCGCGTCATCAGTCATTATAACACCTAAATCTTTTGCTTTTGAATTTCTTTGAATTTCCTGTCCATTTGGGGTAAAGTATTCCATGGGTTTTAGGTCTTCTCTTCTTCCATACTTTAACAGTTAAAATTTCTCAGTGTTAAATTTCATATTGTTGCCTTCCGACCAATTGTAGATTCTGTTCATGTCTGTTTGTAGGAATCCTATATCCTCTGGGTTTCTTATTTTTCTGCTAATCTTTGTGTCATCGGCAAACGACGTTACTGTGCTGTCACTGTTAACGTCATCATCTATGTCACTTAACATGATTATGAAGAGTAATGGAGGTAAATACTCTTCCTTGTGTTACTGAGCTAAGGACTTTTGATTCTGATGGAGATATTCTTTGAACTGTAACGACTTGCTGCCGCTCACTAAGAAAATTAGATATCCATTTTCCTACTTTTTCTGTTATTCCCATATAGTTCAGTTTGTCGAACCTTGGCAAAGTCTGTGCATATTTTATTATAGTTTTCATTACTTTCAAGTGCATCAATAATGTTGTTATAGTGTTCCATTAGTTGTGATAGGCATGATCTTTCTGACTGGAATCCATGTTCGTTATCATTCAATTTTTCCTTTGAGTTTTCCCTTGACTTGATTACTTTGAGTTAACCTTTATCGCTCCTATAGCGTCGTCTTCTTCTTTCTCTGTATGCTTCTCAATTAGGTCCTGTATGACGCAATCCATACCCTGCAGTTTATCGTTTAATATTTTACTGATATTGTTGTCTTTGCAATTTCTTAATTTTACAGTCACTCTTTTTCTCTTACGGAACAATGACTCTTTTGTCTCTCGAACCTGCTTCTTTTTCCTCTTCGTTGCATTTTTGGAACGTGTCAAAGATAGTTTTCCAGTTTATTGCTTCCATGCTGGATGCAACACTTTCCCAGTTTATAGCTTTGAAGTGAAAATTAAAAATTTCCAATTACTTCTTTCTATAGCGTGTGTTCTTTCCTTTCTTGTTGCTTTTATATTGGTTGTTATTTCAATAATGTTGTGATCCGATATTATAGTTGGGGATATTTCTGTTATCAATTTGGTTGCTGTTGTTTGTGAATACAAAATCTAGGCAGTTTTTTTTTTTTGTATTTTCTGTTACTTCTTGTATTAACATAACACTATGTTATTTTAATATTTTATTTTAATCCTCCGACTTTTCCGAACATTTTATGTATACGATTTCCTTTGTAGGGAACAGCTCAGTGGTAGCGACCACGACGAAATCGACCTAGTGTGTTCAGCATACAAAATCTCAAGCTACTAGACCAGTGGTTCCCAACCTTATGGCCCACTAGAGCTTATTCGAATAACTCATGGCCCACCTCCCATGTTGCTAAGCTGGTATCATGTTTATATAAGGTTTAATAAGCAAATTTTTGTTATTAACATTTAGTAACATGATGCTAAAAGACAAGCAAGTGGGCCATGGCCCACCGGATGGTAACCAGTGTACTAGACCATGTAAGTTTTCTTTTTTTACATTTGATTAAACGCAGGCAATCACTTATTTATTTATAAACATCAATACATGCAGCGATGTTTTTTCTAAATATTTTTTCTGATAGGGTATGAGCGAACGCTATCATTTGGATCAAGTAGTGACGAATGGGAACCTGCACAACACCAATCTGCTGGAAGAAGTAGATAGGAATACGTCTGATTCCATGTAAGTAAATGTACGTGGCTCCAATAAACCTTAGCCCCCCCGCCCATGGCCTAAACCATTAGAGGTACAGTAAAACTAAACATACCTTACAACAGAGAATTTAATCCTGCATTTAACGAGAAACAATTAAAACTTGGTGTTCCCACCATTGGCTTCCAAGACAGCCTGAATTCGCTTTTGGTAGCTTGCCAAAAGTGACGTGAATAGATCTTGATCATTACGCAAATTTGCTAAAACAGTTTCAATGTGTTGCGTCATTGTATCCTTCGAAAATCGATTTGCTGCAGGTTCTTGAAACAAGAGACATTCAACCTTGTCCTTTATAACTGATCCAATGTGTTCACAGACGTTCAGGTCAGGAGAATTTCCTGGCCATTCTTCATTTCCAAAGAAATCGCTCTCATGATTCCGCAACAATTGTTGAGTGGCTAATGCCTTAAAGCAGGGGGCCTTATCGTGCAGAAGTGTGACCTGATCGACATCCATAACATTGTTTGGGTTTCTTAGAAAAGGAATGACATACTGAGATAGAATAATATCACGAAAATACTGTCCATCCCAACTCTGACCATTTGGCTTCAGCACCCACATGAGCTTCTTTGCAGTGAACAAAACAAACACACCAACACAGTCTGGACTTTTCAATAATTCGCGATAATGTTCATTGTCATCGATTTCATCTGGTGTTGTGGCCCACATTCGATCATTTTGGTAGTTAGGCCGACGTGTTACGTAAACAAAAAATTCATCGGAGACAGCTAAATGCATGAAATCATCCACATCCCAATCTTCAAGATAATGGGCAAACCACATTCTGTCATAGATGTTAAGTTGAGTTTTTCTTGGCTTTGGAAGTTCATGCCAAGGCTTTAAACCTTGCCTATGACGGTACAGTCGAATGATCTCACTACTAACGATCTTTCCTCTCAACACTTCGATCTCTCTAGAAAGTTTAGCACAGCTGTTTTCCCGCTTACGCGTATCGCTTTCAATGATGTCCTTTGTTTCCTGAGAGAGTGGCAAATTTGGGCGCCCAGATTTGGTTGTATCTATTTCACATTCATCCAAAGTTTTATTCCAATTTCTTTTGACGAAGTCCTCACTTCTTCGCAACTTTTTGGCAACCCATGAACGTGTTATAAAGGTGGCTCCAGCATCACGAGCTTCCCGAAATGTTATTGCTCGTATGCGATCCATCACACGTTGCCTCTCCGAATCACCAATTAATTGAGAAGCCATTATATTATCACTTTATCAGCTAGAGTAATTTTAATACCTGCAATAAATAAAGAATTTTATATATTTTTATAATCACTAAAACCTATTTCGATATAAGTAACATGTAAGCTGCAAATGGGGGGCTAAGGTTTTTTGGAACCCCTTATTTTGTACAATATCTCAGGAATGCGCGAACCCCAATTCTTTTTAAAACATTTCTTTCTTAAAAGAAAAAAAAAGAGTTTAATATGTTTTACCTACCGATTCAAAATATCATTCATATACAGGGTGTAATCCAATTATGTTTCATAAATTAGTTTACAAATTCAGGACGTCAAAGTGAACAAAAAGTTCCTATGAACATAAATCCGCAATCGCTTTGTTTCCGAGATACATTGCTTTTTTGCCGAGGGCGAACCAATTAAAATGAAAGTCATTAAAGTTTATGATATACTATTGCTGTTAGAAATTTTCTGAATGAAGGATATCCTCAGCGGTGGACTGGGAAGCATGGTCCCGTCGCGTGGCCACCCAGGTCTCCGAACCTAAATGCAATTGACTTTTTCTTGTGGGGTTATTTAAAAAATCTTGTTTAAGCAAGAGAAGTTAATAACATAGATAAATTGTGGCAACGTGTTCAAGATTGTTCAGAAACAATGTAGGTGTTTTCGGACGTATGTGGCAAAATTTTCAACGACGGGTTGAAGCATGTACTCTGATGCAGGAAAACCATTTTGAGCACTTGCAGTAAATAAACTTTGATAAACTTTAATGACTTTCATTTTAATTGGATCGTCCTCAGCAAAAAAAAGCAATGTATCTCGGAAACGAAGCGATTGTGAGGTTATGTTCACAGGAATTTTTTTGTTCACTTTGACGTCTTGAATATGTATACTAATTTATGAAACATAATTTGATGACACCCTGTATATGTATGTACAGATATATATATGATGTAAACCCACAAGGAAAAAGAAAAATGATTCCAAGGCCTTTCGTGTATTCAGAAGTACACCTCGTCAGGGAATGACGAGGTGTCATTCTATGACGATGTGTACTTCCGAATACCAATTGCCGGTCGGATATGATAATGATGTAGTGGTTATCATAACCGACCGGCAATTGGATGATCCCGGGTTCGATTCCCTGGAGGTGCCTCATTTTTCATTGCTCGTTTTCTCTCCTCTTCTTGTGCGGACACTCTTCTAAACAGGCGTCATTCTTTACATTACTTATACTGTGTGTCGTTTACAGTTAAAATGTATATATATTATATATATATACACAAACTCAGAATGGTTCCCTGAGAACAATATATGTTAAACACAGACCGTGCATGGCACAAGGAACTCTTCTGGGAAAATTATATATCACTATAGTCCGAATAAGTAATGATAAATGACAAATACCATAGTTTTTTTCCTTTTTCATGATTTTAGCCCGACGTGGGCAACGGGTCTCTCGCAAAGAGATCCCATAAATATAGCTTCCCTCACCAGCTATCTGCAAAGCAGACAGGATCCAGCTTTGGGACGTGGATCTAGGGTTTAAAGCAAACCTAGATCCCTACACTCAGAACCTCTATATAAGTAAAAGACTCGTTGCATTCACGTCGTGTTGAATAAATCAAAGAAAAAGGGGGTAACTATTGTATTTTTAGCCAAAAAAACCAAAACTTAAACCTCAACCGGGACATTGAGCGTCCACTTTTCAAGGCACGAAACACGTCCGTTTAGTATACACAAACTCAGAATGGTTCCTGAGAACAATATATGTTACCCCTTTTTCTTTGATTTATTCAACACGACGTGAATGCAACGAGTCTTTTACTTATATAGAGGTTCTGAGTGTAGGGATCTAGGTTTGCTTTAAACCCTAGATCCACGTCCCAAAGCTGGATCCTGTCTGCTTTGCGATAGCTGGTGAGGGAAGCTATATTTATGGGATCTCTTTGCGAGAGACCCGTTGCCCACGTCGGGCTAAAATCATGAAAAAGGAAAAAAACTATGGTATTTTGTCATTTATCATTACTTATTCGGACTATAGTGGATTTAATTTTCCCAGAAGAGTTCCTTGTGCCATGCACGGTCTGTGTTTAACATATATTGTTCTCAGGGAACCATTCTGAGTTTGTGTATACTAAACGGACGTGTTTCGTGCCTTGAAAAGTGGACGCTCAATGTCCCGGTTGAGGTTTAAGTTTTGGTTTTTTTGGCTAAAAATACAATAGTTACCCCCTTTTTCTTTGATTTATTCAACACGACGTGAATGCAACGAGTCTTTTACTTATATAGAGGTTCTGAGTGTAGGGATCTAGGTTTGCTTTAAACCCTAGATCCACGTCCCAAAGCTGGATCCTGTCTGCTTTGCAGATAGCTGGTGAGGGAAGCTATATTTATGGGATCTCTTTGCGAGAGACCCGTTGCCCACGTCGGGCTAAAATCATGAAAAAGGAAAAAACTATGGTATTTGTCATTTATCATTACTTATTCGGACTATAGTGGATTTAATTTTCCCAGAAGAGTTCCTTGTGCCATGCACGGTCTGTGTTTAACATTATATATATATATACGGCATGAGAAGGTGCTCCCTCAAACGGGCATTCGATTCCGCTCGTATGTAGGAGAATTACGAGTTCTGATTAATCGAGGACCTTTGTGGAGTGGTTATCATATCCGACCGGCAATTAGATGATCCCGGGTTCGATTCCTGGGAGGTGCGTTATTTTTCATTGCTTGTTTTCTCTCTTCTTCTTGTGCGGACACTCTCCTAAACAAGCGTCGTTTATATATTATATATATACACACTCACACACACACACACACTATATATATATATATACATATACATACTGTATTTACATATATATTCCTAATGCAGGACACTTTATATATGGAATCTTTTTGTCTGTCTATACGGCTCACAATCAGATTGAAGAGGTATGCAATGACACAGGACCTGGGCGCGTGCCTAACACACCAGCATCCAACATTTTGAATCCTGATTCCGTGTAAGTTTTTTAGGTAAGATTCGGTTTAGCTCCGGGAACCCAATTTTTGCATGAAAATAGGTTTAACGGATGTAGAATTTGATTCCATATCGATTTTCTTACATAACATTTTTTGCGCAAATTCATATTTACTGAGTTTAACTTGAGTAATCTTCAGGACTAAATTTATGTAAGTAATTTTACATATGAAAATGAAAATAAAAGGTTTATTGGCAGACTATAGTCCATATCACAAATATTATTAATACAATAACAGTTCATATACTAAGGATAGAAATATATACAATTGATTAGAAATAATACTGTAATGTCGAAGTTAAGTGGAGCTACAGACAGACGTTTTCATACCAAGAAGTCCATAGCTTAGAGGATAAATGGCAGGACTCATGGATAGCTTGGATGATTGGGTTGGTTGATTTTTTAATTCTTTGCATTAGACTGAATTGAGCGTCTTGTTACCTCCGGGAAGCTCGGGATATTGCGGGTAGCAAACATTTGCGAAGCTGAGCATCTCGGGGGTAATTTGTGTAAGAGTCTAAAGACCTTACGTACAGCAAATTTAGGGTTCTGCCAGAACTTTTTTTATAATTCACCCACAGCTGCTCTCCGTATAATATTACTGCAGAAAGTATGAAAAAGAGTGTCTTTAGCTTCACTTGTGCAGAACCGAAAGTTCCTTATAGTCATATTCGTTTTAGCACAAACGCTTCGAGATTGTTTTCTTATATATGAGTCATCACTCAAAGAAATGGTGATAGTTTGACCCAAATACTTTAACTCTTGTACGTCCTCAATTACTTCACCTTTCATTTTAAACCTAATATCAGCTGGCTGATTACAGCTTTTAGGATGAAACTGCATAACCTTAGTTTTTGTAACATTAAAAAGAATATCATGTTTCTGCGAATACACTTTGCAGACTATTAGTAGCCAATCCAGACCTTTAACAGAGGGAATTATTAACACCATATCATCGGCATAAACTAAGTTATTTATCCTTGTGTTATCTATATAACATCCCACTGTTGCCTCATTAAGTGAAGCAATTAATCCGTCAATATACACATTAAACAGCATAGGAGAGAGCAAGGAGCCTTGTCTCACCCCGCAAGAGGAGCCAAAACACTCGGATAGTACATTGGCCCACCTAATGGTAAATGATTGGTAGGAATACCAAAATTTCAATAAATTTAATATGTACATGGGAACCTTCCTGATTTCTAGTTTTTTAAACAAAATATTGTGGTTCACTCTATCATATGCCTTACTTATATCTAGGTAACAGTTATAAATAGTTGAATTACTGTCAGTGTATTTAGATATTATTTCCCACTCAACCTGTGTATCTATGTACTTAAAGAAATAATATCTAAATACACTGACTGACCTTTTAAAACCAAACTAATTAGGAGATGTCCATAGGCAATCATTTAATTGGAGTAACAAGAGTTTTTCTAGTAGTTTCGAGAAGCAGGAAGCGACAGCAATAGGCCTGTAATTATTGCTGGACAGAATGTATCCATACTTATTTTTGGCCAGGGGCAAGATATATACCCTCATGAACTCTGCAGGGATATAGCTATGAGCAAGCATGGCTGATAAGAGTAATGATATGTGCAGACATACCACGTCATTGGCATATTTTAAGTGCTCATTCGATAAGTCATCTACTCCTGACGCAGAACCAGTCTTTAACTCTTTAATTAACCTCTTTACTTCAGGAATTGATATCAAAGTATTTTCCCTTGTCCTTCTCACAGGTGTTTCGCTGCAATCTATCTTAAGTTTATCCCTACTCACACTGTAAAGAATGTTAGAGTAGTGTTTTTTCCACAGCTTTGCAATTTCATCCTTCCCCGGCATCCCATCGATTGTCCGAGGGAGGACACTTTTGACACCCGTTTGATTCTTAACAACGTTCCCAAATTTGTTATTATCGTTATTTATGTGAGCTTCACAGGCTTTTGATGCTCGAATAGAACCTTCTTCCTGTTTATATCGCCTTATGGCCGCCTTATACTGACCCTTACATCTATACATACTCATGTATACTGGTCCTAATCTGGGTCTACCATGAAAGCACCACAAATCGTAAGCATCTTTCGATTCCCTCTTCGGGGGGGGGGGGGGGGGCAATAAAATCATTCCACCCAGGAATAATCTTAGTATGATAATTGTAAGATTTAATCAGGGGTCTTCCTGTTGCTCTTAACAGCGATACTATCTTACTATAATACCTATCTATGAGTTTACAGTGAGAATCATTTGAGCAAGGATTACTGCAGGCAAGATGCAAAATTTCTAAATTATTAAAGAGGTGACCTGTTCTCTCTTTGTATTCTATTCTCTGTTGCATATTAACAGTAGGCCAATCGACGCGATTATTCTTACCTATTGAGTTCTTGTTATGTCGTGTTGCGCATAAATTAAAAATTAATTAATAGTTCTAATGGTCTATGATCAGAAAGAAGAAAATCATGCAGAATATGAACTCTAACAATTCGAGCCTTAGATTATTACTAGTGAGACAATGATCAATCCATCCACCTGGATTTTACATACTAACGTATGTAAAATTACCACTGGTTGCCCCTAATACATCTACATCACTTATACTTAAATTGGCCGACTCGCACATGTTACCCAATTCTACAAAGAATTCCGAGTTCACATGTGCGTTAAAGTCCCCCATTATTATAGAGTGAGAATATTTGGGGTTATCTGATAATGACTTAATTTTGTACACCAAATCAATGTATTCATCTAGATTACTGCCATTGTTGTATGGTAAATACCAGTTTACAATTAATATGCAATCATTGTTCACTTGTAATTCAATGCCTAACAACCTTGCACTGTAGCTTGTTAAAAATTTTATATGTTTTGACACATTTTTCCTCATTAAGAAAGCAACACCACCAAAAGGCCTACAGTACATTAATTCATCTGACAAGTCTACTGCTGATGACGCATGGTACATAAAGTCATCATGGATGGTAGTGAGGAATTTTAGCTCTTGCTTCGGTAGCGAGTGCTCTTGCGGGAGTATCAAATCTGCACAGTCACAGATTTTATGAACATCTACAATTGAATTCCTCACTGACCTTACGTTATTTGAGACTATTTTCAACAAGTTATCCGCCATGACTGATAGAAAATTTATTATTATTATTATGATTATTATCATACACAGTACAAATTTCAGTTATTGCCGTTAGGGCGCCTATTATTATTATTATTATTATTATTATTCTTCTTCTTCGTCTTCTTCTTCTGCGTCTTCTTCTTCTTCTTCTTCTTCTTCTTCTTCTTCTTCTTATTATTATTATTATTATTATTATTATTATTTTGCCTGTTATCAAATCTCCTGGAAAAGGAAATAAATTCCTTAACAATAATACCATCTGGCCACTGACTCATATTGTACGGGTTCAATTGCGAATTTACACCTTTAATTATTACTTTAAATGAGTTATAATACGGAGATTTTGTGTTTAGTTTATTAACTAACAATATACTGTGTTCACCAATGACTTCCATCATGTGTCAAATATCGCTTGCCTCGTTCGAGAGCTGAATTCGCGACACAAAGAGGGTGAGATTCCTCACCGGTGGCCTTGCCACGAAGACAGGTTGAGGAACCAAACGTGAAGAGCGTCTGTTAACTGTGACCCACCCGTCCTCTTCCCTCAATCTCCCTAAGGCATGGTTCGCCTAACTGGGGGAAGGGTGACACGACTTTGGAGGGATAGGAGGCCCCTCCCATACTCTGTGGCTTGGTGAGGGTCTGTTAGCGGTGTTTATATCCTGACGGACGCGCGTGCCCCTCCTTCTTCGGTGGGAGGGCGGAGGAACTGCACGCCGAGCGAGGCGTTTGAGTGATCGAACGCCTCTTCCCTGCAGTCGAAGGTAAGGAAGAGGGCAGTGATGCCTCGTCTCTTGGCATATGTTCAAATGTCTGCAATTACATATGTTTAAATGTCTGCACTTATTTATTTTTAAAGGCGTGTGGGTTTGTTTGCTTACAGTGAAATCATATTTGGATTTTTTATTATATATACACTATATATATATGACTTACACTTTTATAGTTTACATATATAAGACTTTCACTTACAATGATTATAGCCTTAAGAATTAATAACTCTGTTAAGAGTTTACAAGGTTCACAAGAATTGTAAGTACAAATAAAAACATTATTTTGCTGCACTATACAGAGTATACACTCGTTGTTAGTGCATGAATACCAGATGCTAGCTGACATTGTAGAATCACAATTACCTATGAGAGATAGCTGTACAAGATTGGTGTTTATATCAGTTAAAGAAGTCAACCATAGGCTTCATGCTTTTAGAGCATCTCTTTGATTTTTTAGAAGCCTTTCTTTTTCGTTTTACGCCTTGTGATGACTTCTTCTTCTTCTTCTTTACTGAACGTTCCATTTTTCTTTGCCGCTTTTAGCGCTTTTACCGCGCATTTTTCTTTTCACAGCTCTTTAGCATCATCAATAATCTCATTTCTCGTACAACGTAATTCTTGTTTCAAAGCTTCTTTAGGCTTGACACCAGCCATCACATCTTTAACTGATGTCTGATTGTAGAGCCTTCCAACCGAGAAATTTGGCACCACTCTTTAGTAATGGGAGAAGAAAAGATCGAACCGAGTCCATTACAGCGTTGGTATCTCACATCACGGTACACGACTAAAGGCTTTTGCATCATACTGTAACACGCCGAAAGTGAAGTTTCACTGTTGAGCTCCCGTAACTGAAAAGACAGTTTTGACCTACAACCGTTCTTATATGTATCACAATACTGTCTAGTAGGTTAGAAGCAACTTTGACATAAATGGGATTATCATACGTTATCCTCAAACTTTTTCCACCATGATCAGGCATATGCACAATGCGTAGCAACCGCACCTGAGTGTCCCCCACAAACTGATATTCCACGATATTACTGTAAATGTAGAATATAAGTCTGTCTAGCAGACTATCCAATTTTAGGTGGTATAATAAACTAGCCTTATCATCCTGTAGTTCGTGAAAAGTATCTCTTTGGAAAGTAAAGTTGTACAGTATCTTCCATAAGGTAGAATTTTGAACACTTTTGTTCCTAATATTTCTTTTCGTCTCTGATGTTAACAACAGAGCAAGTTCCAATCCTGCAATCCATGCAATGCGTATGATTTAAAAAACTAAATAATTTGTAAGTTTAGATTTATCCTAGCTTTTATTTAGATCTCTTACAATATTCTCCGTGCTGTCATAATGGCCAGGACCTAGTGTTATTCCTGTGTTGTAGTACTGTGTACCACCGTTCCGTGCTGAACGCATAGTTTTATCCTTCAACACGCTCGTTTTCTCAACTTCATCGCGTTTTCAAAGAACCATAAAAACGACTTGTTTCTCTTCAATGCTTAAAAGCTTGCCATTCAATTCAAATTCACACAAATCCACTTCGTATGACTATTGTGAATGTTAACCCCTCCGTCTATGTCCTTCGTCGGTTCGAAGTTGACGGGGGTTCTGGTTAGGTGGCAGTAACGGATTTGTTACTGTGGAGTAGCTGGTACCCTATAGGGCAGTGATGGCGAACCTACGACACGCGTGTCAGCAGTGACACGCCGCAGGGTTTCAGGTGACACGCGATGAATGTTGAAAATTTTTGGTATTCTGATGAAAAACTGCAATAAATCGTCCACGATCATTTTCAATTAAGGCGATTGTCGGTTTTGTCCCATTGAAAGAAATCTATTTTATAGTTAGCCTATTTTTAATTATACTATCATTATTACCACCCGAGACTCCATCATATGTGCAAATTATGACTCCCTCACCCCCACCCCGCTGGGTTATATAATTATATAATTAAGTATATTATGAATTCATAAATTATATTTCAATATACTATTAGTTGAATAGCCTAGTACTTTCGATTAATAAGTCAGCTATCTATGATTTTGTAGTTAAATTTAAAATGCATGTATGCAAGTGACACGCCAACAATATCATTATTTAAAAAACACGAATTTTGGCACACTTGGATAAAAAGGTTCGCCATCACTGCTATAGGGAATCGCAGTAGTTTTTTATACTACTCTCCGATTTCTTCTTGGAGTGGATCGGAGGATTCTGTGAGGCTAACTAAATTCTCTGAAGGTTCCCCGATTCTTCTTGGAGTGGATCGGAGGATTCTGTGAGGCTGACTAAATTCTCTGAAGGTTCCCCGATTCTTCTTATAACGTATCGGGAAATTATTTTTCTCTTTTTAAAACTAAGTTCTCTGAAGAGAGCAAGGTTCGAAAGAGAAGACAAAGATATGCTCTTACTGTAGTTTACTGCTAAAATGTTACAAGTCAGATCAGTTAAAATCAGAATGAACATTGGGAAATTTTATGGGTTTATATACTGAAATTTTTACTGACATCATTATTATTTAATGCTGATCTGTTTTTGTTTTTTACTCTTAATAGGCTGATTTACTTTGCAAAATATTTAAAGACAAAACAAATATTTTAGCTGTAGCAATGTCTAGACTGCTAAGAGGAAGCCATATTTTTATTTTAAACCGCATATTGACAGATCTGATGTTATCATGATCTGCCGAGTTAACTAAAAATGGAAATTGAAATATGCCTTCCATCACGAATTACAATCAAACATGCACATGAGCAAAAATTAATGCTTAAGATTAAAAATTAAACGTTCAGCAGGACATGACTTTATCTTTTACAACGAAGAGAGAATGTATACAGGAAATGAACATTGCAGAACTTAACAAGATTACATTATTAAGCTAAATCTAGAAACATGATTAAGTAGTTTAAAAAGAAATAATTCACCACTTATAAAAATAGAAAGTAAATAAAAAATTTATCCAAACTCGTGTCATCGTTACGCGACTTTGGACTTTATACTAAATGATTAAGTAGTTTAAAAAGAAATAAGTCACCAATTATAAAAAAAGAAAGCCAATCAAACATTTTTCTAAACTCATGTGAGCGTTATGCGACTTTGGACTTTATACTAAATGATTAAGTAGTTTAAAAAGAAATAATTCACCAATTATAAAATAGAAAGCAAATAAAAAATTTATCCAAGCTCGTGTCAGCGTTATGCGACTTTGGACTTATATGTCAAAGTGAATATATGAATATAAATACACATAAGAATATAAGGATTATATAAATACACGAAGTATACGAATAAACATAAGAATTATATAAATATACGAAATATACGAATGAACATAAGAATTATATAAATATACGAAGTATACGAATGAACATAAGAATTATATGAATGAATATAAGAATTATATGACTGTAGGAATTATTCATTGTTCATTTTTACATGAAGATGGACAGAGTATTGTCGGAGTACGCCCCCAGCGAGGCTGAAGAGGGCACTGTGATGTAGAATTGGTCACAAGTAACGTTGTATACGATTAGTCTCACTAATGCACTAGTTTTTATATAGGAGTTGAAACTCTCTGGGTAACCAAGCCATTTTACCAAATACTTGTACACTTTTCGTTTCCCTTTGCTTCCAAAGATTTTCTCAATTTTAAACGTCTTTTACCCTAAATTAAACGTAAACTTCAGACGTTCCTCGCCGTAGAAACCATACTAAATATTTTACCACTTAGGTCTTCAGCATCGTATATAACCACCCTCCCTTTAGGCTTGATGGAACAAATTTTAAAAATTTCCTGTGTCCATCCTTGTTCAAAACCTTCCTTGAGCTTGGGTCAATGAAAGAAAGCCACCCCCAGCCTTCTTTAGTTAGCTTTATGAGACTAACTAACGAAAATATAACGACCTAACCTAACAATTGTCAAGGGCGTACATTTGACCTAACGATTGGTTAGGTTAGGTCGTAATATTTTCGTTAGTTAGCCTTATAAAGCTAACTAAAGAAGACTGGGGGTGGCTTTCTTTCATTGATCCTTGAGCTTTCCTCCTGGTCGTGAAACGCGTACATAATCATCGATTTCCAAACAGTTTACCAAGGGTGCTGCTCTGGTCCTATTTTTTTCCGGTTATGTATAAACGCTTCTTTTAAAAACTTTATTACGATATGTTCCACTCATGCGATGATAAGAGCGATTGTAGGATGATGCTAACTGACTCAGAATGTCTATGTATCTGAAATATTTTTGTGCAAAAAATAACGATGCATGCGCTTCTTGATGGTTCGCTGCACCCTTTCCGCTAAAGACGTTTTATGCACTGAATTACTTTTATAATAACTAATATTAAATTCTGACAACATGTTTTGAAAAAAATTACCTATAAACTCTTTCCCTAAATTTGTACAAAAATAGGATGAGATTCTATTTTCCTTTAACATCAAAGAGTTTGTAGCTTTAGCAACTGCGTCTGGCGTTTTATTTTTAAGAGGTATAATCTATAAGTATCCCGAGAAGACCAGTAATAAATAGAATATACCTGTAGCCATCATTATACGTCGAGTACCTTTGCATATCAATCAAATCTGCCTGCCACACAGTGTTCAACGATGGTGCTTTTGTTTTAACAGTTTTAAGCTTTCTCCGCACAGGCTCATAAAGTGTATAAGGTATCCTGTTCACTCAAAATATTCTCAACATTTTTTTCTGTACCCCTTTTGTATAGATATCTATGTAGAGTATCTGAATCCTACAGTAAGAAACGGGATTAGAAATACGTAGTATCGATTCTCTAATACATCATCCATTTACGTATGTTGGAAACGTGTGGATAGGGCCGACTGTTGATGATTTTCCTCTTTTTCTAAGGTCTTAAAACGGGTGTACCTGTTGGAGGGGTACCTGCCACTGTCTTCGGGTTTTTCGTCTCTAGTCTCAAATGTTCACTATCGTCTCTATGTTTGATAACTACGGGTAGCTCCATAGGTTTTTTATAGTTTTCATACTCTTGAAGAAATTTCTGAAGAGCTTCTTGGTATAAAATTCTTTTCTCATCAGGATGTAATTGTTTATTGAATATATTTAACAATTTGCTCTCCATTCAAAAGAACGTAGACCGAATTGTTTCTACTGTGGTCTAGAGATGTTTCATCCTTCTTTGTAGTTTGTATTGAAGCGTATACCTCTTGGGTAGCACTACAACCTTCTCCATTATATAAAACTAGATAAAAAAGAGGTTAATATTGAAAATAGGACACGTAGGAATGAGCTACTTTTTTGTACAACAAAACGTTTTTTCTTTGACACAGCTTGACTTTTACAAGCGAGTGTTCGTATTATGTTCTTGTAACTACGTTCTGCGACGCAGTCATTGGGACGTTACATTTTATGACATTAAGACAGACTTCGCAGATACATTTTAAAAAGTCAGGGCTAAAGTTTTTTACAAACAGTAGCTGAAGAGTAATACGTAACCGTGGTAACGTTTTTATAAACTTGAGATATTTCTTTACACGTTTCGTCATTCTGGTATAGATATTGTTTCAAACTCGTTGGGAAATATGTTTGTTCGTAGAAATACCCTAAAAGGGTTACGCGGGTGAAGGTCACAGAACATATACCCGTATCGTCGACTCCTTGCTTCTTTATAAACTTTCAAAAATGCCTTACGCTGTCCCGGAAACATTTGACCAGCTGATACACCTAGTTGACGAATTGAACGTGTTAAGTAATTTTGTGTACATACTTTTTATCCGACAGAAACTATGTTTACATGTTGGTGCATAGCCTCTCATGTTTTTTCCAGCGCGCCCCGAGTCATCGAGCCAGCAACAGGTGGCGCCTCGATCCTAAGACGTATGACTCACCGCCAGGTCTGTGTCACGAGCTGAAGCGAGAAGTCCGCTTCACAACAGCATCTGAGTTTGGAGCGTCGTGACATCATATTCAGAAGCATCTTCGCAGCAGCAGTACCACCAAGAGACACCTGCGCCTACAGTAACATAGAAAGATGGAGTTACCGCTAAGCAGTATCCTTAATGTTCAATACCATGTGACTTTTTCCAAATCAGTGAGAGTGTTTAAACAAAGCAGTGATTCAATTAATTATGCTCTCGAGACAAATTACAAACGTACAGACTCCGCCAAACGTAACGTTGTTTATTTGAGAGTTGATGAGATGTCGAAAATCTTTATGTTGGTTGAGAAGTGGGCGGATAAAAATTATAAAATACCAGCTACCGCGAGAGCAAAGAGAGTAATGATCAGTGACACCCCCTCATAATGTATCATTTGCATGTTAACTGTCAGTCGCGATGCGAGTCTACCCGGTTGATGTGTAAACCTAATCCAAAAACCAATGTTAATAACGGGCTAGTGCCCACGTGTTACCGTTTCATCCTTAATAGACTTTTTGAAATACCCACCTTCCTCAAACCTTTACTAAATGCACGAGCTGATTACACTGGTCTGCGTCATTTTTGAGGTCAAGGTTTTTTTAGTTGTTCTTTTATAAGTTTTGCATGCTGAATTAAAAAATGTAACTCATTTTGCTCAATCAGGTCAGGTTTTTATGCTATCTCAATTTAAAAAAAATTAGATAATCGTTATGAAATGAGCAAGTTTATTTTTTTAAAACAGACTTACATTTTAGCCAAGTGTTAGCCAAGCTCAATATAATAAACAGACACAACTTATTTCTAATTACGATTGTCATTACTGTTTTTCAGCATGAATAGAATGTGCAAGAATGACCCAAACAGGTTCTGTTACATCTGTGGTAAAGTCACTATGTCAGACCGGCAGTCAAACATCACACATTTTGTGAGGAAAAGCTATCACGCCTACTTTGGAGTTAAACTTGGTGACCAGGACAAAGCCTTTGCCCCTCACATATGCTGCAAAACGTGTGTTGAAAGTCTGCGGCGCTGGAGCCACAAGAAGGTAGAGTGTCTACCTTTTGGTGTCCCAATGGTGTGGAGGGAAGGAAGAGATCATACTACTGACTGTTATTTCTGTATGACAAACCTACAAAGTAAGTTAGTATGAATTTAGTATGAATTTCATTTTATACTTACAAAAATATGCCTGACAATATATGAGATATGTCTTTATCTTATCTTTATCTGTCTTTATCTGTTTCCTTTTAGGCATAAATCGAAAAAACAAGCAACACGTAAAGTATCCAGACGTGCCATCTGCCATAAAGCCAGTGCCTCATGGACCAGAAATTCCAATCCCAACACCGCCCGACAACTTTGATACGTCGTCCGACTCAGATGAAGAAATGGATGACGGTGACATATCTGGTACATACCAACCTACTGCCGAGACAAGTCTACTCAAACTCTTGAACCAAGCTGAGTTGAACGATTTGACAAGAGATTTGTGCTTGTCCAAAGAATCTGCTCAGTTGCTAGGGTCACGTCTTCGCGAAAATCGTTTGTTAGCTCCAGAAACAACATTCTTCTAGTATCGCAGCCGCGAAGAAGAGTTTCGAGAATATTCCACGTTGGACGAAGAAGCTCGCTGGTTTACTGTAACAACGTCAACGGCTCTTCATCGACTCCTCAAGCAGAAGCTTGAAAGCAGTACTACTCTACAATGGTAGCAAGGTCGCGTCTGTTCCGATGGGTCACTCGGTGCAGATGACTGAAAGTTATAGTAACATGGAGCTTTTGCTAACTGCTTTGAAGTACAAACATCACAATCGGATGATATGCGGAGACCTAAAGGTATGTTCGTGTCTACAAAAAAAATACAAATATATATATATATATATATATATATATATATTTAGGCCCTGATATATATATATATATATATATATATACATATACTAGCGGAGAACCCGCCTTCGTGCGGGTGGCAAAAATATCCCAGCCGACGGTGGAATATTTTTTGTAGTTCGAAGACTATTATTAGTTAGGTTAATTGAATGCCCGGTTAGGTTAATTGCACGCCCTTGACGATTGGTTAGGTTAAGTCGTGATATTTTCGTTAAAGCTAACGAAAATATCACAACTTAACCTAACCAATTGTCAAGGGCGTACAATTAACCTAACCAGGCATTCAATTAACCTAACTAATAACAGCTCAAAGCTGAACGCAAAAGCAAATATTTTTTACACTTTTTAAAATTATAATTAAAAGTAGAATTCATTACGCCTTTTTCTAATGCATTAAAATACAAATATCGCCCATATATATCAAGAATCTTCTTCTCTTTTCGAGCGCGACCGACTGACAGACATTCCTGGGTGTTTATATAGTATTAATATATATATAATATATATTATATATATATATATATATATATATATATATATATATATATTTATTTATTTATTTAGGTTATAGCCCTAGTGCTGGGTCTACAAGGCAGCTACACCAAATACCCCTGTTTTCTCTGTCGTGGGACAGCCGAGCAGACAAGCAACACTACGTACAACGCGACTGGCCAGCAAGACGTGGCCTGGAACCAGGTTCGCACAACGTTCTGTCACACGCTCTCGTGAATCCGCAAATGATTCTACTTCCGCCGCTGCACATCAAGCTCGGACTTATGAAGAATTTCGTCAGAGCACTCAACAAAGAAAGCCGAGCTTTCGCTTTCCTGAACCAGAAATTTCCACGCGTCAGTGAGGGCAAACTGAAAGCAGGTATTTTTGACGGCCCTCAGATCAGGGAGCTAATGAAAGATGCTCAATTCGACGAAAGTCTGGAGGACAATGAGATCAATGCCTGGCCCGCATTCAAGTCCAGTGTCACGAATTTTCTGGGCAACCACCGAAGTCCAGAGTACGAACGTGTTGTCGAGGAGCTCCTGCAGAGCTTCCAGGCTCTTGGTGCACGTATGTCCATAAAGATGCATTTTCTCAGCTCGCATTTAGACTGCTTTCCGTACAACTGCGGTGATGTCAGCGAGGAGCAAGGAGAGCGCTTCCACCAGGATATTCGAGTGATGGAAGAGAGGTACCAGGGCCGCTGGGATGTGAACATGCTCGCGGACTACTGCTGGTGCCTCAAGAGAGACGTTCCAGCTGTGGAACACAGACGAAAGTCTTTGAGAAAGCCCTTTCGTCCACATTAACTGTACTCGTGTACCATTTTTTATATACTTTGTACCTTTTCTGTCAATTTAAGTCCGTTTTAAAAAAATAAACTTGCTAATTTCATAACGATTATTTTCGAATTATCTATTTTTTTAAAATTGAGATAGCATAAAAACCTGACCTGATTGAGCAAAATGAGTTACATTTTTGAATTCAGCATGCAAAAATTATAAAAGAACAACTAAAAAACCTTGACCTCAGGAAAAAAATTTTCAAACGCAGACCAGTGTTATATGCGCTATTTTGATACCGTACTCGAGCATGCGAATGCAGTTTTAGTTGACGACTTTATGAAGTGGAGAGATGAACAAGGTGAGAACGGCTTGGAGGTTAGATAATATTTAGAAGACACTTCCCCCGAGAAGTACCAACCGCTTTGGGACGCTGGTCTAGAGCGTTACAAACCCTCTCTTACCTTCACCGTTCATCCGGCGGGTTGTATCTTTATATACACTCTAACTGTCGTCACAATTTATAGGATTTCCTTATACATCGATATGAACTCTGAACATTTTTAAAACAGGTGAAAAGAAAATAAGCGCTCGCTTAGAGCGTATTACATATATATATATATATATATATATATATAATATATATATATATATATAATATATATACATATATATATATATATCACAATGACATTTCTTGATGATATTTTAATATTCGACCGTGTACCGTAGCGTGCTTTTGAATATATATGTTGGAAGATTAAGAATTATGAAAATGTTACATCTAAGTGTAAAGTAGGAACAAAAATAATCTTAAATGATCTTAAAGCTTTGTATACTGAGTATAGAAAGCTTCATGCAATAAACGGGGAATTTCTAAAAAAAATTGATTGTATTATACCGAGCAATGAGGATGTAACTATTTCCACCATTATTTATGAGTTAACAGTACTAATAAAAAAATAAAATATAATGTTAATAAATAATGTAAGCAGATGTGATATACTGTATTATTATTTCTAAAAAGAATTGTATGTATGAACTATTTCAGCTTTATTTGTAAGTTTACTAATAAAAAATAATCTATTGACATGTTAACAAATATGTATGTGATGTATTATTATTTCTAAAAAGAAATGTGTATATTAACTATTTCCAACATTATTTGAAGTCTACTAATAAAAAATAATCTCTTGACATGTTAATAAATATTGTTAGCAAACGCGTTTCTATTTACTCTCCACTCATCTTTAAATTATGTTCATGCATGTGTCCTAATAAGGTTGTTGGCCAACAAAGTTGTTTTGTGAGCGCTTGAAGATAAGGAAAAATAAGTAAAAATAAAATATATAAAGTGTGTATAGTCATGACTAAAACATTTTAACTACCACATTCATATAAAGATTCAAGTCGGGGGTTCGACTCTTGATGGTGTAGTATCACTGTTATACCGAAGAGAGATGTGGATGGTGGCCGCTAAAGTCCATAGTATATCACACACACACACACATATATATATATATATAAGCACACCGGACAAAAAATTAGTCACCCCTAATAGCACCGATAGTAGGAAGTTCAAGGTCACACAGAGGGCGCTGATGTAGCATTGGTAATTGACAAGTAGCGGTGACGTAGCACACTGGATCAGATCTGTTTCGTGAGGTGGTGAAGAACAAAGTGTGTGTTGGATATAGTCTGCAAAATGGGTCATGGGGCAGACGTTACTCAGTGGCAAAAAGGAGCCATCGTGTTTGGCAGAGCCCACGGACACAAAATGTCTGAAGTAGCCCAATTTGTTGGTGTGTCAACGCGTACTGTCCAGCGAGTTTACAAAGAGTGGTGTAGTTCGCAATCAACTGAAAATCGACGGCGTAACTGTGGCCGGAAAACAATTCTCGACAATAGGGGCCGCCGCCATGTTTCTCGTCTAGTAACTGCAAATCGTTTTCAAACCAGAGAACAATTGCTCCAAGAAACCAATGAGGTTCTCCAGCGACCAATTTCCGAACGGACATTGCGACGAGAACTGCATGCGATGGACATCTGGAGCAGGGTACCACGGAAGAGGCCGCTGTTAACAGCAAGTCACAAATTGGCACGTTATAAATGGGCTCAGAGGCACAAAAACTGGACTGCGGCAGATTGGAAACGTGTAATTTGGTCCGATGAGTCCCGTTTTTGTTTGTTCTCCAATGATGGGAGGCGACGAGTACATCGCAGGTCCAATGAAGCCTATAATCCTAAATGCGTCGAAGGTGTTGTTCAGGCTGGAAACAGAAAGTGAAGCGCAGGAATAGACACCCACGGACTCTGGCGGAACTTCGGGACCGGCTGATGAACGAATGGCAGCAAATCGATGTTCAGTATATGCACAACCTCGTAGAGTCTCTGCCTCGCCGGATTCGTGCGGTTATCAAGGCCAGAGGCGCCGTCACACGTTATTAGGTACATTCTGAGAGGGGTGACTAATTTTTTGTCCGGTTCCGGTGTGCTTATATTATATATATATATATATATATATATATATATTCTAATTTTCAAGTTTAGGTTAGGTTAGGTTAGGTTACTCAATATTCAATTTTCTACTTTTTGAAGGGCGGCAGCCTCCATTGCTTTATCATCTCCTGCCCCCGTTTGGAGATTGAAATTTTGCCTTTTTCATCCCCTTTTTCCTTTCACTGGCAATGGCACCCCCACCCCTCGCACTTTTTGCAACTATACTACTATATTAATTTACAAAGCAGACTCTTCACAACCTTGCTTGGTGGGGCACCAGCCTTCGAGAAAGATAACGTGACATATCCATAAACAATAAACAAAATAATCAATAACTACACCTAAAATATATAAATATTATCTTAACTGGTTAGAATTCATATTACTGAGAAATCAACCTAAGTTAAGAAGTTAAATCAAGAAATTTCAAAACTTGTAACATTTTATCAGCTTGAAACACATACTTTATTCTCGACAACCAAATATGCCAACAGGTGAACTCACTCTCAATCGGCTCCTCGCTTTGTGTTTGTTACTTTAGCGAATACCTTCCTTCCTCATCACAAAAAAAATTATTTGAATACAACACTGTCCCCTCTCACATAGTTTGAACCCTACACATACAAAAGATACATAGACGATGTCTTTCCAACATTTAGAGACGAAGAACAGATTACATTTCTCCTTAAGTATTTAAACAAGAAACACAATAGCATTCACTTTACAAAGGAAGAAGGAACAAACAACGCAATCCCTTTTCTATAAACATTCAGATCACTAAACAAAACAATCGATTCTACACTTCTGTATACCGAAACCCTTTCCACAATGACTGACTTAAGAACGAATTTTCTGAGCGCATTCCAACCCAATATAAACTAAATTGTATAAAAACCTCAATATTTCGTACCTTTACCCTTCTCTAAAGCTCTTCATATCTATCCTTCCATAAAGCAATTGAAACTTTAAAGAAATTTTCACAAAAGAAACCTTTTACCCAAATCTATATTCAGGAGAATGCTAAGAAATTTTTTAAACAATATCTGTAAACCACCCAAACATTTGTACAAAACTAAAATAAATATCCAATATTCGAAAATTTTCTCTTACGGATACACTGGCTTCCGGAATAGATCGGACCTAACCGCACTTCTCTCACCTCTATATTCCCAAGTTGACTTTAGATTCCTTTTCAGTCATAACTCTTAATTATTTCAATTGATCTTTAATTATCATCACAGCCTACAGACCTCTTCAAGCCATACTCCTCCTCACCAACACAGAGTAGGGGATGGGGCTTCCCATTCCTCCAAGAACGTGCCACCCCTCCCCGAATCAGGCGAATCCTACCCCTGGGAGATCGCGTGAGGAAGATGGTTGGATGATGGTCAATAGAAGTAGATCACGAAGGCCGTCACAGCCCGTAGTCACCGCAAGGGACATTACCACCGCAACATATTACGCAAGGAACATTGAGGAACATTACCACCCTCTTTTTGTTGCAAATTTACCTCTCGAACGAGGAATGCGATATTCATCACATGGTGGAAGAAGTTTGTGGTGAATATAATGACTTATTATTACTAAACTGAACACCAAATCTACGTATTATAAGTTAGTTACGGTAATAATTAAAGGTGTAAACTCGCATTTTAACCCTTACACCATAAGTCAGTGGCCAAACGGGATGCAAAGGAATATATTCACTTTACCAGGAGATTTAGTAATAATAATAATAATAATAATAATAATAATAATAATAATAATAATAATGATCGGATATACATTCATGTAGGTTAATATGACGAGATTATTTTCTTATAACGTTAAACCAATAAATCAATAAGAAATTCATTTGTAGATGTCCATAGCATTTGAATAATGCAGACTTGATACTCTTGCAAGAACGCTGGTTGCCTGAGCAGGAATTAAATTTTCTCTCTGGGATTCATGAGGACTTTATATACCATATATCCTCAGCTGTAGACTTATCTAACGATCTACAGGGTGGGCAAAAAGTCTGGGCACCGCTTCAAAAAATAAGATAATGTATATGAAAGAATGTATTGCATATCGACATTTTTAACATTTAATTTAATTTTTAATTGAACAAAAAAATACTAAAATGGGAAAAATTAGATATGTAAGTATGAGATAGAAAAAAAATCAGATATGTAAATATTTTGAGAGGGTGCCCAGACTTTTTGCCCACCCTGTACTAAGTGGTAGACTCTTTGGTGGAGCTGGTTTCTTAATTAGAAAGAATTAACAAAATATGTAAGATTTCTTCCGAGCGATAATGAAAGATTGATAGAAATTGAATTTTATTTAAAAAATGAATGCTTCTTAATTGTAAATGTTACAGGAATGGCAGTAAGCTTGATGAATATATCGATTTTTCTGTATAAAATTAAGTCACTCAGATTAAACAAAATATTCACAGCGTATAAAAATGTAGACTTTAATGCCGATGTGACATCACACGGAAATCACTATCAGATAAAAATATTCGCGGTGTATAACAATGAGGGATTTTAATGGCGATGTGAAATAAGAATTTTTGTAGAACTGGTTAACATGTGTGGGTCTGCTAAATTAAGTATGAGTAATGTAGAATAAGTATAAATAGCAATAATTTTACGTACGTCAGCGATGTGAATACTGGCACTAGATAGATTGATTATTTTCTCACTAATAATAATTTTAAAAATTGTCAATGTTCATATTTTGCATGATTTCCTTCTCTGAATCATAACCACTGAAGTTAGTAATGTAAAAATTAATAATTCTAACATTCATTTTTTCATATAAAGTCCAAACTAGCGTGACACTCAAACTGTATATAAAATGCAAGTTTGGAAAAATATTTAATTTTCTTTCTATTTTATTTTTGCTAAGTAATTGATGAATAATTTTTTTTTTAAATTAATTAATCATGTTTCAGATTAAACTTAATCATCTAATCGTGTTAAATGCTGCAATGATCGTCTTTTTATACATTCTCTCCTAGGTGTAAAAGATGAAGTCATATCTTGCCAACACTCTAAGTTAACACTTAATTTTAAATTTTCAGCATTTAATTTTGGCTCATACGCATATTTAATTTTAATTCATAATAAAATGCATATTTCAGTTTCCAATTTTAGTTAACTCAGCAAATCATGATAACATCAGGTCTGTCAATATACTATTTAAAAGAAAAATGTGCCTTCATCTTCAAATATTTTGCTTATCTGTCAATATGTAGTTACAGAAAAAATTTACCTTTATCGTCAAATATTTTGCAAAAGAATTCAGCCTATTGAGAATAAAAAAAACAGGTTAATATTAAATAATAATGATGTCACCAAATTAATTCGTATATAAAGTCTTGTAATCTTTCAAATTATTATTCTGATCTGTAATATTTTAGAAGCAGTAAAATACAGTAAGAGGATATCTTTGTCTTCTCCTTTGAACCCTGCCTTCTTCAGAGAACTTAGTTTTAAAATAGATTACATAATTTCTCCGATACGCTACAGGAAGAATTGGGGAACCGTCAGATAATTTGATGAGTTTTCACAGAACCCTCCGATCCACTACAAGAAGAAATAAGAGTGCAGTATGAAAGAAACTACGGTACCAGCTACCCAAGAGGGAGAAATCCGTTGCTGCCACCTAACCAGAATCCCCGTCAGCCTCGAACCACCCAAGGCCAGAGACGGATAGTTAACAGTAATTAATCGTACTAACTTAAATAATGCGTGGCATAATTACTCATTACGCAAGAATGAGCGTGTCGACTGGTCTAAGTTTAATATGTAGCAAAACGTAGACTGTAAAGATAGGACAGAGCACCTTTTTAATAATTTAGAATTAGTGCATCTTGACTGTAGTAATTCCTGTTCAATTCTCACTTTAAACTTGTAGATAGGTATTATAATAATAAAATATCCATACAATGGGAAGCAGGAATGCCTTGGATTAAATAGTACAATTGCCATACTAAATTTATTCCTGGATGAAATTATTTTATTGCGCCTCTGAAAAGGGAATCAAAAGGTGCTTACGATGTATAGTCTCTTTGATCGACCGAGAATAGGGCCAGTTCACATGAATACGAGTACAAGTTGAGTTCACTATAAAGCAGCCATAAGATGGTGTAAACAGGAAAATGATCCCATTCGCGTAGCAAAAGTTTGTGAGGCTAACTTAAAAAACGATAATAAAAATTTTGTAACTTTGTGAAGAAAGAAACGGGTGCCAGGAATGCCATCCCAACAACAAATGATGAAGTGTCTAGGGGGGGGGGGGGGGGGGGGGGGGGGAAGAGCTAAGTTATGTAGAACGTGGTACTCAAACATCGTTAACAATGTGGGGAGAGTTAATCTTAACGTAGGCTGCAATGGAACATCATGAGGAGGGGCCAGTGAAAATGTGGGGGCCTCAGAGCGTGAAACTTAGTTTGATCAAAGAACTAAAGACAGGTTATTCCCCGGGTATAGATGACCCGTAAAATGAGCATTTAAAGTATGCTGATGATGTGACCAATCTTTATATCTCATTACTGTTCTGACTCATTTTGCTTAGTTATATTCCTGCAGAGTTTATGAGGGTATATATCATACCCCTTGTCAAAAATAAATATGAGGACATTCTATCCAGCGCGATAACTACGGGTCTATTGCTGTTGCCGCCTGCTTCTCAAAATTACTTGAGAAACTTTTGCTAGGCCGACTAAATGATTATTTATGGACGTCTCCTAATCAGTTTTGTTTTAAAACGTCCCATTCAAATGACATGCGTATTTTTGTTTTGAAGGAGAATGTATTTAGATATACTGACAGTAATTTAATTATTTATAGTTGTTTCTCAGATATGAGCAAAACATGATAAAATGAATCACAATATTCTATTAAAAAAATTAGAAGACAGAGATGTTCCATTGTATGTTTTAAATACAGTGAAATTTTGGTACACTTACCAAACCTTATTTTCCGAATGTTTTGGTCCCTGATGCGGAGTTAGACAAGGCTCCTTGCTGTCTCCTCTGCTGCTTAATGTGTATATTGATGGGTTAATTACTTCTCTTAATGAGGCAAGAGTGGGATGCTGTATAGATAACATGAGGATAAATAACTTGGTCTATGCCGATGAAATGGTATTAATAAGGGTATGCAGACAGTTGGTTGACAATATAAGTATAATATATAATATATATATATATATATATTATAAAATAAGTATATAATAAGTATATATAATATATAATTATATATTTATATATTATATATATATTATAATATTATATATTATATATTTTTTATATATATTATATTATATATTATATATTATATATATATATATATATTATATTATATATTATAAAATATAATTAAAAAATAAGTATATAATAAGTTTATAATAGTATATATTATAAAATATAATTATAAAATAAGTATATAATAATTAGTCTAAATACTTCTGTTTTCAATATGTTCGAAAAATTTCCTCTTCGAGAAATTTCCTTTTTCCAGAATAGCCTCAATCACGGAGTAGTTTAAATCACGAGTTTGATTTCCCAAACCCATACCAGTATTATGGAATTCGTTAAAAAAGAGAGAGGTGCTAGAAAACTTCTGTATGAAAGATTCACATACTTAGTTGATAGAATAAGAGAAAATACAATTCATCGGAGATGTGAAAAGCGCAAAGGGTAAACAATTATTCTATACCGTTGCTTAAAATTAATCGAAATCTATGGGAAAATTATTGAATGACCGGTTAGGGCAACTGTCCGCCTTTGACGATCGGTTAGGTTAAGTCGTGATATTTTCGTTCGTTAACAGAAAGAGAGCCGATATTGCAAAAGATGATATACAGTACTACAAACTTTCTATTTTTCATGTTTGATCCTTTGCCTTTCCAGTTGTCTGTCGTCCAGTTGTCTGTCGTCCAATCGTATTTCGACCAACGGTCCGGCTACCATAATAAGCCCTTCAGTTAAAGTTTTGGATCGCCTTATAAAAATGTACGAATTATATTCGCAGAATCACTATATTAATTTTAATGTTACTTAAACTAACGTTATGCAATTGCATCCTAAAACCTCAAGCCAAACAGTTAATATTATTTTCAAAATGAGAGAAGAACCAATAAAGCAAGTACAAGATTTTAAGTATCTGTGTCAAATTATTACAGTTCCTTGAGCGACGACTCAGACACAAGAAAACAATATCGAAGTTACCGTGTAAAAGCAAACATGATTATAAGGAACTTCAGAATTTGCACATGCGAAGCTGAAGATACTTTTTTTCGAACTTTCTGCACTAATATCTATTGGTAGCAACTGTGAATTAATTATAAAAAGGCTTTTGCAGAACCCCAAATTTGCTTTATAACGGATCTTTTAGACTGCTGCATAAGTTACCTCCAAGATGCTCAGCTTCACAAATGTTAGCTAACCATTTCTCGAGCCTCCCTGAGGTGGTCGAATGTGAAGAAATCAAAACTCAGACAATCCAATTGTCCAAACTATTCATCAGTCCTGTTTCATATATCTTCTAGACTATGAACTTCTTGATAGGTATGAAAGTGTTTGTCTCTGACTTCACTTAACACCCACCCACATTAGCATTTTCATTACATTTACTTTTTATTTTTACTTTTTAGTATTAGCTTTAGGTAGTTTTTATTATGAATTTTTCTCTTATTAGTTTTATTACTTGTTACGTTTATTATTTTCTATTTCGTTTTTAGTCCTTTTTTTGTAGTTTTTAAATTTATTGTTTAATTCGTCGTATCGTTTTTTACCTCGATGAATATTGAACTTTTTATCTCCTGACAATAAAGCTTATCATTATCATTATCACATGATATACTGACAGCCAGACTCCTTACTGAGTGGATGCATTCCTTGGGCTCTCTGATATTGTTTCTACTTTTGGATATTGCCGATAAATTTACGGTTGAAAGTTCTGAATTTTATATACTTGCGTTTATATTCACATTGTTATAATTCAGTAACTGAATATTAGTGGTTTTTAGCGATTTAGAAGTTTTCATAGCGTGCCGGCTTAATTTAATTTAAACTTGTGACGGTTATAAGCTTTAACTACCTTAACTTGCGCGATGCCGTCGCAGAAAGTGTCGGGTGCTAGGTGTAGGGTTAATCGATTGTATACTGATTTTAAAGATTACAACGGTGGTCCTATGGCGATTACCGAGAGATCGGTTTGTTTCTTTTGTGAGTTAAGCGAAGAGATAGTTAATTTAAAACGTAGTGTACGCGAGGTGACGGAAAGACTTGCAACGCTTGACGAGGGCAGGGGTAGGCTTACAGTTGATGAAGGCCGAACCTATACTAACGTTGAAGACGTTAATACGTTGAAGGGTGAGGTTAGGAACCTAGTTTCTAGTATAGGTAGCTTATCGGGAAGGTTAGACAGAGTTGAACAAAGGGTTAAGGTTGGTCCGAGAATAGTAGACGGAGAGGGATTTAGAGTAGTGAAGGGTGGAGCTAGGCCGCGTACGTTAGGTGATAGGAATCCCCCCCCCTATCGAGGTTTCGAACCCTTTCGCCCAGTTTGATAGGGATGTGAACGAGGGGAAACGATTTTAATTGAGGACTCCTTAGTGCGTCATATGGATAAAGGAGTTCGTTGAACGGAATTCAACCAAGAGGAGGAGGGTCTGTCTACCAGGGGCCAGGGTTGACAGAATTAAAGACGAAGTAGATAGGATTGATGTTGCCTCCCATCATTCGATGTTGGTGACGAGGGTAGGGGTCAACGACTCATATAGGCCCGATATGCGAGTGCCTGACCTTTTGGAGAGATACAGGGGGTTAATTAGGTCCCTAAAAGCAAGGTCAGATAGGTCTTTAGTTCTAGGTATTACCCCTATGCAGGGTTTAATTTTTAGGATTACGTCAAAAACAATATTTTTGAACACTAAACTAGAAGAGATTTGTGCTCAGGAAAATGTCCTCTTTGTAAAGTTGTGGTCAGAATTCAGTGATCCTAGCCTGTTTATAAAAGATGGAGTGCATTTCAATGAAATAGGGAATGCTAGGCTAGGTAGGTTAATCGATGAGAACGTTCGAAAGATGTATAGGTCGAAGCCCTCTTTAAACGTTGTGGGTCCAGGAAACGCAGGACCGACGTGAAAAATAGTTTAAAACGCCGATCCGTGGTAAAAATTAATTTAAACGTCTTTTATTGTAACACGCGTAGTATTAGAAATAAATTGAACGAATTTAAGGCGATAATTTATTCCTGGAACTACGATATGGTTGCTATAACCGACACGTGGTTAAATACCGTAACTCGGGACTTGTTGGAGGAACTTGATGTAGCGGGTTTTAAACTTTTTACTAATGATAGGTTACATAGGATTGGTGGCGGCGTTTTGTTGTACATTCGTAATTCTCTTAGAGCTTCTGAGGTTAAGTTAGATTTTCCGGCAGCAATTAATGCGATATGCGTTGAAGTTAGGGCGCGTAGTATTAGCTTTAATTTCGTTGTTCATAGACCTCCCGTTCAACCCCTCGATACTGATACTAGATTTTACACACTTCTTATTAACTTTATTAATAATCGGGATAGTATAGTTGTTGGAGACTTTAACGGCCCTAACATTAATTACGAGACTTTTACTGGTAATGATGAGGGTTTGAGACTGATTGATTTCATGGAAGATAATTTTTACAACAGATGGTTACCGAACCAACGCGCGGTGACAATATTTTATACATGGTGATGACGAACGACGAAAATATAGTCGAAGGTTTTGAAGTAGGTGAGAGTTCGGATGTATTGATCACCAAATTATTAGGTTTAGCTATTGATAGAAAACAGTAAGGGTAGTAACGTAATAGAAGTCCCTGATTTTCGTAGTGCTAATTTTGAAAGTTTTTCGGATAGGATGAGAGTAGTAGACTGGGATAATTTATTTATGGGTAATGACGCAAATTTTCATTGGAAGGCGTTTAAAGAAAGTTTTTTGAATATCGAAAGGGAGTTTATTCCGCGTAGGCCCAAGTGGTGGACTAGGGGAATAGGCGAGTTCATAAACGAGCGTAACAGAGCGTATAGACTTAGGCGCAATGGCACGGTAGCTAACTTTAATAGATACATCGTGCTTAGACGTCAGGTTAAAAGATCTGTTCGGAATGCTAAGCGTAATTTTGTGATACTTGTAGCTGCGGATAGTGAACATAATCCGAAAAAGTTTTTTGACTACGCCAATAATCGTAAGCCAATAAAAGATAACATCGGCCCTCTAGTGGACGCTAACAGCGCTTTGGCTTCCGACGCTCAGGCGATGGCGGGTATTTTTAACAACTTTTTTGAGACAGATTTTACCGTAGAAGACGTAAATAATGTCCCCGACGTGGACGATATCGTTCCATTTAGTAGCGAGACTATTTTGAATGAAATAACTGTTTCCGAGGGTGAGATTGCGCATTATATCGATAAGCTAAAAGTTAGCACGGCTCCAGGCCCTGACGCGCTTTATCCTAGACATTTGAAAGATTTGAAAGAGGTTATCGTAGGCCCCTTAACAAAAATTTTTAATAAGTCACTGGAAGCGGGGATTATTCCTGAAGACTTCAAATTAGCTAACGTTACGCTCATTTTTAAAAAAAGCGACCGCATCGTAGCTAGCGATTATAGGCCTATTAGCTTAACGTCAATTGTCGATAAACTTTTGGAATCTGTAGTTAGGAATCGTATCGTCGATCACTTAGAAAGTCGCGATTTGATTAATAGTAGTCAGCATGGGTTTCGAAGCCACAGATCTTGTTTAACTAATTTGTTAGTGTTTTATAACGAAATAGTGCGCGAATACGATAGGCATAGAGCGGCTGACGTTATTTATTTAGACTTTTAAAAAGTGTTTGATACAGTTCCGCATAGAAGATTAAATGCGAAGGTTAAAGCGCACGGTATACGCGGTCAGGTAGCTAACTGGTTGGAGGAATGGCTTCGTGCCAGGAAACAGAGGGTCGTTGTTAATGGAGGGAATTGGGGTGGTTGGATGTAGGTAGCGGTGTCCTCAGGGTTCAGTGTTAGACCCATTGCTATTCGTAATCTACATTAACGACACAGATGTAGGCTTGACCAGTAACGTGTCAAAATTCGCGGACGATACTAAAATAGGCAGTAAAGTTGTTAACGTGGACGATAGAAATAGTCTCCAAGACGATGTAAATAGGATTATGGAGTGGTCGGATAAGTAGCAGATGCAATTTAACGTAGATAAATGTAAAGTTTTGCATATAGGTTCTCGTAACAACAATTACACGTACATGATGGATGATAGATAGTTAGCGAGCGTTGACGAGGAAGTAGATTTACGGGTATCTAAGGATTTAAAAGTTAGGAACCAGTGCCTGGAGCCTTCACAAAAGCTAAAAGGATGTTAGGCTTCATAGCGCGTAATTGCGAATTTAAATCGAAGAATATTATATTGCCCTTTACAAGTCCCTAGTCAGGCCTCACTTCGAATATGCCGTTCAGTTTTGGTGCCCGTATTTGCGTGAGGATATTGATAGGTTGGAAAGGGTTCAGCGACGCTCCACGAAACTAATTCCGTCACTACGCAACAAGTATTAAGAAGATAGGATTAAAGAGTTAGACTTGCATTCACTCGAAACTAGGAGATTAAGGGGGAGCTTATTGAAGTTTTCAACATCGTTAATAAAATCGATAACATAAATTTTGAGTGTTCATTTACGATAATAGCAATACTTGTAATAATGGATTTAAATTACGTGGCAGACGTTTCATTACAAACATCGCTAAAAACTTTTTTACGTTTAAAGTAACTGATAAATGGAATAATCTTCCCGCGTCCGTCGTGAACTCTACCAGCGTAAACATGTTTAAAAACCGTTTAGGTAAGCATTTTAAAAATATTAACGTTGTTTGAAATAATAAAACGATTAGCAACAGGATCTCTGGTGGTAATGGTCGAGGTTTGAGTCTGTTGACGATTAATGCCAGCTTATAACATGCTAGCAATAAAATTACATTAAAAAAAAATTAGACACGAACTTAGATGTAGCTCGTTGCGTAAACTACCCCACTTTTTGTTTTACTCTCCCTAATTTTTTTTTTTGTTCTTTTCTTATCTTCTCTTTACTTGCATGTTGTAGCTTGCATAGTATGACAGTGTTTGAGTTAGACTGTGTTTGCATGGTTTGTAAGCGTTCTTATTTTATTTCTTTTCATCTTTCACCCCTTTCCTTTTCTCTTCGACTATTTTTCCGACTTGTCGGCAGTGGCCGGTGGATGATGGTGTGTCTTTCTCTCTTTTTCTGAATGAATGTTAACCCACGAATGATAGGTTTTGCTACTTACTTAACCCCTTATTCTCTTCTTTTAACCACCTACTTTCTTCTTTCTCTCAGGCTAACCTTAGAGTGGATCTTAGGGTCTTTGTTAGCCTTAGGTTTTGTAGATCTGTAGATCACTAATTAACGTATCTTCATATTTGATAATATTTATGTCTGTTTTCCGCTTACTACAGAACTTATTGATTATTTATAATACCGTTGATATCGTTGGAATGATGTTGATGTTTGTGACAGTTTATTAATTAATATTGATGTAAAGTGAATAAAATAAAGTGAAATCTGCATTTACAAAATACGCTTTCCTAAAAGGTAGAAATATACTGCTGTTTTTGTAATTACTGAATGGTAAATTTACATCAGGACTTTGTTTCAACCCCATTTCTATATCGATATTGATATCAAAATTTCTGTCATTAAGATTGCTAATTCGAAGTTCCCAGATAACTATCGTTTCAACAATGAGTGGTTGATTCATCTATATTTTTTCATCATTAAACTAATCGAGCATTAAATAGTTTTAACTAAATCCAGTATGAGTGCGTTCGACGTAATTCCAGGACGTTCAATTTAATTCTGCTCTGGTTCGATCTTACTTGCAATCTACCTCTGCATTTATATATACAGTATATATATATATATATATATATATATATATATATATATATATATATATATATACATACAGACAACACAGTATATATTAGGGCCCTGCGAATAACAATTTTTTTTCGAATCGAATCTCGAATCAAATCATCCCAAACAATTCAAATCGAATCTCGGATCGAATCAACTGTACACATATAGAGTAGAGTGTTTCTACACACAATTAGTAATAAGCATAAAATTAATTGCCCTTTGTTCTCAACAAGATTTAAAGTAAATCCTTCTAAAAAAATGTATTAAGCATTTGATCATGAGGAGGAACAATGGTATTAAAGTATGATAAAAGTGTTATTGCACAAGAGACTGGTCTCAGTATATAGATTGAATTATAATCTAAGTAAAGAGAAAAGTGCTGATTTATGAAAGTGTTCTTCAAAACAACATCACTGATGTTGTTTACCAGACTTGATGAAGATTCGAAAATATCGAATCGGAGCCCAAGCTAACGAATCAAATCGAATCCTCTCTCCCGATTCGAAACCAACTCGAATCTCGGAGCTTCGCAGGGCCCTAATATAATATATATATATATATATATATATAAGTAGATTGTAGACACCAATCGACCGGGGAAGTACTCCTGGAGAAGGAGGCATGTAAGGCAGGAGAGAGGGAGTGTTGGAACTCCCGTTTCTCCTGTCACTGTCCTCTTAGCTGATCTTTTTCCGTGTCTCACCTGCTTTGTGAGCGGTCCAGCATGCTCTGAAACACACACACACCACACACACACACACACACACACACACTTACTTCTCCCTTTGCTCTTCACTACACATACTCGTACATGCATTTTACACACTCTACAATCTTTTCAAAATTTATTAAAAAAAAAATGGCATTGTGGACCTCAAAGACCTTAATTTTGGCTCTCTCCCCCTTATAGGGGAGGGGAGGATTTTTGCGGCACTTGCCATTGCCCCTTCTTTCCTACATAATATATATATAATATATATATATACTGTAAGTTTATATTAAAATTAAGAGATGCATTTTGTGCAAAATGGTCGAGCATGTAAAAGAAATGTAAACATTCTTCTTTTGCCCATCAAACAGTGAGGAACGCCCTCCTCATCCTCCCTCATCGATGTAATTAAATGCAAGAAGGCCTCCAAATCATATTAATAAGGGCATCATTTTCATAAAGGGAAATTACCTGAAAACAATAAAGTAAGTAATTAAACCTCATTTTATTTTATTTCGAACCCAAATAAATTAATGAGAAACTTTAATAAAAACTGTCTTGTAAAAACGTCGAATTCTAAAAAAAGAAACAGAACTTTTGTTTGTGTCAATTCCGTCTTTTTCGCCTTTTTTGAAGGACTCGTTGTCAAATGAATCAATTACTAGATATTAGTGGAGGAGGAGGACAACGGACATTCATAAAATCTCTCTCTCTCTCTCTCTCTCTCTCTCTCTCTCTCTCTCTCTCACACACACACACACACACACACACACACACACACACACACACACACAATCTATTATGAAATCACTATTAAAAAAACAGCTAGTGGTTTTGACCCAAATTTAGGTAGTTTCCGACCCTTCCTTCGTGTCACATGACCCCGACCCAAAGGTAGTTAGAATATACATCGTTTGAATAATTTTAGGATTGAACTGTACTTGGCGATGTCCAATGGAAATAATTTCTCGATCTGGTCGAGTTTATGTAGCTTTGTGATATACTCTACAAATTATGTACACTGCGTCCCCACTATAACGCGGTCCACGGAATCTATATCGCAAGACCGCGTTATAGGTGAGATCGCGTAATAACGAGGTCTTTTCAAAAGCGCGAAGCCAGTAGCCAGAATAATGTCTAGGTACAGATAAACAAACAGACTTCCGGTAACAAAATGAAGGTTTTATCTTTCATGATTCAGTAGACAAGATTTCTGAAAACATAAGAACATAAATTTAAATGAACATTTTGGGGTCCAAGGCGGACCCGCGTTATACCGAGTTCCGCGCTATAGCGGTGCTCCAGTGTACTTATTTTGACTCGCTTGTACCCACCCTTAGAGTTACATAAGTTCCGGCCCAAAAATAATTGAAATTATTGCATCGCTTGGTTAGTTAAAACTGTATAACCTCGATCGACAATGGTATGTTGAACAGAAATTACTCTAGAATGCGGTAAAATTTATGTATCTTTAAGATTGCTGCCCGCAGCTCAGTGGGTAACATCGTTCCAGATAAGCCAAGTAAAGACACCAAGGCCAGAGGTTCGAATCTCGATTACGCTAATAGTACAGCAATGGGCCGCATTAGTTGTCATGAGCGCTGTGCTAGTTTCTGGCCCTCCTGACTGATTGATTGCACTAGACAACACATTAGAACTTTTTTCCTGTTCCTCAAGTAAATTAGGGTAATTCTGGTAGATTTTTGCACACAGCATACGAATATTACAAATATGGATGCGAAATGTTTCCATCACCCACAGTTTTTGAATAAATTGAATTTGAATTTTGTTTCAAAAATAGGAATATGTAGGTATAATTAGCAGCATTAGAAATACACTTTTCGGGAAGTACTGGGGCCGAAGATGGTACTGTGGCACTGAAATTGGCTAAAATAGCAGTTAGATGAATTGCACTTAATGGGGAGACCAGTGGTTTGCCAGCAAATAGGGAGTACAACTAGAAACACTGGAACGGGAGTGGCCGTGCGGGCTAATATATATATATATATATATATATACACACACACACACACACACATATATATATATATATATATATATATATATATATATATACAGTGCGTTCGAAAAGTCTCTCCGCAGTCGACCAACACTTTAAAAAAAGTGTTTGACAAGTGTAGACGAGTTGCTCTGTGCCTGCAAAATGGTGGAAAACAGTTTCAACACATGCTGTAAAATCTAAAGGTTATGTAATAAAATCACTAAATCATGGTTGAATGAAAACGTAGTTTTTCAATTTCTTATGCGTTTAACATAGCACTGCGGAGAGACTTTTCGAACGCACTGTATATATACAGTATATAAAACTATGGGCGATGGAAAAATTTCACTATTTTCGAAATCAGCACTGAAAGTCAGTAAGGAACACCCAACACTACCAGAGGAACAGAAGCTTTGTCGAACAGTGTTATGTTATTCAGAGCTGTGGTAACTGTGGATTTATTTGACAGATTTGGTATTTATCGTTTTTACAATTTTATTCAATAAAGGTAAAATGACATAAATGTCTTAAATAACTTTTTGTTCATTCCGGGATCAAAATCGCTCAAAATACTTCAGTTTGATGGAAAAGTGATCAAATTTGAAAAGTCGTTGAGGAACAACCTACTCACTGTATAGATTTTATTAATCTTAAATAAAAATAAAATGACAGTTAACAGTGAACTCATAAATGCCGTTTTCGTAAAGTAGGCTTATTGCAAAAATATATATATATAATATTCTTACGAATATATAGTTTAAATAACATTAACAATGATGTTTAGGATTATCAATTCAATTAATCAAAATGAATAATGCTATCAGTAATTCCAAATTGAATTAAGATTCAGTTATCGCTCTAGTGGAAATAAGTTTTTAAACTTAATTTTAACTATATTTAGTTCAAAATTAAAAAGTTAAAAACTTGGTTATAATTTGAACTCTTGTGATTAATCGGTATAAACAATTAGGTGGACGGTTGAAATAATAAATGTAAAATTCTTTTCCATTTGTTCGCAGGTGATCTATATATACACAAAGATCACTTTGTAACGCTGTTAACAGCGAGTACTGTAGTTATGCCTCAGCAACGCCTCAGGCGAAACTACTCAACCATGTACGTTGATCACCAACGGTAAAAAGAAAAGAATTTGAACACTTTTCCAGAAAGATCACTGAATTTTAGCTGTCCTATTACGGCAATTATAGTAAAACTTTACCCATCGTTTAAGTATAGAAATAACAGCAATTAAATATAATTTTGGCCAGCCAACGAAATTACCAAACCTTTTCGACAAATTTTTACGCATTTCATTAAAAATTAACTCATTTTATTGAAATGTATTAAAACTTTACTCGTTTTCTATGAAGAAACAACAACAACTATTTATGTTTTGATTTAACTCACTTTCAGTAAAACTAAAACTCTCCAACTAGTGAAAAAAGTTTGTACCAATCTCATTAGTAAAAATGAATGAAGGAAATCACGCTTGATATGGGTTCAAGAATATTTACTCATCGCTTTATTTATTTTAGCAATTTTTAATTAATTTAATTAATTTAATTAATTTTAATTAGTTAATAAGAAATTATTAGCAATAATTGAATAATGAAAGGATCGATGGATTTTATATAAATAAAAGCTTTTTCTTTTATTTTTTATGTAACGAAACTTGTTTGCGCGCGGTTCTTTGAATTTTGCATGTAATAGTTTTGTAATGTATTTGCCCAGTTCTGCAATCGCAGACCCGCTTCGATACCTATTAAAAGAACCAAATGCTACTACACGCATCTTCGAATCATATCTTACTCGCGGGGGAACAACTTACCCAGTAGGGTGCTGTTGGTGAAGATCTCAAACAAGTTTCTGGGATCCATGTCCCGGGGATTCTGGGAGCGAAGAATCCTTTTACAAAAATGTGAAAATTAGTGGTGGAGAGGCGTGCATTCGCCTTCGAGAAACGTGATTTCCTTTCGTACTCTTTATCAACGTGTCTAAATTGTCACTTTTTATTATCGTTCACGGATTAATTTTAAACAAACGATTTGCGATTCCTTATTCGTTTGTCGTTCATTTACATCATTATTTAATTGCAATGTCTGCCAGATATCGCATGCTTTGAGCTCTTGTTTTAATTAACAAACTCAAAAAATGACTTTTCAAGACTTACACGCACTTTTTCTAATTTATATATATATATATATATATATATATATATATATATATATATATATATATATATATATATAATTTCTCGAATGGAAAAAGTTTGGCACTTACTTTAGAAAGTTGTATTAATATAGTTCTATTTATTATAAAAACATTAATGTGATTATAAGGAAAATATTGAATTATATAAAGCGATAAATTATTTAATTTTGTGAGATTCAAGTAAAAGATATCGTAATTACGTTATTTGTATGTAATTCGTTCACAGAGGCAAAATTATTAAGACTTTTCAAACTTTGATTTAATTTATTTTAGAGCGAATCTACGTCACTGATGAAATGACAACATTTCGCGATACCCGTTAAAAACTTCTTCAATTGATTACGCCGTCGCACCACCTCGATTTTCGTTGTCCATCACTGAATGAAACACGTCAGCCGCCCCGAGCGAAACGCGACTGAAACATAACCGTCATCGATGGGCTCTGAAGCCACACTGACGTTAAGAAGAGACAAATTTGGTTTTGGATCCTGAGAAATTCTTGCTTTTCGTTAATTATTTGAAAGTGAATAAAGTCGTTTATTCCCTGATGAAAGGATGCACTCTTTCCTTGCGGCAGAGATTCGTGTTCAGTTTCAAAATGAAAAAGGGTACAGAGATCCAAAGGAATAAAAAGATAAAAATATTAGAACATACAACGGAAAGTCGGCTTGGTATTCGTCGAGGGACATGAAAATCCCAGGAAATATGTATACATCCTTAAAACATCTTCTTTTATTGTTTGATCAAGGAAAATTCCAGCTTAACATGCCTATGTTGCAAGAAGACTGCGCAACCTGTCATGCTCTCACAACACTACGCCGTGGAAAAGAAGTGTTAGAAATTTTTCATTGGGGTCAAGAAACGGGTATGAATCCTCTTGAGCAAGTATGAGAGCATTTATTTACCATTTGCGGAAAACAAGGCCTCCCTCACATTTGTATCACGTCCAAAGGGAATACTGACTGGACCTTGGCAAATTTTGGACCATCCAAATTTTCAATACATCGAAATCACAACGTGTCCAATCCCTCAATGAATCACAGTAAAGCTACACGATGTTCATTCTATGAGTGTACAAGTTCATATATATATATATATATATATATATACCGGGTGGGTCAAAAAACTATTACCCAACTTTTGAAAAAATATTATGGCTCAACCTGTATATTGATCTTACTGCTGAGGCCGTATGTTGTACCCATACTTTTACTCTCTCAAACGTTGGCTTTGAATCTAGATTCAACGCCACCAGGAGTAGAGGTACAGGCTCACAACTGGAGGGAGGTATCAGAATATGGTGCTCAATTGAAAGGCGGTCAAAGTCAGCAACTGATACTTTTAGATGACAGTCAGTTTCTCCATAAATAATTAATTTTCCTAATTTTTAAACAAAATAATTAATTTATTTCCTTTTTCATTTCAGACCCTCATTCTGCTATAGTTGGTGAACAAGTTATAATGAAATACTCTTTGGAAGATGAAGCATTGATATTGAACCTGGGTAAGGAGAAACACGGGTGCAAAACGAATGAAGAAAGAGTTTCCAAATAAACGATGGGCGATACCTGGACTTCAATATCTCTCAAAGAAAATCGATATCACAGGGTCGTCCAAACGAAAAGAAGGCAATGAAAGGCCAAAAATATCACGTACTGAGGGAAATATTGACACGGTTTCATCCATGATATGCAGTCAAGAAGAGCGGCCCAACACCCACAAGTCCGTTGGAGAACTTTCAAAAACTACTGGTATTTCTCGTTCTAGTGTTCGTCGTATAGTAAAAGATGATCTGGGTCTTAAATTTTTTAAGAGTCGAAGTTCATAAGCTCTCTGCATCAAATAAGCAAGTAAAAGTTGAGAAAGTCGTGCTCTGTTAGATCGATTCCCAGATACAGAAGTGTCGAAAATATGGTTCAGCGATGAGAAGACCTTTACGGTTGCTTCAACAATAAACACACAAAATGACCGAGTTTATGAAAGACAGAACAAAACTCTATCAGTCTAGATCGACTTTGCAGGGAACGTCCTCATTTTTCTCAAAAAGTCATGGTTTCCATCTTTATTTCAAAGTTAGGGAAGTCAGAGATTGTTTTCGTTGATCAAAATGCCAAAATCACTGCTGCTTATTACCAAGAAAAAATTCTTGATGCGGTAGATCAATGGCGAGCAAGGTTGCAAGCGTGCATTTGATAATGGAGGAGGGCACATTCCGCATAATCTTGGACTCAATTAGGTAACTGTATAGAAACAAAGTTTTTCTACCCGTGTCTGTATAACAGAGAATTGCAAAATAATGGTTACAGTTAGCAAAAACCCAACTTCACCACGAGCTAGACCATGAAATTCTATATAGGATATGTATATTGATTGTACAAATAACATTTGATAAAGGTAAAATTATATTGTTCAAAATGAAGGTAATAGTTTTTTTGGCCCATCCTGTATGTATATATATATATATGTATACGAGGAGTGATCAAAAAGTATCGATAATTTTATTGCTACGGACAAATGAATGCAAATAAGAAATAACTGTTTACATATGTGAGTCTTCCTGCCCTCTGGCGTCTGCAGTCTGAAGCAAAATCTGCTACCATGAGTCAGTAGTTGGTTGGAGCGCTTAAAAGGAGGGTTTGTTTTTGCAGGACGTATAAATCTCTGAATTGGAGCAACGCGCATTCGGAGACGATCGAAATGATTAAAACAGCTTTTGGAAATGATGCTCTCAGTGTAGCTAACGTTTACAAATGGCACGAAAAGTATAAAAATGGAGAAACATTTGCTCGTACCAGAAATCGAATCTGTTGCACATTTTCATCCGTACGAGAAGTGGAAGGGCGGCCACTGCGTTTCTTGTCTTCAAGCGATGTTTCTCCATTTTTAAACGTTTTGTGCCATTAGTGTAGTGTATTTTACGAGATTCCATGTAATGGCTGTTCTGCCGTTTATTATGGGGAGTCAGGGCGCGGCTTACCCAAAAGACTTTATGAACATAGAGAAGACATGCGTCAACATCAGTGGTGTTCAAACTTATGGCAATCATGTGCTATTTTATGCCATTTTTCCAAAATGCAAAACGTAATGTGCCCCTATGACTATGTCGAATAGACAAATTAATATACTTTTTTATATTGTACAAATAAATCGCATTATTAGTAAAGCAATAAATGTCGTATGTATTAGAAGAGTTGTCAATTACCACTCCGAAAATTCTAAAATTTCTTGCTTACGTGAGGGTATTCTGAAATCAGGCTGGTGCAGCATTATAACCATTGATTTTTTATTTGCCTTTATGAGTGTCCATGTGCCATCGTCAGAGTCACAATGTGCCACGTTTGGCACATGTGCCAGGATTTGAGCACCCCGGGTCTACATCGAACATCTAACTCACTCGTCTTGCACGCAGATAGGTACGGACACCTGCCGATCTGGCAAGAAGCTAAGATCATTCATAAAGGACTAGATAAGGGGATGAGGAAAGCAATTGAAGCTGCTTAAATAACGTCAAGAAACGTGGTAAATCAAAGAGAGGGATTTCTGTGTTTAGCCAAAATAACGGGAAAAATTATGGTGAAGTTAGCAGAAAGGGGCGGGGCCAAGGAGCATCAACGGTAACCAGCCAATCAGCAATCAGATGAAGCCACGATTGTTCGTCCAGTTGGTTTGGAAAATATCGTCTGCATTTGAATATTGTGTGCTTAACTCATGTTGTCATTCTGTGTGAGCAAGGCTTTATGTCGAAATGTAACGGAATATAACTCCATCTCTTATCTGTGTATTTTTTACCACCCTTAAACCGCTCATATATATATATATGGAGGAGCAGATTGTAGGAGATTTGAAGGCGGAGACTGTAGACACCAATCGACCAGGGAAGTACTCCGAAGGGGACGTTAGGCAGGAGACAGGGAGTGCTGGAACTCCCGTTTCTCCTGTCATTGTCTCGATTTAGCTGATCTTTTTTCGTGTATTGTCTACCCTGTGAGCAGTCCAGCATGCTCTCAAACACACAATTCTCCCCTCTATTCTTCATTACACATACATGCATTTTACACATTACACAATCTCTTCAAAATCTATATAAAAACAATGGCATTATGAGCCTCCGAGACCTTGATTTCGGCTTTCCCCTTCTTACTTAGGGGGGACATTTTTGCGGGTGCTCTTCCTTGGCCCCTCCTTCATGCATAAAAAAAATATATATAAGGCAACATCCGGAACTCATTTCCCCACAGTTTGGGGACGAGTGTGCCTCAAGGGTCACCTGAGCCCGAGCATTAACAGTGGGAGTGGCTGGCTCAACCCAACCCAGAGCCAGCAACCGTGAACAAACCCAGAGTTTCTGCGCCCAGAGTACGACACCGAAACCAATGAGTTACCGGAAGCCCACATATATATATATATATATATATATATATATATATATATATATATATATATATATATATATATATATATGTGTGTGTGTGTGTGTGTGTGTGTGTGTGTATATATATATATATATGTGTATGTGTGTGTGTGTATATATATATATGAATAGTACAATAAGAGATACTACACACACGTTGAATATCTTTTCAAACGTTTCAGAAAACACCGTCCATCATCAGTGGATGAGCCTAAAAAGTAAAATTCAAAATATGATACAATGTTAAAAATCGAAACGCAAAATTAAAATTTGTATAAAATCCTTAAGGTTGCAATATGTAAAATATCTAGGGTTTAAAGTATAGGATTATACGAATAAGCTAAAATTGGACAAAGGTAAATAAAAGGAATTACAACAGTTACAGACCTAAAAGAAATCACTTAAAACAGACAAGACACTACGGCTAGCCTAAAAAAAAATTCAGTTAAATGGCCAATTGAATTTAAAAATGAATTACAATTATGCACGTGAAGACTTTCTATTATTTTTAAATCCAATTCGTAATTATTATTCGCCAAGACACTGAAGTTTAAATGAAACTGGATGGTTATTATCATGAGGCGTGTGTGCAGATTATATATTGTGTTGGTTGTGTAAATGGTTATTTGGTTCGTACGGACTTGCCACAGTGTTCTGTGATGCGGGGCTTTAAACTACCTTTTAGTTTTGCCGATATATGATGTATTACAGACATCACACTTATACTGGTAAAGTATGAAGAATTATAAGAAGGTTGATATTCTTCCTCCTATTTGTAAAAAGAGGAAATGTTTGGTGATTTAAATACAGCTCTTAAAGTCATCTGTGGATAAAAAAGTTTCAAGAGCCTAATCAATTAATTCCTCAAGTGAAGATTCACTGCAGAATGAATATAAATAAATATAAATGGTTTTCTTTGGTACGGTATGGACAGGAATTTTTTGAAAGTAGTTACAATCGTTTCATCCATGAAATTTGGTGGAATGAATTATGTAAAACTAAAATCTGCGAAAGAGATTAGACAAACTAAATAATAATCTAAAAGCGTTAAAATAAAATTCATTTTAGAAGACATTACGTTCAAACTAAAAGATCCGTCGATGACGAATAATCGGGGGCTTCAAATGATTTGAATCAGACATATTTTCTCTTCGAATAATACAACTGATAAAAGACAATCCTTCATTCAGTGTTCTATAAAATATGTATATAAATATACATGGCTTTACGGGCAAAAAACGAAAACGGCATAACTCCTACGCGAGCGATCAGACTAATATAAATTTTCCTTACAGTGAACGACTGCCTCCACGAAGAACCTCGAAATTTTACTGCGGTACTCAAAATTTTATAAATGTACCGGGTGTCCGAGAATTATCTGTACAATTTTTGGCTGTTATTAAAAGTCAACCATGAAGTGTAGAAATTCCAGTGTTTTCCATTTTACACAGAATCTCATTAAATTTTTCTGATACCAAGTTTTGACAAGTTTTTTAGAAATGTACGCGGGTGACAGACATTGATGATTTAAAAGCAAGAATCACAGCTGCTATTGAGCGAATTGATGTGGAGATGCTGCAGCGTACATGGCAACATTTGGAGTATCGATTGGATGTTTTGCGAATCACTAATGGTGCACATATCGAATGTTTGTAACAACGTTACTTTAATAAAAGAAACTTTTGAAAATACAGATTCTAAATAATCTTGTTTAAGAATTTTACGTGTGTTATCAAGAATTTTATTAAAAGATGAAATTGTACAGATAATGTTCGGACACACTGGAATTTCTAAAAAAATTGTCAAAACTTGGTATCAGAAAAAACTTAATGAGATTCTGTGTAAAATGGGACAACACTGGAATTTCTACACTTCATTAATGCTCGAAGTTTAAGATTTAAATTTAGTGAACTACAAGCGGTAGCTCGCTATCGCTCGCGACCGTTGTACAACTTGGCCCTCCGTGCAGGTAGCCCTCCGGAAGGGTAGCACTGTGATCCAGCTACAAAATTTTAAAAAACTCCATTACCCCCATTACTTCCCTCTCCCATTTCCCCCCTCTCCCCATTCCCCCTCTCTCCCCATTACCCCTCTCCCCATTTCCCCACTCCCCCATTACCCCCACACACAAAAGTAAAAAACACCATTACCCCCACCCCTCTCCCCATTACCCCCACCTCCACTCCCCCAATTACTGCACCCCCTCCCCCACTACCCCCGGGGAGGGTAGCAGTATATGTCACAGTATGTGTGAAGCTCAAGATTTTCACGGCTGCTTTCTTTTTTGTAGTTTTATCGCGATGCTGGGGCCTTCGGACCCAGTAATTGTGACCTAGGACCGGGAAACTTGACAGAGCACATCGGCAGCTCATGGGCTATCAGTTGGTGGTGGTTGCAGAATTTTCTGAGGTGCCGTTTAGTCTGTGCACGGTTCCCAAGAAAGCGGACACACAGACACATTTTAGCTCAATAGTATATAGGATTAAGTATTGTCCTTAACCAAAAATTTGAGGTTGTAGCAATTACTGAATCTTGGTTAAATCCAGAGAGTAGAGATTTTCTCGAAAAATATCATATTTCTGATTATGAGATATTCAACAATGATAGAATAGAAAGGAGGGGAGATGGTAAAGTACCATACGTTCAGTCACACTTAAAACCCATAATTAAAAAAATTACAGAAATTGTTAATATAAATGCGACATTAGGTGAAACTAAAGACAACTTCCGAAAGAAATTATCATAATTATAGGTTCAGTATGTAGGCCTCCCTCTCAGACTGTCGATAGTGATAATAGACTTCAGGAACTAATTTTTGATGTAAGTAGCGAACATGATGCGATAAGTATGGAAGATTTTAATTTACCTTGCAGGGATTGGGGTGGTCCTTTACAGTCTAATTCCGGTCGTAGACTGTACGAGGGTTTGCTCGAAAGTTAACTTTTTCAAATGGTCAAGGAACCCACTACAGAACGCAATATTCTAGATTTAGTTTTACGTCAGACCTAGACTTAATTGATAATATCTCTGTAGGAGACTAGTACCCCACCAGTGATCATAAGCGAATAGCATTTGAAATTAAAGTTAATGTTCATAAATTTCGTGACATGAAACTGCAACTTTCGACCCATAATTGGGATGAGGCTCTATCCAGGTTCCAGGTTCCAGAATTTGCTCGCTTGATCCTGCGGATCAGCACACGTTTCCGGTGCAGAGTCTCTACACTGTATCTCCTATTACTGTCTAGCAGTCTCCTTCTAATTTCCATTACTTTTACTATATGATTTTTAATACTTTCTGGTTTATTTATATTCTCTACTCCCATCATCTCCCCCACTATGTTTCTTAGTTTTTCACGATGAAACAAGTGTTCTGTGATATCATTCTCTCTCCTGCATACTTCACACTTCCATCCCTCCATCCATCGTGTTCTGCCTATCAGGCAGGTCCAACTCATGTGTCCCGCCAAAGTGTTCTATCCTGAGCGATCTTTTTCATCTCATGGTAGCTCCTTCCTGCCTTCAAATCATCCAGCATTGCTTTTCTTTTCCGTCCCCTCGGCCTTCTACCTTCATATCTACCCTCTATCACCTCCTTCAACAATCCTTCTCCTCTCAACACATGTCCGATCAATTTCTTCAGTCTTTCTCTTATCACCTTAATGAGTCTTCTTTCCTTCCTCACCTGTTGCAGTACTTCCTCATTACTTTGGTGTTCCCTCCAGCTTATCTTTAGCATTCTTCTCCAAATCCACATTTCAAAACTTTCCAGGATTTCTTTTCAGTTGTTTTCAGTGTCCATGTTTCTGTTCCATACAGTACCACACTCCATATCAAGCTTTTTACTAACCTTTTCTTTAGCTCCAAGTTGAGTTTACCCGTAAGTAGTCTTCTCTGTCTCTCAAAAGCTACCTTACCCATACCAATTCTAGATCTTACTTCCTTATTGCAATCTCCATTGTTGGTTAATAAACTTACCAGATATTTAAACTGCTCAGCTTCTTCTAAGGTCCGATTTCCTATCGTTAGGTTCATTTGTGCTCCTTTCCTTCTTGCAATTTTCATTACCTTTGTCTTGGTCTCATTAATTCTCATTCCTAATTCTTCCGCCGTTGTTGTCAAGCTATTGACCATTCTTTGCAGTCCTTCCTCAGTACTACAAACAAATGCCTTGTCATCCGCAAACCTTGCAGATTTGACCAATTTACCTCCCACTCTGATTCCCTCTTCCAGATCTGAGAGTGCTTCTATTAGCATTGCTTCCGCATAGATGTTAAATAACACGGGGGACAGGGAGCATCTTTGCCTGACCCCTCTCCTAACCACTCCAGGCTCCGATTCTCCTCCCGCAACTCTAACATTCACAGTCTGGCCAAGATATAGATTTTTTTATCAGTCTAAGATTCCTCCAGTCAACATTAATATTCTTCAATATTTCCATTAGTTTCCTCCATTGGACTTCACACTTCATGTCCTTATATTTTCCTTTATAGTTTTCTTTCACCTCCACCATATTTAATCGGACTTCCATCATAATCTTCATATCCTTTTCTTTCATATTTTCAATATATGATTTTCTTTTAAATTCATCAATGAATCTTAGTTTTTTTATTTTTGTTTTCCTCTTTATTAGTTCTTCCTGTAAATCGTTAACTATTAAAAAAACACCCACATTTTCTTCCATTTCCTTTCAAACTTACTTGAAATATAAAAAATATGAAAACAGTGTGTTACACAAACTTCCAACTATTTTTAACAGAAAAGGGGGTAGGGGTAATGGGGAGGTGGTTGTGTAACAAGATGGGTAGGGGTTAGTCTCCCCAAGTTGCATGAAGCGGAAGAGGAGTTTTTTAGGGGAGAGAGAGAATAACCTCGGGGTGGGGGTGATGTGGGAGAGGGGTTGGGGGTAATGGGGTTTTGGGGGTAGAGGGAGAATGACCTCCCCCCAAAGGGGTAACCCTAACCTTTTGAACTTTGCATTCTGAGCCAGTGGGTTAAAAATTTGTGAAGCTATATTTAAAATGTAAAATAATATTTTTGTCTTCATCTCGGTACTCTGCGAAGGTGCCCTCGCCGTAGGCGAGTTTGCGAAGCACAAGCGCCGCCCGTAGAGCAGGGAGCAGAAGGCTCTGCTTGTATTCATTAATTTTTTGTCGTATATTTTTCTTTAATTCACGTTTTTTCATCATTTTCAAGTCCTCTAATGTTACTTTATATAATTTGCACATTTCTGCCACTTCCTCTGCCCAACATCCTGGGTATGGATTTTCCAACTGATCTTCGGTTATTATTTTAATTAATCTATCCTCATTTGAGTTTCATATATCATCGTATCATCGCACGATGATACGAGTATGAATGGCACATGGATTTCTTTTTTAATTATTTTAAACGTTTAGAATCAAGTAATATCCAATTAAGTAAAAAGAGAGTGGCGAAGTCAGTCAAACGTAAATGGTGTAATGCCGAAATTAAAAGTAGCTTAACGTTAAAAAGGAACGATTTCAGCTTTAAAGAAACATAATTTTTCCGATGAAAATGCATACAAGCTATTGAGAAGGCGAAGCAAAAGGTTATAAGAAAAAGTAAGCACAACTTTGAGCTATACATACTGTATATAGTGATTAGTGAACCAAATTAAATTGAATCCGAAGGAATTCTATAATTATGTTAGGAATAAAAAAGTAGCTTTGCAGACTATTGGTCCACTCACAAACGAAAACAACGAACAAATTTACGATGACTTACAAATGACGAAAATTTTAAATAAATTCTTCTCTTCCGTGTTTACTAACGAAAATACGAACAACATTCCCCTTCATGTAATTATGCTTAGTGATGATCATCAGTGCAACTGAAATACTTTCGGACATAAGTAAAATTAATCCTAATGAAACTTCCGGGCTAGATAAGGTCTACCTTAGGGTACAAGTTAAAGAAATGAACTGCGCAATAGTCTTTCCTATCACATACTGTATATATATAATTATAATAATAAATCGTTACAGTCTGGAGAAGTTCCGTTCGATTGGAAACTTGCAAACATTACGCCATTATTTAAAAAAGGGGACAAATCGCTTCCAGGAAATTGTCGTCCCATCAGTCTGATTTCAGTAGTTGGTAAGCTTATGGAGACGATCGTTCAGGACAAAATAGTTAATCACTTAGAAATTAATAAATTAATCAAAGATTCTCAACATGGCTTTTGACGTAATCGTTCTTGTCTTACTAATCTGCTAGATTTCTTCAATGATCTTGTGAATATATATCACGAAAATAAAAGAGCAGATGTTATATATTTCAATTTTCACAAAATTGATGGTAATATTCCCAAATAGATTAAAAATTGGCTTAGTGGCCGTAAACAAAGAGTGGTCATTAATGGCAAAGCGTCTAACTGGAGAAGTGTAACGAGCGACGTGCCTCAGGGATCAGTTCTGGGACCATTTCTTTTTATTATTTATATCACTGACTTCGACATAGGAATTAAGAGTATAATTTCAAAATTTGCGGATGGTACCAAACTAGGGGGAGGAACAAAGTCAGCGGCAGAACGTTTGCAGATTCAAGAAGATATTAATAAATTACTCGAGTGGGCGTAAATTTGGCAAATGAACTTTAATATACTGTAGATCGGTGGTGGCCAACCATTTTTTGATGCGTGCCATTTTTAGGTTAGGTTTAATTCGGATGCGCCAAAAAAAAATTTGTGAAAAAATTACTAATAAAATATATAATATTTACCTTAAATAGAAATATAATGTGAAAAATATTTACCTTAATGACCTCGATGCGCCACTTCAAAGTACTTGATGCGCCACCTTTGGCGCAATGCGCCGCGGTTGGCCACCACTGCTGTAGATAAATGTAAAACGATGCATATCGGTAAAAACAATGCTAAAGTAAAGTATTCTATGCGCGACAAGGCACTAACGAGTGTTACGGAAGAGAAAGATTTAGGTATTGTTGTTGTCGACACACTTAAACCGAGTAAGCAATGTATTGAAGCGGTTAGAAAACCTAATAGAATCAAGATTTATTTGTAGGTCATTCGAATTTAAGTTGGAGAAAACAGTGATAACATTATATAATTCCTTAGTACGCCCCCACCTGGAATACTGCGTTCAGTTCTGATCCTCATATTTACGACAGAACATAGACAAAATGGAGAGAGTGCAGCGACGGGCTACTAAGATGATTCCTCGACTTAGAAACAAATCATGCAGCGTAAAATGTGAATAAAACTCGCGATTATGGTTTCAAATTTGTGGGTAAACCTTTCAATTCTAATGAAGCTAAACATTTTTTCTTCAATCGTATAGTTAATTTGTGGAATAGATTACCGGCCAGCGTAGTTCAAAGTAATTGGGTCGAGTCCTTTAAAATGAGACTCGATGTTTATCTTGCCTTAAATCCCCAGTTAGAAGCATTTTATACCGCATAAAAGTATCGTTGAATTTTCTTTAATTCCATTTTTACTTTAAAATTTTCACTTCATCTTTAAATTTCTTTCCTTCCTTTCAACCTCTTTTCTCCGTTTTGTTTTAAAAATTTTCACTCGTCTTTAAACTTTCTTACATCTTTTAAAGATGTCTTAAACAGACAGCCTCGTAGGGACCAGCCGGTCTGTTGCTGTTTGGTGTCCTTTGTATTCCTTTGTACTTTTGGACTGTGACGTCACATATATTGGAAAAGCTGCCCGTCACCTTTTCACTCGCGTATGCGAACATGGAGGATTCCTATCGAACTCAACGATAATTAACAAAGCCAATGAATTCAGCCATTGGAGACCATTTCATTTCAAGCAACCATACCATCCATAGCTCCGGGTTTTCCATTCTGCCCACAAATGATTTTGAAAACGATCTTCGTATTTTTGAGTTTAATTATATGACATTAAAGTCCCCGTTTGACTGTTTATACTAGTCAACACAGATTTTTAACTAACAAAATAATAGTGCCTTTACCTAATTTTGATATGCTGATTCCAAAAACGCCGTAAAAAAGCTTCTATCGCGTGTAGATTTTGAGTTACACCCTTGATTAAATTAATAGGTCATTTTTACTGTGCAAGAGGAAATCAGGTAGCACACGACACTTTCCAGCTAAAAAAAATCTAAGTAAATTCTGTCTGTACTGACTATTTCATGATCTTTTTTATCATTTATCAATTGTATTTTGAAATGTAATCTACTTTGTATGTATTCTGAAGACTTGTGTTCCATTTTATAAAAATAAAAACAATCGTAAGTTTATAGAAAACTGCTCATATCTGAAAATTTTGTCGGCGTTCATAATTAAAAATCTGAACGTGATAGAGAATTTTGGGTATGGCCATTGAAATCAGTATGTCCAAATTAACTAAGTGAAAACTCTTTTGTTTTCAGTTAAAGACAAAAAGTTGAAAATTGTTGTCTAGTGTTATTCGTCATGGACAAATCTTTCCCTTTTAAGGTAATGTCTTTAAATTACATTTTGTTTAAACGTTTTTAAATTAATTATATTACTCAGTGACAGGTTCATTGTTGTATTAATTATTTCTTTTTATTTATGTTTTAGCCTTGAAAATGGCTAAAGGTGAGCTGAAACAAGTCGGTATTAAAGATGTTCAGGTTTGTGCTTGTTATTTGGACAGGGTTAACCTGTGTTCGACCCTTCTGCAACATCCTCCCTCATTTAGGGGATTTGATGAAAAAGAGAGTTGCTTTCAACTCTTATCTTTCCTCAAGCGTTGATGTTTGAATCTAGTTAGGTTGGTGTGCTGGGGATTCCTCAGTTCTTCTGGCAGCGCGTTGAAGCGTCTGGAGTCTCGTATTCTGAGAATATTTTCCCTCCTCGGTTTCATGGTCCCCTGTCCCACCCGAGCTGGGATAGTACAGAATCTGCCTGTTTTCTCATTCCAGTGTGCTTTTACTATAATTTATTTCTAAAGTTTGAGGTATATCTCTGGAGTCTTCATCTTTCTTTTCCTCTATCTTAGACGTAAAAGTCCTTTGTATGACTTCTATGATTGCAATGTCTCGCACGGGAATGTGAGTACCGAAAAGTATTCTGTTATTGGTGAGACCAAACTCATCCATACCTTTAGTATGACGTTTGCTTTTCTGCTAAGTAAGCTCCTCCAGATAATTCTCGTTATTTTTCTAGCTGTTATATATTTAATATTACAGTGTTCTCCGAACTCTGTTTCCGATGACATGAGTACTACAACATCCCTGACTTGTCGGTTTGGTATTGTCACCAGCGTAGCCAAGCGGGTGCCACTGGGGGCCATGGCTCCCCTAATCCCATATAATTTATTATAACTATTCTTATATAAATAATTTGAATAATTATAATTATAAATAAATATAACTAATGCAAGGTGTCTAGAAGGTCATAGAATCATAAAAAGTCATAAAAACTGAAAGGGAAGAAAACTGAAAACTGCATGATTGATCAGGGAGAAAACTGATTTTTCTCCCCAATCTTCCTCACGAGGAAGGTGCTTTCGCGGGCGGCTGTCCATAGCCTTCCCCTTTAATCGACCCTATATCTGATAGCCCTAGTCCCCCCGCAATCAAAAATCCTGGCTACGCCCATGGGTAATGTTTGTTTGTTTTGTAGTGTTTTGTACCCAAAACAGTTACAGATACCTTGTAACTCCTTATTGTTACCATATCTTATGAGTTGGATTTTTTTCGTTGAGTTTCATATTGTTTTCTTCTGTTAACCTGAACAATGTTTCAATGTCGTTCTGTAATTTTTCTACGTTACCTTTGTTTGATATTTCTTTGCATATCATTGTGTCCTCCACGAAACACGATACAGCACTGTCTTTAATATTTGCATCGCCAGCAATCATTATTTGGAATCATTATTATAAGAGCAAAGGAACGAATCCTGTACCTTGTGGGACAGGGCTGATAATTTTTCAGATTTCAGATTTAACTCCACTTACTAATATGCTTTGTTTTCTTTGAGCCCCCACCCCCCTCAAAAAAAGAAATATCCATCATCCCAGCTTTCCATTAATTCCTGTTTTCCTAAATGTGTGTGCTATAATTCATGATCACATACAGTATATCGAAGGCTGTAACAAAATCAGTATATATTACATCTGTGCTTTGACCTCGACACAATGATTTCCAGTATTTTGTAAGGTTCGTCTAATAACTGTGATATACATGCTCTTCCACTCCTGAATCCATGCTGGTTTGGATTGAATAATTGCTTTTCTTGTTGGAAGTAAGTAATTTTGTCTCTAATTACCCGTTAAGCATTTTATAAGGTGATTGTTACTGGTCAATAATCGTGAAACATTGCTCTATTACCTCCTTTGAATAATTGGAACAGGATGTATCCTCTATTGAGTGGTTTTCTTCATAGTACGTATAATGGCTTGACAATATTCTCTTTGCATTTCTTCCAAAACCTAGCAATCCCTGTGTCCAGTCCGAGTTCTGAATTTTCTCGTATTTGTGATAGAGCCTTAATTATGTGCCCTTCCGAAAATTCAAAATCAATTAATACATTCGTATCCGTACTCGTTCTTGACTGATTTACATCTACAGTATGTCAAAGAATTCATATATATGCATTTTCTAGTTTCTTCCCGGACTTGGGGGTCCTGAACACAAAGTTAAAGTGTTCTTATACAGCTCGCTCGTTTTTTCCCCGAGTTATTTATGTACTCGTTTACTCCATCTTTAACGGACCAACACTTTTTTACATTTCATTTTCATTTTCGCAAAGATGTAGATTTTTTTTTTTTTTTAATGGTTTCTGTCCATTTCTGTCCACTTTTATTTTGCATATTTTTTTCCAAGCTTAATTCTCCTTGCTTTCGATTTGCATTTGTGAATATTTTTAACGGTTTGTTTCCGTTAACATTTTCCTCTTGAGTTTGCTACGTTTTCGTTTTTGTCTCTTCGGAACTCATTTCAACAACATAGGTTTAGTTTTGTTTACCATAAGTAGTATTTTTTTTAAAGTAGTAGCAATTCCCAATCTACTTTCATTAATTCTTCATTTACATACAGTATGTTCAGTCTACTTCCTTTGAGTTCATATTTGATCCTTCAAATATTCCTTCCGGCCCTGTGCAGGAGGTTTAGGGGTCCTGGTTTCTAACTGTTGTATATCGATGGTGTTGTGAAAAAAAATGTTTGAGTTGCATTTTTATTTATTAATCATGTTATTGTTATTAACCAAAATTAAATACAAAACATTCTCCTTTCGAGTGGCTTCAAAATCTTCTTGGATAAGTGCATAATTTTCCATACTATCTGATAGCATTATTGCCTCAGTTCTGTCGTCATTTGTGATGTTTCCGATAAACTTTTCAACATAAATAACTTCATCATATTTCTTCATTATTTTCTAATTCATTTATAAATTCCTTTGTATTTTATAATTTTCACTTTAATTTTAATTTCTTTCCAACCTCTCAACCTCTTTTCTCTGCTTTGCTTTAAAACTTTCACTCGTCTTTAAATTGTCTTACTTCTTTTAACCTTCCTTCTTAAAGAGACAGCCTCGTTGGGACAAGCCGGTCTGTTGCTATTTGGTGTCCTTCGTATTCCTTCGTATTCATTTGAATTGGAATTCACTTTTTGGTGGAATCTGGTGATCCGTACAGGTTCATAATCATAAAGATTAGTTATTTTGTTTCTAAAATAAGAACTTCGAATGTGCTATTTAACGTTTGCCTTTGTCAATACAAAAGCTTCTTCCCCTTCTCATAAATCTATTAGCTATGTTGTCGTCCTTTATTGTCATTACAGTGTCTTCGATACAGTTTATGCAGCCTTTTTCACATTTATGCAAGTGTGTTTCCGTCAAGCAAAAGATATCTGCGTTGGTTTCCAGAGCAAAGTTTTGTAGGTATTGTAATTTGCAGTCTGCTTTGTCAGTGTCTAATTTTTGTATATTTGTACATATTAAATTTAGAGGGTTAATAGGTTTGTGTTCGGCAGCTTATCGCTGTTATTGGGTGGGATGCTGCACTTAAGAATACTAACTGTGATCCTTGGTACCACTGTGGTTGTTGAATTAATTGTAGGTAGTGTTCCATGTACAGTCAGTAAATGAGATTATATATATATATATATATATATATATATACAGGGTGTCCCATAAGTCCGGTATCATAGGAAAAATAATAAAAAAAGGCAAAACAAAAGCTTTTATTTACAGAACGTGCTCAATATGTCCACCATTGTTTTCAATACACAAATTCAGACGTGATACCCAGTCAGCAAGCACACGGTGAATGATGTCAGGAGTAATGGTGTTACATGCCCCAATAATGCGCTGCCGCAAATGTTCAACACTCTTAATTTTCTCTGCGTATACCAGCGCTTCCAAGTGGCCCCAGAGATAAAAATCTAGTGGCGTGAGATCCGGGCTTCTAGCTGGCCATTCCACAGGCCCTCGACGTCCTATCCAATGACCAGAGAATTGTTGGTACAGGTATTCCCTTACTTGGGTGCTGTAATGTGCAGGAGCGCCGTCTTGCTGGAACCATGTTGGGAAATTTCCTTCTTCGTTCAAGACACTGGGAAATGCTTCTTCCTTGAGCATACGTAGGTAGGTGCCTCCAGTGACATGTTCATCGAAAAAGAGGGGGCCTATGATGCGATCCTTCCAAATGCCACACCATACCATCACCCGAGATGCACCGTATTCCTTTGAAGAGGTATACCAGTGAGGGTTGTTTTGAGACCAGTAGCGGGTGTTCTGTCGATTTACCTCACCATTTCCATAAAAACAGCCTCGTCACTGAACAGAATGGTGGACGGGAAATTGGCATCCCGAGCATATTGTTCCGTAGCCCATTCACAAAATTCCATCCGCCGGTCGGGATCATTTTCGCTTAATTTCTGTAGGATCTGAAGTTTATATGGATGCCATTTGTGAGCCTGAAGAATGCGATGGATGCTACTTTTCGACACTCCTCTCTCGGCGGACAATCGCCGAAGAGACTTATTGGGACTTCTGTTAAAATGAGCCAGGATAGCAGTCACTGTATCATCGTCAGTGGACCTCCTTGAAGGTCCACTGCGTGGTTTATCTTCTATGGATCCTGTTTCCTTAAACTTTGCAACAAGTCTGCTAACACAACTCTGTGTTATTGGCTCGCGGTCTGGATGCAGTCTGTTAAATTCAGCAGCGGCCTCTCTTTGACTCCGATTTCCTATGAGTAGAATTATCTGGCTTCGTTCTTCCTTGCTCACAGACATTATGGCCTGTAGAAAGAGAAAAATATGAATTATGGTTTGTAGAAATAGAAAAATATGAATTTCTCCTATGATGCCGGACTTATGGGACACCCTGTATATATATATATATATATATATATATATATATATATATATATATATTTTTACAGGAAATTATACCTAAAATTAACCTTAATACTGTCGATATTTAACTTTCAATGACGAATTGAATTTTTAAATTATACAGCAATAAAAGGATTTCCATTAATTGTTCGTGAAATTAATTATCGAATTAATAACGGAGGTCCAAATCAAACGTGAGAAAGTGAATGTCATTCACAAAATAAAGCACTGAATAATTAAAACGTTCAAGACTTCGAAGAATAAAGAACAATGACGTGATTGCGGCGCAAATGTCAAACTAGACAAGAGCAGCATCAAATTTTAGAAGCAAATTTGCGTTTCCAATTCCATCGACAGGAAGACTTCATTTAAAATTCAAACATCTTATTAAAGAGATAAAAGAATTTGGTATCATAACAACTGGTCCTGACATTTTCAATTTAATTTTTGCGAAGCGCATATTATACAGTGTGTGTGTGTATATATATATATATATATATATATATATATACCAGGTGACCCCAAAGATGTGCCTATTTCTAAATAAATGTTCTAAGCAAAAACAAGAATCTAGACACAAACAAACGCAATAGGTAAATGAAACATAGGAGTTTATTAACCTTAATTAAAGAACATGTTCAGTGTAATCGCATAATTTTGGGAAATAGCTCAGCTGGGATGCTGTTGATTACCTCAAAGACGTTGGTCTTAAGTTCGTCAAGTGTCTTAGGCTTGGTAGCATAGAGCCTGTCCTTTATATAACCCCAACAGAAAAAAGTCAAGGGGTGTGAAGTCAGGTGAGAATGGGGGCCATTCCACTGGCTCATGAAGGGAGATAAGTTGCCGGGAGAAATGCTCCCTCAAAATGTTGCGAGTTTTACAAGCAATGTGTGGAAGTATTCCATCCTGCTGAAACCACTGTGAATCTGGGGTGATGCAGTTATTTCTTTTACTGGACAAAGTAATTAGTTGTGGTAAGTAGAAATCGTGGAGCATCTAACGATATAAGTTTTGCGTTACCGTTACTGCTTTTCCAGTTTCATTCTCAAAGGAGTAGGTACCTACTGCACGATACCACCCAACAGCGACCCAAATGTTGAGTTTAGCTACACTATGTGGAAGCTCTGTTAGAGCCTCAGCATAATTTCCCCAGTAGCGGAAGTTTTGCTTAATAACCTCCCAACTGAAGACAGATATACATAACACTTTACAGTGAAGTGGATATGTTTCAAAAACTCGGAATCTTCTTCTAGTTTTGCTTGGATCCATGTTGCGAATTCCATTCGTTTTTGTTTTTGAACATTGGCCAGTGAAGCTTGTGAATGAATTCTGTAGGGAAAAAGGTTTAATTCGGTAAAAGTATACGATGCACAGATGTTCGTGAAATGCATACTTCTGGTGACAAACGTCGAACTGACGTCTGCGGATTGCATTTCACGCAATATTTTCATGAAGTATATTTATGTGTTGCACAGGTCTTGTGGATCGTCGCCTATCACTATCACCCTTATATTGAATGCTTACATTTCCTTTTGTTTGAAAATTTCTAACAATTTGTGACAGTGTCTTTCTATCTCTGCATCCATATTCTCCACAAAAGTTCTTCTGCACCTGCGTCACAGAATATGACATGAATTTACTCAACAATCTTGATTTTCTGTTCCTAGCTACAAACGCTGCATCACTGTTTGAAGGTTCAGCTGTTACAAATGTATAGGTAGGTATATGCAGATAAAGACCCCAGTCTGTTATCGTTCTGAAGAAAACCAAATAATAAAATATACATCCATTATAAAATAACAAGGAAATATACATATATATATATATATATATATATATATGCTTGGTTAACCTTGTTTTTTTCTTCCGCCAGAATTGTTCATTCTAACGAAGGGCAAGCTTGTTTCTCCACCTTAGAGTTACAGCTTAAAGTGGAATCCGAACCATGACCCAACACGAGTGGTCAGAGATTACAAACTCCTCGCTCGGACGCGATCTCATAACCCCCCGATCAGCAGCCAGCGTCTTAACTACTAGGCTACTCAGGGTACCCATTTATCTACCAACCAATTTCTTTATTGTGTAGAAGGATGAACAGTTGGGTTTTGCTGCGTGCAGCCTGCCGTCACCGGGTCTCGATCCAAGGATGATGGATTCGTAGTCAGCGACGCTAACCACTACACCACCGAGGAGCATATACTGTATTTAGGGTAGTTTTATAAATCTGATGTCAGAATATCTGTTATGCCAATCCGGCATTTGGTGCCACTAGCTTAAAAAATGATACACTAAAAAATGTTTTAAGATCAGGATATATTTAGGACTTGCTCAAAACTATTTTGTTTTTTTGATAAGACCTCCATCCATTTTATTGCTATTGGGACACATTTAAAAAAAAAATGGAGCTGTTATGTGAAAAGTATGCTGTCCATTTTGACAAATTAAATTATTAAAACATTGTAATAAGTGTTCCTTTCACACAACAGGTCATTAGCCCCATCCCGTTAATGACTGGTTTACAACCACTCCTGGATGAATGCAACGCCGCATTCTGCAAAGTCGTTGATCACTTTCACCTACCGGACAGTAGCCTGGCTCCTCCTGTATGATTCATGGTCTGGCCAAAGTGTTGGATCCTCCTCCAAGAAATCTTGAGGCAGTTCAAGTATTTCAAAAAACTTCAGAGTTGACATGCCTGGCCAACTGGAGAGATCAGTTTAGGGGGCTCCTCAGACCCGATTTTGTTTTTCAGGGCATTTACCATCTGCCTCTTCTCCTTTGCTGCAACACTGTCATCGAAGAAACTGAAGCCTACCAATGTTTCTGATAGATACCAAAGATGGCAACTGAATGCTGTGCTGACAGCCTTAAATATATCTTTATCATCATAGTTAGCTAGTGCACGGAAGAGATTCAGATTGTTTCTCGGAGCTTCTACTGAAGACGGACTCTGAAACCAGTATTTGACATAGATGGCCGTGACAAAGAGGCTTACTTCCTGAAGGTAGCTCCACACAATATCAGTGCACAATGGCCTTCTTGATGATCCCTGTTGCTGCTGGAGGGGACACTTCTTGCGGAAGAGCCACATATTGATGGCGTAGATAGCTCGAGCCATCCAACGAGCTCGATGTATTGCTCCTGGATATCAGAAATGGATCCCGCGTGGAGGGACCTCTCCAAGGAAGATAATCGTCAGCCCAAGGAGCTCACGGTAGTCATCCCGTGGCTGAAATTTGGACGATTGGTCAACAGCAAATGCAATGACCTCAGTCTTATATCCATTTATCACAGGGATTAGGTCTTCTTCATCCACTGCTGAGGAGTATGCTGTCTTAGCGAGGTAAGGCCAGTAGTCCCGGAACTGACCGAAGAGCTGAATATTTGGAGATTTGGAGCTGGAGACATCATGAAGGCTAAAGACCGTCTCTAGGAGTATCTCCGAGATGTGATGTCGACACACCAAGTTCAATAAGTTCCTCCCAAGCTCAGTTTCCAAACGAACATAAACTCCTCCCGTTGAACCAATGTTGGACGCGGTGGTGTCAAAGCAGAGCCCCTTCACTCGTCCCCTCAGTCTCCACTCATTTATCGTCTCCACGATGGCACTCCCAATTACTTCCGACTTTTCCGATTAAAGTTTTAGAACTGCCAGCAACTTCACCACGTCTTGTCCAGATACAAGAATCGGGAGACGATCCACTTTGTCCCGACCAAGACCAGAGTAATCCTCCATATTTTTCCCGTCCCAATGCAAGATCAGAGGACCTGCTGGGGCGAAGCTTTCCTTCATCTCATGAGCAAACTTCTTCCGATGTTTCTATCCGCTCCTTGCTGATAGTGCTTCGGCTGATCATCAGGTCTTCTACTTCGTGACCGAATTGGCTCGTGGACGCTAACGCTGAAAATATATGCGATGCTTGCCGATCAGCCACATTAGTCCGATCTAGTGCAGCTGCCACTTCAGGTGTCACCACATTTACAGTTCCACGAAGTCGAGCTCGTTTAGGAGCGCGCGTTTCTGATGGTGCAAGCTCTTCCTCCACTTCTGACGAGTTGCTTGACGAAGACAACTCAAGAACAGCGACATCGGTTGCAGCAGCACTTGATGAAGCCGCTTTGCCAGCCCGCTTTGAAGCTTCCGCTCTCCTTCTTGCAACACGTTCTTCTTGCAGAGTGAGTTTTCTGTCGACTCTAGCAATCGTGACCCTCTGTCCTGTCTCCCGTTGAGCTTCCAGGAATTGTCTGTCCTCTTCATTTTTCATCAGCTGCATGGCATCCTGGTGGGCGATGTCTAAGAGGTTGTCTAACCCATCTTGAAATGTTGCCTGGTTGGCAAGGTTCGTGGCAAACTTTCGGTTGATATTCTTCTTAAGCACTTGCCACTCAGTATGAAGCTTCTCGATTTGTTTGACAGCATGTTTAACAGCTTTTGTAAGCACTCGAGCTTTCGTCCAAATTGGAAGCAAGAGATCAGCTGTCTTGGACACGCTATCTTTAAGAGTAAATTTTTGCTTATTGTGGAAATGGAATAGAACAGCCAATACTTGGCGGCGAGATGGGAGTTTCGATGATGTAAAGTTCGCCTGAGTAACACCAACCAACCAGATGGCACTGGCCGCACGTGTTGTCATCGACATCGTCGCTCCTGAGAAGTTGAAAGCACAAATTTGTTAAATACCCGCGTCGCTAATATTGTGTTGCAATTTTTTAACGCTGCGAACGTGATTTTTTATGTTAATTTTTTTTAGGTTTGATTTTTTTTTTTTGCTGTTTATAAATTTTTTGTTTTTATTTTTATATAAATATTTAGTTTTTGTTTTTTGCCTCAAGGCAAAATTATATATATATCTATATAGCAAAATTATATATACAGTACGAATTTCATTGATTCCTATTTAATATCAATATATTTTATATTCGTAAAATTTCAAATGAGTTGAGCATGTCCTAAATATCGTTTGATCATAAAAATATTCCTGCTCTACAGTTTCTACCCCAAGTGGTAGAGAGAGAGAGAGAGAGAGAGAGAGAGAGAGAGAGAAAGGAATATCATAGGTAACAAACGATAATTCCAACGCAAATTTTTTTATACCTCTGTTATTGTGTGGTAAAACCGCGCTTAATTTAAATCACGAAAGTTTGGCTTTTTCCGGGACTCTTTTTCTCATTCATAGATAAGCACCGTGCAGTGTAATAACAACTTAATTATTTTAATGAGGATCACAATAGAAAACTTTCCACCACGAGGCTCGTTACACCTCCAATTTAAAGTGAATCAAATTAACCCATGAATTGCATCAAAATGGCCAATTTAAAATAGTTTCTAGATTTTAATACTCGGCCTTAATCGAGCGTCAAAAAACATCTGTCTGCGAGAAACGTCATTCTTAGATGACGTCACATCCTTCCAAACAAAGTCGTGAAATTTAATGTTGCCATTATAGGTCTCGCGCGTATCGTATGCGTATAAACGCGACTATTTTCATCACGCAATGATGCTCGGTAGATAAAATTCGAAGAATATTCGACCTTCATTAAAATTCGTGCTCCAGTTAATATTTATCTCGTCAACTTTTTTATTAAAATTTCGGTGAGTAATTTGAATAATATTACGTACATAACCTATTTATTTACTTATTTTTAAAATAAACTACCCATTAAATACGTAGAAACATCAGGATGATAAAACTTTACTTCGTACTCCAGAGTAGAGTCACAAAAACGATTAAATTGTCTTTTGAGGACGTCGGTAAATAATAATTATACTTTAAGTACCTTAATTTGAGACACTTTTCTTACACGTTAACTTAGCGAAGCGTAATTAAAGTGTCTTCAAATAAAGACACTTAAAGGAGACTTAATTATCCGCTTTTGTTTAAAAGGGAGAAAGAGGCGACCTGAAATCAAGTGGCCATATTTATTTTGTCTCGTTTAAATGCGTGACAAAAGATCCTCGAATATACATATATACAGTATGTATATGAAACGATATCCAGTTTGTTATTATATCTAAATTGAGTGAGGCTTCGTTTAAACAATAAAATAATGTAAAAGTGCTCGCTATCAATTATAAACTATTATTAATTATACTACGATCTATATTAATTCCCATTAATCCATTTTCCATTAATTCATTATTAATATAATCTCTTAATGGCTTTCTTTCAAATGTGGGCATTTATTAGTGCCAAACTCCTTTTATCTGAAATTGTTCAGCATTTCAATAGAAGATTAATTATTTCCAGGTACCTCAACATGAATAATTTTATGTAAAATCACAGAATTCATTACTATTTTAATGCAGTGAAATATATCATTCTTAATAATTAATCACCCTCATCCACGGAATGTGTCCTTTATTAATTATTAATACTGGATATATATATATATATATATATATATATATATATATATAGAGAGAGAGAGAGAGAGAGAGAGAGAGAGAGAGAAATTTCTTCATATACATTGAAGCTATACAAAGGACTTTTACGTCTAAGATAGAGGAAACGGAAGGTGAAGACTACTGGTCTCGACTCCAATCCCTGGAACTCTACTCTCTCGAAAAAAGGCGCAAGTGGTACATAATAATATACATATGGAAAATACTTGAGGGCTCTGACCCTAACCTTAGAAATGAAATAGAAACAAACTGAAATGAGAGAAGAGGCAGATTTTGTACGGTCCCAGCTGCGGTGGGACAAGTGACCATGAAAAAGGATGGAAAATACCCTCAGAATACGAGGCCCAAAGCTTTTCAATGTCCTACCAAAAGAATTGAGGAATCTCCAGCACACCGACCTAAATAACTTCAAGAACCAGCTGGACAAATTCCACTGCAAAGTCCCCTGACCAGCCACGCGAGGCTGGCTACGAGGGCAGGAGGAGATCAGACAGCAATTCCCTCCTTCAAGAAATCCCGCAAATGAGGCGGGATGCTGCAGAGGTAGGGTGTGTCGAATTTTTCAACTTTCAAATTCCAAATATGAGGGGTGCTAAAAAGTTGCAACATGACTTAGGAATTCTAAAGATATTTTTGTTAATTTAATATAATTTAGTTTTGCTTGGTAAGAAGCTACATAAAAATAGTGACTTTTTTTACTTTTTTGTGGAATTATATAATAATAATTATTATATTAATAATTATATATGCTGTATATATAATGCACTGCTGTTTTTGCTTATTTCACAGGTTGAAACATATTCATCAGTGTGCTGAAGATTACTTGTCCGTCAGTGCTACCATCCTAACCAGTGGGAATTGACCTACAATGGCTTCTAAAAGGAGGACAAGACTGGGGACATTCACACATATGAGCAACCTAATTGGAACTGGTAGAGAGTTGTTGCTCTCTGAACTCCCAACTCTGCGAGTCGTTCTGAAATATGGGCTACTGCTAAGAGAACAAAGTGGTGAGGATGTGAGAAACTACCCAGCAGCCAGTCTTGCAAAGGACATTTACCCTAAAGTGCTTGAAAAGTGGGAACGAGCAAACAGTTCTTTTGTAGCCCCCGTTGTAAATTCACGAGTCACAATCTTAAACAAGATCCAAGAGAGCTGGGAGCAGGCCAAAAACATAGCTCTTGGGAGAGGAAAGCTACATGTCAAAGAGGCTTTCATTGCAAAACTTGACAAGCTTTTTGACATCCTCAGTTGCAAGTGTAAAATTGTTCTCTGCTCTGAATTTGGCTGCCTTGCAGATGCTGGTTGCAAAACGAAACTCACATTAACTGTACATGCCCTAGGGAGATGAAGATCCCTGTGAAGGAACTTGCTTTCATTAAAGGTCAGAGAGACAAGTCTGGTTCTATTGGACCACATCAGATTGGCTTGCCAGATCAACCTGAGCACAACAGACACGTCAAAAAGCAGAAGCGGCAAGAAGACGAAAGAAGAAGGCTTGCTGAATATAAGCAGACAAGTAAGCAGGATGTTTCAATGCCATCAAATGAAATAATTTTCTCTGATGATGAAAATGAAGAACAAATAGCTGATGCTCAAGATGGAAAGGATGGAAGTTATGAAGTGACATTAGAAATACCAATCACGTCTTCAACTTCCAATAAAAAGCCAGAGTACAACACTTTAGAAATACCTAATGTTGCTATGCACAGCATCAGATATGGTGTTGGCCTGCGTGCCACAGCTGCCATCACCACTGCTGCCTTTATGGATGCTGGCTTGATCACTGAAGAAGACAAGAGACTTGTAGTTGATCACAATAAAGTCAAGAGGGCCCAAGAAAAAGTTATGAGATCCCTGGATCAGGAATTTGATGATCTTTGTAAGAAGGGTGAAATTGACTGCATCTTCTTTGACGGCCGTCAAGATACAACTAAAGTTATGCTGAAAGCAGACAATTCAGATCGTCAGTTCCCCAGCATCATCAAAGAAGAGCATTATTCTGTGTGCAGTGAGCCAGGTGGAAGATATCTCTACCACTTCACTCCTGAGAAAGGCTCAACGAGAAAAAAACCTGCTGAAGTTATTGCTGATAATCTTGTAGATTTCATGAAGAAGAAGGGCATTGATAAAAGCCTGCAGGCCATTGGAGGTGATTCTACAAATGTTAACACTGGCTGGGAGGGTGGTTCCATGCATTGGGTAGAGGTCAAGCTTTGCCGTAAGCTGATCTGGTTGGTTTGTGCCTTCCACACTAACGAGTTACCCCTGCGACACTTGATCACAGCACTGGATGGGAAGACCTTGTCTAACAACAAGTGGACAGGTAACATTGGCAAGATGCTAGACACTGCAACCGAACTTGAAATTGATCCTTCATTCACCAAACTCTCAATTGGAGAGCCTCTTACTTCACTGAGTGACAATGTCGTAAAGGATCTCTCTACTGATCAAGCGTACGGGTATAGGATCACACAGGCCATAAGGACAGGAGAACTTCCCACAGATCTGGCCCTTCTTGAAATTGGTCCAGTGAGCCATTCAAGGTGGTTGACAACAGCAAACAGGCTTTGTCGCATATGGGTTTCAAAACATGGCCTTAAAGGCAAAACACTCAACAACTTAAGACTGATAGTGGAATACATTGTTGGTGTGTACTACCCCTGTTGGTTCAACATCAAAGTAAAACACTCTTGGGTGGAAGGCCCATGCCACATCTTGTTTCAGCTGCGGCTAGTTAGGCTGCAAAAGAAGGCTGTAGTGGATGCTGTTTTGCCAACCATCAAGCGCTCAGCATGGTATGCATTCAGCGAAATGATAATCCAGACACTCTTGTGCTCAGATGACAGTGAGGAGAGGAGAGCTGGTGTCCAAAAGATTGTTGACATGAGGGGTGGAGTTGATGACACACTTGGAGATCTTTCTGTACGTCCCAGGAAGACACCTTCCATCAACCCCAGTGCTTCTTCCGTGTTGGAGCTGACAGACTGGTCTGACGGGGTATTTGAACCTCCTTTGACATGTAAACTGACTACAGCGGAAGTAAAGAAGTTCTTTGATAAGCCTATGCAAGTTCCACAGTGGCCCTGTCATGCTCAGTCAATAGAGAGGTGTGTGAAACAAGTCACAGAGGCAGCAGGTAGGGTGTATACACATGAGAAACGTGAGGGCTATATCAGAGGCCAAGAAGCAAGTCGGCGGCTGATGTCCAAGAACGAATCAAAGCAAGACTTGATGAAACTTGTTGTTTAAATATTTTTTTTTACTGATGTCATTACTTTCTAATGTTGTTTTATGATTACAATGATATGTTTTATGATTACTAGGATATGTTTTATGCAGAGAAACTAAAATTTTTATAGCATTACCTGACATTTTGAGAAGCTAAAATTAATAAATGTTGTTTTCCTCGAGCAATTTATGTGCTTTTTAATCAAACGTAGATTTACCAAGCTAAGTGTTGAGCAATCACAAAAATAATAGCAGATTTGAATTCTCCACATCCAAAAACATATTTTTAAAACCCCTCAGTGAAGGAATTGGCAAAAATTAATTTTCACCTCCCAAACTGACACACCCTACAGTGCAGAGGGGTCGACCGCAGGTCGATCCTGAACCGTCGTTCAAACTCACCTAAAGTAACCTAATGTAAGTAAGTAACATTAATTAAAGGCAATATTCAGTGAAACATTACATCGCTAAAATCTTGCGTTCTGAACATAAATGCACCAAATTCTTGCCAAACATTTTAGAATTAATTTCTTTTCCAGTAGAATATTTTCCGAGCTCAACTTTTTCAGTAGTGAGACCCTTTTCAACAATGATTGAACCCTCGTAATAGTAACACGTCTGTTGCATTTTATTTTCTTTGTATATATCTTTTCAACTCGCATTCAAACAATAGTCATTTATTGAGTATTGCAATGTTTACTACAGTAGAGATAGCAATTTAATTGAAGACTCCTGCAGCGTGAACAAATTATGCTCTCTTGTGGTCATTTTAAAGTTTTAAAATGAACATCTTCTGAGTTTTGAGCGACAGTCTGAATTCGCACAGGGTAGAAAAGACTTCAGATCTGATTCCATTTACTCCAACTCTTCGTGTTACTTTGATTATAAAATTAAATGTCCGTCGTCCAAACTTTCCAGTACTTTAATGCCTGATTTCCTAAGTTTCTGTGCTATAATTCTCGAAGACTTCAGCAAAATCAATATACAGTATATTACAACTATATTTGACTTCGACACAATGTTTCCAGTATTTTCTCTTGGTGGTCTAATAACTATTACAGGCATGAACTTCCAGCACTGAATAATGTTAGTTCGGACTGAATAAATTCTTTTGTTGTAAGTGGTAAACAATTTTGCCTCTAATTACACGTTAGAAGCACTTTATAAGAAGGGAGGTGAGAGGTACTGGTCAATAGTTCTTAGGTTTTGCTCTGTTACCTCCTTCGAATAAGGAGACAATGTCTGCGTTCTTTAATAGAAGTGTAAGTTGTACTATGTCGATTGATTTTCTCCATAGTAAATATAGTGGCTTGGCAATACTCTCTTTACATTTTTTCAGAGACATAGTACGCCATGTGTCTGGTCCTGGTGCTGGATTTTCTCGTTTTTGTGATAGAGCCTTAATTACGTTTCGAACTTAGGAGTACTGAATATCGAATTAAACTGTTCTGTAATCATTTCACCCATTTTTTCTAGGTTATTTGTGTATTCGGTCGCCCGATCTTTTGACGGTTTCTGTTCCGTGTTTTTGGCTCATGTAAAGGTCTTTTTCAACTTGATCCTGTTGTTTTGAATTCGTTCAGAAGGGATTTAGGCAAGAAGGGCAGAGTGCTAAAACTTTGGTAGTTTTCCCTTATAAATTTGTATGCTCCTCCCACAATTTTTATTTCTATATTTATTATATATATATTTTTTGTGACTTATATATAGTCTCGAACTCTATAATTACTTCAGTGTTCCTGAGGATGTCATCAGACGAAAGCGCTTGAGCACCATTCTGTATTTCCTTTCCTTCGTGGTTTTATTCTTATATTATATAATAATTATATATATTTATATATATATATATATATATATATATATATATAATATATATATAATATATATATATACAGAGGGTGATTAAAAAAAAAATTTACATTTACAGTATATAGGAAAGAATTACAGATGTCATCCAATCATTACCACCAGAGATGTGCCTTAGGGCTCTGGAAGCAACGTTTAACCGCTTTCATACATACATAGATATCCGGGGACAGCAAATAGAGACTGTATGAAGTACTGTTTGCATCCCAAAAAATGTTTACAAGTTGGAAATAAAAATAAAACCCCATATAAGTGTAACATTTTTTTTAATCACCCTTGGTGGTGTAGTGGTTAGCGTCTCTGACTACGAATCCATCGGCCTTGGGATCGAGACCCGGTGACGGAAGGCGGCGCGCGGTAAAACCCAGCTGTTCAACCTTCCACACAATAAAGAAAGTGGTTGGTAGATAAATGGGTACCCTGGGTGGCCTAGTGGTTAAGACGCTGGGCTGCTGGTGGAGCGTGGTTCGGAGTCCACGTTAAACTGTAGGTCTAAGGTAGAGTGAAAAACTTGACCTTCATCAGAATGAACAATTCAAGCGGAAGCTAACCAAAGGTTGTAAGGTTATATATATATATATATATATATATATATATATAATATATATACACACCCACACAAAGGTGTACGTAGCATGCCGCCTGAAGCAAGTGCCCATTCTGCCTACACTTAAATCCGCCTATATATATATATAATATATATATATATATGTGTGTGTGTGTGTGTGTGCGTGTTTGTGTGTATGCATGTGGAGATGTATGGACCAATTAAATTAATATTGGTAATTTGATGGATCAATTACAGATCAATTAAACTTTATAATGATTGTGTTTTGAGTTATTTGGCTCAATTGTTTATGATTGACCCATAATATTATTTGTTTCCTCTACTTTATACTTTGGTATTTTTGAAAGTTAATTTCTTTAATATTATACTTTTTTATGGGCTTTATCCCCTGCTAATAAAATTTATTATTATTATTATTATTATTATTATTATTATTGCGAGTGACCCGTTGCCCACGTCGCGCTAGCATCATGAAAAAGGAAGAAAGAAAACACTATAGTATTTTTCATTTACCATTACTTATTCGGACTATAGTGGATTTAATTTTCCTAGAAGAGTTCCTTGTTCCATGCACTGCCTGTGTGTATCATAAAAAACCTCTGGGAACCATTCAGAGTTCATTCATACATATATATATATATATATATATATACACACAGGGTGTTCGGAAAGTCACTGTGAACTTATATTTATTTAATAGCATACAATAGTATAACATTGCATATATGATAGAGGTTATGGATGGGACCATCAGAACTTATAAAAGGTGTTGAAAGTGATGTCCTTTAACAGCAATACAGGCCTGGACCCGTCTTTTTATTTTGAAACACCTTTGTCAGTTCTTCTTTTGAAATGGACCGTATGTACGCAGTTATTGCAGTTTTCAGGTCGTCAAGCGTGAGTGGACGATCTCGATTATATAAGTGCACAGTGACTTTCCGAACACCCTGTATATATGTATGTGTATATATATATATATATATATATATATATACACCTTGGTTAACCTTGGTTTTGCCTCCGCCAGAATTGTTCATTCTGACGAAGGTCAATCTTGTTCCTCCACCTTAGACCTACAAATTAAGGTGGAATCCGACCCACGACCCACCATGGGTGTCAAAAATTGCAAAGGCCCTGCCCGGACTCAATCTCACGACCTCCCGATCAGTAGACCAGCGTCTTAACCACTAGGCTACCTAGGGTACCCATTTATCTACCAACCAATTTTTTTGGCATAGAGGAATGAACAGCTGGGTTTGCTGCGCGCTGACGTCAACGGGAATCGAACCCGGAGCCGGTGGATTCGTAGTCAGCGATGCTAACCACACCACTACCACCATATATAATTATATATATATATTTATTATCTCCACCAGGATTCGAACCCAGCCTCTCTTGAGTAGATACCGAGGGCGCTACCACTACGTACCAAGGTAAAATTTAGCAGAAACTGGCCCATACTTTAACAACCAAGTGAACACATGCCTATTTTGCGTCCACAGATATTTTCCGAACTAAACCGTCTCCATCGAGGCAATGGCAGCAGTCCATTCAAAACTTCTGGTGTAACAATGGAGTCTCAAAGACGATTCTGCATAAAGCTAGGATCGAATTTTGGTGGGAGTAACTTTGCATTCAGATTTCCACACCAGTACTATAAATCGTGTTTCCAGTTCCAGTTCCTTAGAGTTAAACCCTTCAGCATTAAAAGAAGAATATAAGAAATGTCTAGAGCACTCCCTTCAGGAGTCACCAACCTTACAGGATCCCAAACTACTGGAATCACTTCTCGATTTCCTGATAAGAAATAGAGATGTGATTGCCCTAAAAGGAGATCCTCTGGACCGAACTAATTTGGTCCCTCTCGAAATCAAGGTGGAACCCAATTCCAAGCCCATCTTCATTCCTCCCTATAGGGTTCCACATTCCCAATTAGTAATTATTGAGGAACACATCAAGGACATGTTGGTGCAGGATGTCATTCAGCCTTCGGCTAGTCCCTGTCCGCTCCTATGATTCTTGTTTCCAAAGAGGACGGAACATCTCGCCCTTGTGTAGATTTTAGACGCTTAAACCACATTACCATCCCAGACCGTTTCCCTTTTTCAAACATACAGGAAACAATTCTGAACGTAGAGAGAGCTAACTTCTTTTCATCCCTCGATTTAGCATCCAGTTATTGGCAAATGGAGGTCAGTCCAGAATCTCAGGCATTGACTGCTTTCTCCGCTAACCGAGGCCATTACGAATTCCGGGTTTTACTTTTCGGAGTCCGAAATGGGCCTGCTAAATTCTCTACGTTGATGAATATAGTCCTTTCCTATTTGGTGTCGAAGCTCTCGTCTATCTTGACGATATTATCGTTTATAGTTCGGATATAAAAACACACTTTCAAGGTCTTCAAAATGTGCTATCACGCTTGAGAAAAGCATACCTTAAACTGAAACTTGCAAAGTGCAACTTCTTACAGGAATCCCTGGTATACTTAGGATTTCTACTATCATCCACTGGAATTAAACCTGATCCAGCCAAACTTGAAGCACTGGAAAGGTACCCTGTACCTAAAACCATCGGCGACGCTCGCGCATTTATTGGATTTGTAGGATTCTATCGAAGTTTTATCTCCAATTGTCGAACATTACTAAACCCATTGCCAATTTGTTCCAGAAAAATGCTAAATTTAATTGGGAATCTGATCACCAACATGCTTTTGAAACTTTAACCGGTAAACTAACTTGTCATCCCATCCTCCAGTATCCCGATTACACCAAACCCTTTGTCATAGCCACAGATGCTTCTTCCTATGGACTAGAAGCCGTCCTATTACAGGACGTAGATGGTGTGGAATTACCCATTGCTTATGCCAGTCAGCTTCTCTCTGCACCTCAACGGAATTATTCCACTACGGACCGAGAGGCCCTAGCGGTATATTGGGCCTTGAAAAAATTATGAAATATCGTCTATGGCTATGATGTAACCATCAAAACTGACCATAAACCATTCACGTATCTCCTCAAGGACAAGCTACTTGAAGGACGGTTGAGTAGATGAGCGCTGTTGATTCAGGACTTTGCAACAAAAATCATATACAAACCAGGAAAACTTCAAGTTATTCCAGACGGATTGTCGAGACTCAAGCCCGACACCCAAGTGAATAAAATAGAAACTCTTCCTGTGTTCAACTACGAATGTCTGCAATACTCACAACAACAGGACCAACACAACCAGAACCTTCGGGCTCGCCTGGAACAAAAGGAACCATCGAAGGTAAAAGAACAGTACAACCTAAAGGATGGGCTCGTACATTTTAGGAACGAAGATGGAAACGACATCGTGGAAATACCAAAGGATCTCGTAGATATAGCCATCGGACTTTGTCATGATTCACCTTTGTATGGTTACATGGTGCCGGATCGCACCATCAACAGTCCGAGTCTTTTGGAGCGATACCATTTTCCCGAAATGAACCAAAAAGGTACATGAATACATCAATACATCGCTGAATGCCCGTCTAGTTTAAAACATAAAGGCAACGTACCGTCCACAGCTCCCATGCATAAATATCCAGGATGCCAACGGCCCTGGCAAAGAACTGGAATGGACATACTGGGACCATTCCCTAAAACATCAAAGGGAAACCAGTACATCATTGTGTTTACGGACCACTTCTCGCGTTACAGCGAAGTAGTTGCCATTCCAAACCAGACCTCGGAAACTGTGGCAAGAGCCCTAGTGGAACACGTCATCCAAAACCATACTACTCCGTCCATCCTAATTTCGGATAAAGCCCTTAGTTTCACTTCCAAACTGTTCGAATCACTCTGTAACATGTGTAAAATTAAAAACACACACATTGTGGCATACCATCCGCAGGCAAACGACTTAGTGGAAAGGCACAATTGGAAGATCTTAGAAGCCCTTCGCCACGTTATCGATGCATCCTCCTCCCGCACATGGGATGATTCCCTTCCCATGATGCAAACAGCCATCAACAACGGCTATAACATGTCCATCGGGGACACCCCTCATTTCGTCCTATATCACAACGACAAACGGCTACCAAATCGACCCGGCAGTTCTAACACCTTCAGAGATGGCAGAAGCAAATCAGCAACCAGTTCTACAGATCTACAGAAACTAAGGCTAACAAAGACCCTAAGATCCACTCTAGGGTTAGCCCGAGAGAAAGGAAAGAGTAGGGGGTTAAGAGAAGAGAATAAGCGGTTAAGTAAGTAGCCCACCTATCACTCGTGGGTTAACATTCATTCAGAAAAGGAGAAAAAATACTCACCATCATTATCCGCCGGCCACTGCCGACAAGTCAAAAAAATACTCGGAGAGAATAGGAAAGATTGCAGAACGGTCCTCTACTCCATAGGGAGGTAGAGCCCACTCTGCCGGAAAGGGGTGAAAGATGAAAAGAAGTAAAATAAGAACGCTTACAAACCATGCAATACATTCTTAACTCAAGAACAACACATTCTTAACTCACTCAAAGCAACGCATTCTTCCAGCTGTTGCAGACCGATCCTCGATCCTCCACTCCATAGGAAGGTAGAAGATGTAGCCCACTAGGCTGGAAGGCGTGAAAGACGAAAAGATGTAAAATAAGAACGCATTACAAACCATGCAACACATTCTTAACTCAATCACTATCATACCATGTAAACTACAGACATGCAATAAAGAGTTACAGACATGCAAATAAGGAGAGAAGAAGAAAAAAAAGTGTAAAGAATAAAAAAAGTGGGTTAATTTACTCAACAAGCTACAACTAAGTTCGTGTTAGTCTAATTTTTTTTTTTGTCGCTGGCATATCACACGCTGGCATGTCACAAGCTGGCATTAGATGTCAACAGACTTATCCCCGATTACCACCCCCAGAGCTCTTGTTGCCAATTGTTTTTTTATTTTAAAAGTTTATATTTTTAAAATGCCTATCTATACGGTTTTTAAAAACATTAACGCTGGCAGAGTTCACGACGGGCGCGGGAAGATCATTCCATTTATCAATTACTTTAAACTTAAAGAAGTTTTTAGCAATATTAGTAATGAAACGTCTGCCACGCAATTTAAATCCGTTATTATGAATATTGCTATTATCGAAAGTGAACAATTTGTCAAAATTTACGTTATCGATGTTATTAACGATTTTGAAAACTTCAATAAGCTCCCCCCTTAATCTCCTAGTTTCAAGTGAATGCAAGTCTAACTCTCTAATCCTATCTTCATAAGGCTTGTTGCGCAATGACGGAATTAGTTTCGTGGCACGACGCTGAACCCTTTCTAACCTATCAATATCCTCACGCAAATACGGGCACCAAAACTGAACGGCATATTCTAAATGAGGCCTGACTAGGGACTTGTAAAAGGGCAATATAATATCCTTCGATTTAAATTCGAAATTACGCGCTATGAAGCCTAACATCCTATTAGCTTTTGCGCAAGACTCCAGGCACTGGTTCCTAACTTTTAAATCCTTAGATACGCATACGCCTAAATCTACTTCCTCGTCAACGCTCGTTAACTCTCTATCATCCGTCGTGTACGTGTAATTATTGTTACGAGAACCTATTTGCAAAACTTTACATTTGTCTACGTTACATGGCATCTGCCACTTATCCGTCCACTCCATAATCCTATTTACATCGTCTTGGAGCCTATTTCTATCATCCTCGTTAACAACCTTACCACCTATTTTAGTATCGTCCGCGAATTTTGACACGTTACTAGTCAATCCTACATCTATGTCGTTAATGTAAATTACGAATAGCAATGGGCCTAACACTGAACCCTGTAGGACACCGCTACCTACATCCAACCACCCCGATTCACTACCATTAACAACGACCCTCTGTCTCCTAGCACGAAGCCATTCCTCTAACCAGTTAGCTACCTGACCGCGTATACCGTGCGCTTTAAACCTTCGCAATTAATCTTCTATGCGGAACTGTATCGAATGCCTTTTTAAAATCTAAATAAATAAAGTCAGCCGCTCTATGCCTATCGTATTCGCGCACTATTTCGTTGTAAAATTCTACAAATTAGTTAAACAAGATCTACAGTATGGCGTCGAAACCCACGCTGACTACTATTAATCAAATCTCGACTTTCTAAGTGATCGATGATACGATCCCTAACTACAGATTCCAAAAGTTTACCGACAATTGACATTAAGCTAATGGGCCCATAATTGCTTGCTACTGTGCGGTCGCCTTTTTTAAAAATGGGCGTAACGTTAGCTAATTTGAAGTCTTCAGGAATAATCCCCGTTTCGAGTGACTGATTAAAAATCTTCGTTAAAGGGCCTACGATAACGTCTTTCAAATCTTTCAAATGTCTGGGATAAAAAGCGTCAGGGCCTGGAGCCTTGTTAACTTTTAGCCTATCGATATAATGCGCAATCTCACCCTCATAAACAGTTATTTCATCCAAAGTAGTCTCGCTGCTAAATGGAACGACATCGTCCACGTCAGGGACATTATTTACGTGTTCTATGGTAAAAACTGTCGCATAAAGTTATTGAAAATACCCGCCATCGCCTGAGCATCAGAAGCCAAAGCGCCGTTAACATCCACTAGAGGGCCTATGTTATCTTTTATCGGCTTACGATTATTGACGTATTCGAAAAAACTTTTTTGGATTATGTTTTTACATCCACTAGAGGGCCTATGTTATCTTTTATCGGCTTACGATTATTGACGTATTCGAAAAAACTTTTTTGGATTATGTTTACTATCCGCAGCTATAAGTATCTCTAAATTACGTCTAAGCTCGATATATCTATTAAAGTTAGCTACCGTGCCATTGCGCTTATTAAGTCTATACGCTCTGTTACGCTCGTTTATGAACTCGCCTATTTCCCTAGTCCACCACTTGGGCCTACCATGATTTCTAGTGCGCGTGGGCCTACGAGGAATAAACTCCTTTTCAATATTCATAAAAATTTCTTTAAACGCCTCCCCATGCAAATTTGTGTCATTACCCATAAATAAGTTATCCCAGTCCACTACTCTCATCCTATCCGCAAAACTATCAAAATTGGCCCTACGAAAATCAAGGACTTCTATTACCTTACTATCCTTAGTGTTTTCTATCAATAACTTAAACCTAAGAATTTGATGATCATTACATCCTAAACTCTCGCCTACTTCTTAACCTTCGACTATATTTTTGCCGTTCGTCATCACCAAATCTAAAATATTGTCACCGCACGTTGGTTCGGTAACCATCTGTCGTAAAAAATTATCTTCCATGAACTCAATCAATCTCAAACCCTCCTCATTACCAGTAAAAGTCTCGTAATTAACATTAGGGCAGTTAAAGTCTCCGACAATTATACTATTCCGATTATCAATAAAGTTACCAAGAAGTGAGTAAAATCTAGTATCGGTATCGAGGGGTTGAACAACAACAAAATTAAAACTAATTCTACGCGCCCTAAAAGTTGAACGATCTTTCAAAATTTTTTTCATAATCCGATATGCCTTCGACCAACGAAACAAACAGATGGAGCAAGAGCAATATAGGCGTCATCCCCATCAACGGACTATAATCGTCGGTATGCGATGTTACATAAAGAGCGTGAAATCGCCAAGTGCTCATCGCAAATTCTACCCAAAATGGGATGGCCCATATAGGATTATGAAAAAACTCGGAAAGAACCGTTACGAAATCCTCGACCTCCGAGACCATTCCAAACTAAAGATCATTCACGCTGATAATTTGAAGATAGCTACCGAACAACACCTTCCCAAAAAACATCTGCCAGGCGTTCGAGCCGCCTATCCCTCAAAAGATCAAGATATTTAAAAACCCAGTAGGGACCACAAAACCGAAGTAATCACCGCAGAAACCACTACCCGTGATGAAGATTGGTACCTCGTAATACCACCAGTACTCGAGCCAATCTCTGAACAAGAAGAGGTCCCAGAACTGAGAGTCCAATCAGAACCAGACCCTGGAGAAACCCTTTCTAGAGGATCACTCAGTGGAACTCCACCATCTCCTCCAACTCCACCATCTCCTCCGTCACCACCTTCACCGATTGATGATCGACGCAGGAACCCTACATACCGGCCGCAAATACAGCAACCACGTGAATTAAAACTTTCACGAAAAAAACGAACACACTTAGAATCCGAGCTTAATGTTCGACCACCACTACCATCTAAGCGAGGCCGACCACTCCGCACACAAACACCAACATCTACACGACCACAAACATCTACACGACCACCAACAGCTCCGTATGATTTAAGACGTAGATATGAATAAAATTGTTCCCCTTATAATATTGAGATTACAATTAACAACTCGTACCCATTTTTGTTGAAACTAAATTCAAACCTACTATAAAATCTTGAATTCCGCCATGAATTGCTACTTACTTAACCCCTTACTTTCTTCTTTCTCTCGGGCTAACCTTAGAGTGGATCTTAAGGTCTTTGTTAGCCTTAGCTTCTGTAGATCTGTAGATGAAACCAGTGACCAACCTACCCGGACTTCATGCCCCTAAATGGAATGATCAATTGAGTCGTTTTTAAAAATTTTCAGATGATAACCAGAATAACCTTTTACAAATACAGTAACCAGTAACAATTATTTACCAACATCTGCCATCAGTAGTATCATTGTGTGTGCTATTATCCTTGGTATATTTGTAGTAAAAAGCCTATTCTCGCAGTGGCCAAAAAAAAAAAAGAAAAAAAAGACAACCACCCCGACTTATGTTGTATATATAAATCTGTATTATAAAAACCATTTAATTAACATCTAGTTAGAATTAGTTAGGATGTTATATTATTGTATTAATATCATTCTAGAGGGGAGAGCGCTGTAAAAATAAACAATGAATAATTCCTACATCCATATAATTCTTATATTCATTCATATAATTCTTATGTTCATTCGTATACTTTGTATATTTATATAATCCTTATATTCTTATTCATATATTCATTTTAACATATAAATTCCAAAATCGTGTAAAGCTGACACGAGTTTGGACAATTTTTTTATTTGCTTTCTATTTTATAATTGGTGAATTATTTCTTTTTAAACTACGTAATCAATTTTTTTAGCTTAATAGTGTAATCTTGTTCATTCCCTGTATACATTCTCTCTTCGTTGTAAAAGATGAAGTCAGGTCCTGCTTAAAGTTTAATTTTAAATCTTAAGCATTAATTTTTGCTCATGTGCATGTTTGTTTGTAATTCGTGATGGGAAGGCATATTTCAATTTCTATTTTTGCTAACTCGGCAGATCATGATAACATCAGATCTGTCAATATGCGGTTTAAAATAAAAATATGGCTTCCTCTTGCTTAGCAGTCTAGACCTTACTGCAGCTAAAATAGCAGTCTCGACCTTGCTACAGCTAAAATATTTGTTTTATCTTTAAATAATTTACAAAGTGAATCAGCCTATTGAGAATAAAAAAACAAAAACAGATCAGCATTAAAGAATAATATCAGTAAAAAAAATCAGTATTAAAGCCCATAAAATTTCTCTAATGTTAATTCTGATTAGACTGATCTAGCTTAGAGGCTGAGCATTACTTGTAACATTTTAGCAGTAAATTACCGTAAGAAAAAGTCTTTATCTTCTCCTTCGAGCCTTGCTTTCTTCAGAGAACTTAGTCTTAAATAGAGAAAAATAATTTCCCGATCCGTCACAAAAAGAATCGTGGAACCTTCAGAGAATTTAATTAGCTTCACAGAGTCCTCCGATCCACTGCAAGAAGAAATCGAAGAGTAGTATAGAAGAAAACTACTGCGATTCTCTATACGGTACCAGCTACTCCAGAATAACAAATTCGTTGCTGCCACCTAACCAGAACCCCCGTCAACTTCGAACCGACCAAGGCCAAAGACGGAGGGGTTAACATATATATATATATATATATATATATATATATATATATATATATATATATATACCTGTAGAAATGAACAATGAATAATTCCTATATAACCTTTATATTCAAATATTCATTTTTACATAAGAACCAAAATCGCCTAACGCGAGTTTGAATAAAATTTTGATTTGCTTTCTATTTTTGCAATGTCACAACCATGCTATCTACCATTTCTATGGTTAAGTCGTATCCATGTTTGTGTCATTGAAGGTTCGTTGTGAGAAGCGAATGTCCCTTAATTTCATTCCCTCAAAGTTCAAACAAGACACTCGACGGTTTAGATCGTTTAACATTTTCATCACAATATTACCCATATCTCGATTTTCAATTTATTATAGACTTTATGATAATTAATTATTGTTGTCTTGCATCTATCCCTCATCCCTACACATTGCATGTGACATGATGTGAACCCTTGTTTGTACCCAACTCCTTAATATTTACTGCATACTCGTATAAGTATATATATTTAATTAATAGTTTCACTCACTCTTTGTACAATGGCTATAAACCTTTCATTACTATATTGCTCTAATTCATCTCTTCTAAATTATCCCAATAATGACTTGTACTGTACGTACGAATTAAATAACTATGGCGTATTAATTATGAATTGACGTATGGCATAATTTTATAAACTATGACGTCATAAAGTAACTTAATTCTCTTCACGTTTTTCATACCTTGAATACTGAATCACGTGTTTAGTATGTGGATATCTTTCGTATTCAATGTTTGGTAAATTTCTTAATAATAATAAACACTTCATTCTCTATAAGTCATTATTTATATGTTGTGTCCTGTCTGGTGTTATGCAGTAAACATATTATTCGACCATATTCATTCATACATCCATGTCCTTTCTTGACCGCTATCCTTTATTAATTTTATTACTTATTCATTCATCTACCTATTGTCTACTGATGCCCTATCAACCTATCAGTCCATGTTTACTCGTGTCTATATTACGCACACAACCTATTGTATTACGTACCGATATGTGTACAATACTTTGTGCATTCGTATATGTCCCCTGATGATCATGATTACGTACATAGTTACGTACATATATATACGTCCACATGTTTTCTTTTTACTTTTTCTTTTAATTATTTCACTTCTCGCAAGATATTCGTTCATGCTTACACAAGTGTTCGAATTCCGCTGACCAGGCAAAAGCGAGGGCTTCTGAGTTGAAAATCTCCTCTCGCTTGCTTCTAATCATAAAACATTATTATTATTACAGTATATGCCCATGTACTTTATGTTATACTCCTAGCATCCTAATTGTCTATAAATATGAAAGACTGTAAAAAACAAACAAAAAAATTTATTTAACTGTTTAATTGTAATTAACTGTAATACTTTAATATAATATAATTGATGTACTTTAATGAAACTATAATTAACGATAATAATTTAATATAATGTAATTAATGTACTTTAATGAAACTGTAATTAACGATAATAAGCGAATGTGAATTAATTAATAATTATAATCATAGTTGTAATAAACCAAAATTAAAATGTACTCAGTGATGTACTTGGGATTGTACTCAATGTACGACCCGACATTATGTCGCCATTTAGGAATGTACACTCGGCGATATGATTATTATTATTATTATTTTTTATTATTATTATTTTTTCGTTGGGATAACTTCTTGATGTGCTTCCTATTTTGCCAAATAATTGGTGACTTGTTCTTTTCAAAGTTTCTTAAGCATTTTTTTAGATTTAGCTTCATAATGAATCCTGAATTAACTTGGCAGACCCGGAAAACATCAGATCTGAAAATACGCTGTTTAGGATAAAAATATGGCTCCCTCTTCCTATATCCTCTTTATCTGTTTAACCATTGCCACAACAAAAAAATTACTTTATTTTCAAATAGTGTGCAAAAATAATACAGCCTTTTCAACATTTAATAATAATGATGTTACCAGATTATGGGTATATAAGCCACAAAATTTCTTCCATGTTCATTCTGATTATTCTGACTAGACTGATCTAACGTAGAGGTTGAGCATTACTTGTAACCTTTTAGCAGTAAATTACAGTAAGAAAAAAGTCTTTATCTTCTCCTTCGAGCCGTGCTCTCTTCAGAGAACTTAGTCATTAAAATCTCCCGATACGTTACAAGAAGAATCCGGGAACCCTCAGAGAATTTAATAAGCCCCCAGAATCCTACAAGCCACTATAGAAGAACTCGGAGAGTGGTATAGAAGAAACTACTACAAGTAACAAATCCGTTGCTGCCTCCTAACCAGAACCCCCGTCGACTTCGAACCAACCAAGGCCATAGACGGAGGGGTTAAAATATATACATATATATACTTATATATATATATATATATATGTTAAACACAGACCGTGCATGGAACAAGGAACTCTTCTGGGAAAATTAAATCCACTATAGTCCGAATAAGTAATGGTAAATGACAAATACCATAGTTTTTTTCCTTTTTCATGATTTTAGCCCGACGTGGGCAACGGGTCTCTCGCAAAGAGATCCCATAAATATTTATGGGATCTCTTTGCGAGAGACCCGTTGCCCACGTCGGGCTAAAATCATGAAAAAGGAAAAAAACTATGGTATTTGTCATTTACCATTACTTATTCGGACTATAGTGGATTTAATTTTCCCAGAAGAGTTCCTTGTTCCATGCACGGTCTGTGTTTAACATATAATGTTCTCAGGGAACCATTCTGAGTTTGTGTATATATATATATATATATATATATATATAATATATATATATATATATATACATATATATATATATATAGCAAACATCAAATTTTCAAGTCAGAGTTAAAAGAAACAAATCTAACCTTAATGTACACAAAGTTAATATTTTTATTTTTCACTCTAAATTACAATGGCCAACAAGTTGTTGTGTTTTGTTTTGTTTTATGTCGCCCACTTACACATTTTATTTTTTTAGGTGATTTACATCAACCCACAAATCGACCATCATGCCTCCAAAGTGTAAAAATCACCCCGACAATTTATGCTACGTGTGCGGTTCGTTCGCGACTAAATCACAATGACGTACAATCATGATGGATCTTCGGAAAACTTGCTGGTTATACAGTACTTCGGCTGTCCACTAGGCGACCAAGATAAGGAGTGGGCGCCACATGTTATCTGTACCGCTTGTTCGAATGGATTACATGACTGGTTGAACCAAAGGAAAGAGTCGATGCCGTTCACTATACCCATGATATGGAGGGAGCCGAGAGACCATCATGGCGATTGTTACTTTTGCAATGTTAACATAACTGGATTCTCCGTGAAAAACAAGTATAACATGGTTTATCCGAATGTAGACTCCGCGATCAGACCGATCCCTCACGATGTCACGATGCCGATTCCGGTACTTCCACAGCATGGACTCGATTCTTTAGAAGACGAAACGGAACCCGACGAAGGTGTGATTGGCGGAGGTGCGGGACCTTCGGCCGATCTTGACTACACACCTGATGAAGAGCAATCGGAGCCAGAGAGGCTTACCTAAAACGAGTTGAATGACCTCATCAGAGACCTAGCTCTCTCCAAAGAGAAATCAGAACTTCTCTCCTCGAAACTCAAGCAGAAACACTTACTTGAGAAGAACGTCCGAGTGTGTCACTATCGAAAATGGAACCATGATTTGGTGATATCAATGATATCAATGGACTTTTCGAGAACTTGTCACAGGTACATACACCATCTGAGTGGCGCCTCTTCATTGATTCCTCACAGCGAAGCTTGAAAGAGGTTCTCCTGCATAGCGGGAACTTAAAGCCATCCATCCCGATCGTTCACTCAGTTCGTCTAAAGAAGACGTACGATAACATGAATATACTGCTCGAAGCAATCCAATACAGCACTCATCAACGGAATATCTGTGGTGATTTCAAAGTCATTGGTATATTAATGGGCATGCAAGGAGGGTTCACAAAATACTCTTTCGTATGCCTATGGGACAGCCATGCTACCGCATTAAAGGAGCACATACGAGCCAGGAACGGCCAGTGTCCAGTGTGTTCCTTTAGTTGACCCAAAGATGATTTTCCTGCCACCTCTCCACATTAAACTCGGCTTAATGAAAAATTTTGTGAAAGCGATGGGTAAGGCGAATTCGAGAGGGTTTCGATATATATATATATATATATATATATATATATATATATATATATATATATATATATAATAATATATATATATATATACTGTATATGAAATGAAATGAAATGAAAAGGTTTATTGGCAGACTATAGTCCATATGACAAATATTATTAATACAATGACAGTTCATATACTAAGGATAGAAATATATACAATTGATTGGAAATAATACTGCACTGTCGAAGTTAAGTGGAGCTACAGACAGACGTTTTCGTACCAAGAAGTCCATAGCTTAGAGGATAAATGGCAGGACTCATGGATAGCTTGGATGATCGGGTTGGTTGATTTTTTAATTCTTTGCATTAGACTGTGTTGAACACGTACTGTTACCTCCAGGAAGCTCGGAACATTGCGGGTAGCAAACATTCGCGAAGCTGAGCATCTCGGGGGTAATTTATGTAAGAGTCTAAAAGATCTGTTGTACAGCAAATTTAGGGTTTTGCCAGAACCTTTTTTCTAGTTCACCCGGAGTTGCTGACCGTATATATTACTGCAGAAAGTACGAAAGAGTGTCTTTAGCTTCACTTGTACAGAAACGAAAGTTCTTTATGGTCATATTTGCTTTAGCACACAGGCTTCGAGATTGTTTTCTTATATCTAGGCTGACCATATTTCCTTGAGACAAAAACGGGACATTGGGATGGCAAAAAAGGGACGGGGTTATGTAATATTCTGTATTCATGAAAAAGTAAGTACATAAACATATTGAGCTTACAATTATTCTTCAGTGACAGAACCCATACAAAAATTTAGGGAGACGTAGTACTGTCCCGTTCAAAACGGTACGTATGGTCAGCCTACTTATATCCGAGTCATCACTCAAGGAGCTGGTAATAGTTTGACCCAAATAATTAAACTCTTGTACTTCCTCAATTACTTCACCATTCATTTTAAACCTTATATCAGCTGGCTGATTGCAGCTTTTAGGATGAAATTGCATAACCGTAGTTTTTGTAACATTAAAAAGAATATCATGTTTCTGCGAATACACTTCGCAGACGTTTAGTAGCCAATCCAGACCTTTAACAGAGGGAATTAATAACACCATATCATCGGCATAAACTAAGTTATTTATCTTTGTGTTATCTATACAGCATCCCACTGTTGCCTCATTAAGTGAAGCAATTAATCCGTCAATATACACATTAAACAGCATAGGGGAGAGCAAGGAGCCTTGTCTCACCCCGCAAGAGGAGCCAAAACACTCGGACAGGACATTGCCCCACCTAACAGTGAAAGGTTGGTGGGAATACCAAAATTTCAATACATTTAATATGTACATGGGAACCTTCCTGTCTTCTAGTTTGCAAATAAAATATTGTGGTTCACCCTATCATATGCCTGACTTATATCAAGGAAACAGCTATAAATGGTTGAATTACTGTCAATGTATTTATATATTGTTTCTTTAAGTACATAGATACACAGGTCAGTTGAGTGGGACCTTTTAAAGCCAAACTGATTGGGAGATGTCCATAGGAAATCATTTAATCGCAGTAACAAGAGTTTTTCTAGTAGTTTCGAGAAGCAGGAAGCGACAGCAATAGGCCTGTAATTATTGCTGGACAGAATGTCTCCGTACTTATTTTTGACCAGGGGCAAGATATATACCCTCATGAACTCTGCAGGGATATAGCTCTGAGCAAGCATGGCTGATAGGAGCAATGATATATGCAGACATACTACGTCATTTGCATATTTTAAGTGCTCATTCGGTAAGTCATCTACCCCTGACGCAGAACCAGTCTTTAACTCTTTAATTAACTACTTTACTTCAGAAAATGATATCAAAATATTTTCCCTTGTCCCTCCCACAATCGTTTCGCTGCAATCTATCTTAAGATTATCCCTACTCACACTGTTAAGAATGTTAGAGTAGTGGTTTTCCACAGCTTTGCAATTTCATCCTCCCCGACCCCATCGATTGTCGGAGGGAGGACGTTTTTGACACCCGTTTGATTCTTAACAAATTTCCAAAAAATTTTATTATCGTTATTTATGCGAGCTTCACAGGCTTTTAATGCTCGAATAGACTCTTCTTCCTGTTTACGTCGCCTTATGGCCGCCTTATACTGACCCCGACTTCTACACATATTCATGTATACTGGTCCTAATCTGGGTCTACCATGAAAGCACCATAAATCATAGGCGTTTTTCGATTCCCTCTTCAGGGGGGCAATAAAATCATTCCATCCATGAATAATCTTAGTATGATAGTTGTAAGATTTAATCAGGGGGCTTCCTGCTTCTCTTAACAGGGATATTATCTTACTATAATACCTATCTATGAGTTTACAGTGGGAATCATTTGAGCAAGGATTATTACAGGCAAGGTGCAAAATTTCTAAATTATTAAAGAAGTGACTTGTTCTGTCTTTGTATTCTATTCTCTGTTGCATATTAACATTGGACCAATCGACGCGATTATTCTTACCTATTGAGTTCTTGTGAAGTCGTGTTGCGCATAAATTGGTAACGTTAATTAATATTTCTAATGGTCTATGATCAGAAAGAAGGAAATCATGCAAAATATGAACCCTAACAATTCGATCCTTTAGATTATTACTAGTGAGAGAATGATCAATCCACCTGGTGGTACCACTCATATCGCTAACGTATGTAAAATTACCACTGGCTACCCCTGATGCAGCTACATCACTTATACTTAAATTGGCCCACTCGCACATGTTACCCAATTCTACAAAGAATTCCGAGTTCACATGTGCGTTAAAGTCCCCCATTATTATACAGTGACAATATTTGGGGTTATCTGATAATAACTTAATTTTGTACAGCAAATCAATGTATTCATCTAGATTACTGCCGTTGTTGTATGGTAAATAGCAGTTTACAATTAATATGCAATCATTGTTCACTTGTAATTCAATGCCTAACAACCTTACATTATCGCTTGTTAAAAATCTTTTATGTTTTGACAAATTTTTCCTTAATAAGAAAGCAACACCACCAAAAGGCCTGCCGTACATTAATTCATCTGACAAGTCTATGCTGATGACGCATGGTACAAAAGTCATCATGGATGGTAGAGAGGAATTTTAGCTCCTTAGGTAGCCAGTGCTCCTGCAGGAGTATCAACTCTGCACTGTCGCAGATTTTATGAACATCTACAGTTGAATTCCTCACTGACCTTACATTATATGAGACTATTTTCAACAAGTTATCCGCCATGACTGATAGAGAATTTATTATTAGTAAGATTATTATTATTATACACAGTACAACTTTCAGGCATTACAGTTAGGGCGCCTATTATTATTATTATTATTATTATTATTATTATTATTATTTTGCCTGTTATCAAATCTCCTGGAAAAGTGAATAAACTCCTTAACAATAATACCGTCTGGCCATTGACTCATATTATACGGGTTGAAATGCGCATTTACACTATACTGTGTTCACCAATGATTTCTTCTATCATGTGTCGAATATCGCTTGCCTCGTTCGAGAACTGAATTCGCGACACAAATAGGGTGAGATTCTCCATCGGTGGCCTCGCTGCGGAGACCGGTTGAGACCTTTGGGGCAGGCACCTATTAACAGTTACCCACCCGTCCTGCTCCCTCGATCTCCCTGAGGCAGGGTTCGCCTGCCTGGGGGATGGGCGGCACAACCTTTGGGGGATAGGAGGATATATATATATATATATATATATATATAAGAAGAGTTGAAACCAGACGGAGTGATGGTAGATTTCTTCTCAGTGGTAGGATATGACAGTTTATTTGGCTATGTTCAAGTTAAAGGCAGAACTATAGTCGTTGAGAGTTGGTTTAATACTAAGGATGCGTAGGGACTCCAGAATGCGGAGGTCGGTTAGATGGTTGGTTGTGTTAATAATTTTGAAATTGGAGGGAAGTAGTGGGTGGTTGTGAAGGTGGCAGCGATCTCTTATTGCTGATTTAGAAGGTTTATTTAAGGGCTGCGATGTTCTGGTGGAAATACCGCGATGCTCGTCCACTCTTGTTTGATATTGGCGAATGGTGCTGCCAAAATAGTTCGCTTTGCAGTGAACATAGTTAAAAACGTAGATGGTGGATGAAGCAAGGGGCTGAAGTGTTTTATCTTTGTGGTTGAGGTATGATTTCATGCTATTGTTGTTGGTGAAAACGAATTGAGAGTTAATTTGGGGGTAAGGAAGTGTGAGTAGGAGGCGGAGTTCTGAAAGTATTTTGTGGCTGATATGGTCGAAATAGGGAAAGGAAAAGTATTGTACGTTTTTTTTAACGGTGGGAACTTTATGAGGGGGGGGGTGTTGACAAATATTATTAAGAAAATTTCTGGTTAAAAATTGTAAAAGATGTTTTGGGAAGTTGTTAATGCCGAAATTATGAATGAATTCCATTTCGTTGTGGAGGGATAAGTACGAAGAGCAAAGTTGATAGGCGCGGTGGATTAAAATTTTGATGCTGTTTATTTTATATGGCGAAGGGGTGTGGCTTAGGTAATTAGTACCTAAGCCTGTGTATGTGGGTTTTTGATATATGGAGGTGCTGAATTTGTTGTTTTATTCTGTTACTGTTATATCTAGGAAGGGTAGGGTGTTATTGGATACGTCTTCTTTGATGAACTTAATGTTTTTGTGTTGGGAATTAAGATAGTTAAGAAAAAGGGGGTCGTGGTTGGCAGTGTAGAAAAGGAGAAAGATGTCGTCAACGTATCTTTTATATAGGTGTGGTTTATAGTGGGTGGGGCAATGGCGTAGCCAGTTATTTTCATGGTGACTGAGAAAAATGTTGGCCAAAGTGGCACTTAAGGTGGATCCCATAGCTAGTGAGTCGGTTTGTTGATAAAGTTGTTGATTAAAAAACCGATAAGTGTCTGAAGCGGCAAGCGTTAGCAGTTTGGTGAATTCTTGTTTCGTTAAATTAATGACTGTTCAGATTGTTGGAAAATAGATTGTTGATACAGATGTCGATGGCTTCTTTAATTGGAACGTTGGTGTAAAGGGATACTATGTCGAAACTATGCATATGGAGGTTGTTTGAATTATTTATGGTCAGTATTTCCGTCAATTTAATTCATTCCCGAAAGATTATTTGAGCACAGTGTAGGTATATATACAGTGTTGGGCTTCCGGTATTTTCAGCCTGCTCGGAATCTGACTGAGTCAGAGAGCAGACTCTGCCGCTCGGTGGCTTTTTTTATTCCATTCCCTCAAAGCAGAGTCACAGCTATCCCGGTTTCTTTTTACGTCATTTTTGACGTATACGAGTATATAATGTATATATAATCTGCAGATCATACAGCATACGTACGTACATAATTTATGTTAGTCTAACCAAATACTGAATAGGCCTAGCGTATTTAAGTAATTATGTTGTCTATGTCCAACTAGAAATTTTAAAAATTATACGTAAACAGTTTCCATAATATCCCAATAATTAGGCTTAGTTACAAGCCAATAGGCTATGCAGTATGCATTTTGTCTCCAGTGTTTAACCAGGCCTAGCCCTAACATATATATATTTTTACGAGTATACATATACGCTACCAATCCTGATAAAACGAATTCATTTAATACATTTCAAGTTCACTGTAATGAAGGTCTACAATAGGGACCAGTTATCTACAAAATCTTGACCTACATTAACTCATTCAAATGTTTATCACATTTTACTCTTCCGTTTCACGTTTCGGCCAAATTTTAGGTCCACTCTTCCACAATTAGATGCCCAGATATTAAAACGGTCTTCATTTTTAGGAAAATTAAAAGACTTGTGCTGTTTGTGGGAGTACAGAGTACCGCAGAACACTTCAAAGGCATTTTGCATTTATTTACAATAAACAAATTATAATTAAATTTAAACGCTTTGAATATGATTCCATTATTTTTTAATTTACAGTTGAGTCATTACGTCATCAGCCTCCAACATCTATGATAAGCTGCAAAAATAGTCCCCCTCGAGTTGCTTGATTATATGATAATATTTCAAATTTTAAGAATATTAATTAACGAAAAAATTATAAATTAAATGCATAATTTCAGAAATATAAATTTTATATGTTGAAATCACATAATAAAAATTTTCTGATTTGCCCTCATTTTAAAAACGTATTTTTTTTATGTAGGAAGTAGGGGCCAAGGGCGCATGCCAGCAAAAGCACACCCCCACCATAGAAGAAGACGAGAGCAAAAATCAAGATCCAGGGTTTTCGAGATGCCTGGACACTCTGCGTTTAAAAGATTGGAGGTCATAGACAGGGGAAAAGATGGATTGAGGAAGATTGTTCCAGACTTTACCGGTTGAGTAGATGAAAGATTGAAAATACCGATTAACTCTTGCGTTACAGAGTTGGACAGAAAAGGAATGAGAAAGTGTAGAAAGTCTGGTGCTGTATGTTCTCCGTAAAGGAGGAGGCATGCAGTTAGAGAGTTCAGAAGAGCAATGTCCGTTATACAGTAATAGTGATAGTAAATAAAGAGTGCGGCAACATTACGGCGAAGAAAGAGAGATTGGTGACAGACAGTAAGAGGCGGGGAATTGATGAGACGAAAAGCCTTTGATTCCACCCGGTCAAGTACGGCTGTGTGGATTGAGCCACCCTATACCTGAGAAGCATACTCCATACAGGGGCGGACAAGACCCCTGTACAGAGACAGCAACTGAGCGAGGGTGAAGAAACTGCGGAGGCTGTACAGCACACCTAACCTATTGGAAGCTGTTTTGGAAAGAGAGTATATGTGATCTTTTCAGGAAAGATCGCGAGAAAAGGAAACACCAAGAATGTTAAGAGAAGAGGAAGGATTGAGTTGCGTGTTGTTCAAGGTGAGGGCATAGTCGTGTTGAAGATTGTGGCGAGTAGACAGCTGGAAAAACTGAGTTTTTGAGGCACTGAAAGCCACAAGGTTTTCTCTGCCCTAATTAGATATAGCAGAAAGATCAGAGGTCAGGTGCCCCATAGCCGCCCCAGCGAATCATGGAGTGACTGTTGAGAGGAACGCTTTGGGAAGCGGATGGAGAAGTGAAGAGTGGAATCATCTGCCTAGGAGTTAAGAGGCCAGGAAGTGTCAATTAAAAGATCATTGATAAATAAAAGGAAAAGAATGGGTGACAGGACAAAACCCTGAGGAACACCACTGTTGATAGCTTTAGGAGAAGAATAGTGGCCATCTACAACTAGGGCTGAGCATTTCCAGCTCTTTTCTTAATCCCGGGAAACGGGATTAAAAAACTTGCAATCCCGTGATCCCGGGAAATTTCCGGAATTAAAAAAATTAAATAAGGTTGAAGTACTAATAACTAAATAACTAAACAGAAAATTTCCTTTTATGGGACAAAAACATGCTTTGATAAAAACTTTCTAGAGACTAATATAACTGAAATTATTGATTTATTTGGATTATGACAAAATAATGCTTTAAAAAACACAGATGATCAACACTATTATCACTTAAAGATGTTCGGAGTTTTGTGATGAATAATCTACAGCAGAAAATGCTCTTTCCGACTCTACTGAACTTGGAGGAATTGTCGCCAGAGCATTAAATAAGAGGTTTATATTTTCTGTTCTATTACCAGTGGCTTCATAAACATTCATTTATTTTATGATGTTCTTTAAATCGTATCTCAGGCGAAAATTTTGTTGCTCTGTGGTTCCCATTTCTTTCTGTACAATTGCATCCAATTTTTCTTCCAAGGACCTTGATTTGAAGATGAGTTAGAGGAAAAGACTTCGAGTTCTAGTGGTGTATCAAAAAACTGTTGGATTTCATTTACATCAATACCTTCTGCCACTACGTCCGTCTCACTTTTTTCTGAAAAGCCTGGCAAACAACTCTTTAGCAGTTTTTGCAATGTTGATTTCGAAGGCAGTGAAAAATTAGGTCAAGTTGAATTAAATGCTGTTAAGAAAAAAAATTATAAATTCTAATGAAATTTAATATAAAATATATCGAAAATTTTTTAACTAGAAGTAAAATCCATTCTAGGAGTTTCTAGAAAGAACGAACTCAAAGCGATAAGATAATACCTATTAGTCATTACCCAATCAATTTTCAGTTTCATTTTTCAGTAGGAAGAAAATGAAATTATTTCACACCATACTCAAGCGAAAACGGTTTACAAAGTTTAAAAAACAGGTGAACGAAAACTTCAATTGTGAAAAGCCTTTGCATGAAATAAATATACCTCAATAAAACTGTTTAAAAACCTCCCTGAAAATAGAATATTGGGAAATCCCGGGATCGATGACAGCTTTCCCAGGAAATGAGCTATCTACTTTACTTCCGGGATCCCGGATGCCCAGCCCTATCTACAACCGCAGCTATAGTTCAGCCAGAAAGGAAATTAAAGACGAAGGTACAGATAGAAGGATAGAAACCGTAGGAGGGCAGTTTCGAAATTAAAGATTTGTGCCAAACTCTATCAAAAGCTTTCGATATGTCTAGCGAAATAGCAAAAGTTTCACCGAAATCCCGAAAAGAATATGACCAAGAGTCAGAGAGATATGCAAGAAGATCGCCAGTAGAGCGTCCCTTCCGGAATCCATACTGACGATCTGAAAGAAGATTGTGAGAAGAGGTGTCTAAGAATCTTCCTATTAAGGATAGATTCAAAAACTTCAGAAAGGCAAGAAATCAAAGCAATTGGACGATAATTGGAGGGTTGAGAGCGGTCACCCTTCTTTGGGACAGGCTGAATGAAAGCGAACTTCCAGCAGAAAGGAAAAATACCAGATGAGAAACCAAGATGAAAGGATTTGCCTAGGCAGGGTGTCAGCACAGAAGTACAGTTCTTGAGGACAACAGGAGGAACATCATCAGGACCGTACGCCTTCTTAGAGTTGAGCTCAGATGGGACAGGAAAAAAACATCTTTAGAAGAGATTCTAATTTCAGACATAATACAGTCAGAGGGAGGAGGACATGAAGGAACAGCACCGGAATCGTCCAGGGTTGAGTTGGAAGCGAAAGTTTGAGGGAAGAGTTCAGCTTTATCAGGAGAAGAGACGGCAACTGAACCATCTAAAGATCTAGAGAAGCTAAGGCTAACAAAGACTCTAAGATCCACTCTAAGGTCAGCCCGAGAGAAAATAAAGAGTAGGGGGTTAAGAGAAGAGAATAAGGGGTTAAGTAAGTAGCAACACCTATCACTCGTTGGTTAACATTCATTCAGAAAAAGAGAAAAAGACTCACCATCATCATCCGCCGGCCACTGCCGACAAGTCAGAAAAATAGTTGGAGAGAATAGAAGAGGGATGAAAGATGAAAAGAAGTAAAATAAGAACACTTACAAACCATACAAACACAGTCTTAACTCACAGTCATACCATGCAAACTACAGACATGCAAGTAAAGAGAGTTACAGACATGCAAGTAAGGAAAGGATAAGAAAAAAAAAAGTAGGTAAAGTTAAACAAAAAGTGGGTTAGTTTACTCTACGAGTTACATATACGTTCGTGTTAGTCTAATTTTTTTTTAATTTTATTGCTGGCATCACACGCTGGCATGTCACAAGCTAGCATTAATCGTCAACAGACTCATCCTCGACCACCACCCCCAGAGCTCCTGTTACTAATTGTTTTTTATTTTAAACAACGTTAATATTTTTAAAATGCCTATCTAAACGGTTCTTAAACATATTAACGCTGGTAGAGTGAACGACTGACGCGGGAAGATTATTCCATTTATCAATTACTTTAAACGTAAAGAAGTTTATAGCGATATTAGTAATGAAACGTCTGCCACGCAACTTAAATCCGTTATTATGAGTATTGCTATTATCGAAAGTGAACAATTTGTCAAAATTTACGTTATCGATGTTATTAACGATTTTGAAAACTTCAATAAGCTCCCCCCTTAATCGCCTAGTTTCAAGTGAATGCAAGTCTAACTCTCTAATCCTATCTTCATAAGGCTTGTTGCACAATGACGGAATTAGTTTCGTGGCACGACGCTGCACCCTTTCTAACCTATCAATATCCTCACGCAAATACGGGCACCAAAACTGAACGGCATATTCTAAATGAGGCCTGACTAGGGACTTGCAAAGGGGCAGTATAATATCCTTCGATTTAAATTCGAAATTACGCGCTATGAAGCCTAACATCCTATTAGCTTTTGCGCAAGACTCCAGGCACTGGTTCCAAACCTTTAAATCCTTAGATACGCGTACGCCTAAATCTACTTCCTCGTCAACGCTCGCCAACTCCCTATCATCCATCGTGTACGTGTAATTATTGTTACGAGAACCTGTATGCAAAACTTTACATTTGTCTACGTTAAATTGCATCTGCCACTTATCCGTCCACTCCATAATCCTATTTACATCGTCTTGGAGCCTATTTCTATCATCCTCGTTAACAACCTTACCGCCTATTTTAATATCGTCCGCGAATTTTGACACGTTACTAGTCAATCCTACATCTATGTCGTTAATGTAAATTACGAATAGCAATGGGCCTAACATTGAACCCTGTGGGACACCGCTACCTACATCCAACCACCCGAGTCACTACCATTAACAACGACCCTCTGTCTCCTAGCACAAAGCCATTCCTCTAACCAGTTAGCTACCTGACTGCGTATACGGTGCGCTTTAACCTTCGCAATTAATCTTTTATGCGGAACTCTATCGAACCCCTTTTTAAAATGTAAATAAATAACGTCAGCCGCTCTATGCCTATCGTATTCGCGCACTGTTTCGTTATAAAATTCTAACAAATTAGTTAAACAAGATCTATGGCGTCGAAACCCATGCTGACTACTGTTAATCAAATCTCTACTTTCTAAGTGATCGATGATACGATCCCTAACTACGGATTCCAAAAGTTTACCGATAATTGACGTTAAGCTAATGGGCCTATAATTGCTAGCTACTGTGCGGTCGCCTTTTTTAAAAATGGGCGTAACGTTAGCTAATTTGAAGTCTTCAGGAATAATCCCCGTTTCGAGTGACTGATTAAAAATCTTCGTTAAGGGGCCTACGATAACATCTTTCAAATCTTTCAAACGTCTAGGATAAAACGGAATGGAAAAGAGGAGGGAAAAAAGAGGAAATAAAGTTGTTGAAGAGATTCTTAGCTGGAGGCTAGAAAGAACGAAAAGAATTAAAATTGGATAGATTTTCACATTTTTGTCTTATGAAGGAATTTTTGGCGAGTCGAAGAATAGATTTTGCACGATTCCGGGCAGAAATATGAGCTGAGTGAGAGTTAGGAGTTGGATGGTGATGGTACCTTCTGAAAGACTCCTCTCTCTCTTACGGATAGCATTAGAACAAGTAAAGTTAAACCAAGGTTTCTTTGCATGAGTAGTGGGAATTGAATATGAAATGTACGCCTCCATGCCAGACAGAATCACCTCCGTGATACACTCAGCACACTCGGAAGGGCGCCAGCCATGGAAATAGTAATCATTCCATGGGAAATCACAGAAGTACTGCCTAAGGGCCTCCCAATAAGCGGTGCCAAAGTGCCAAAGGCGCATCCTCTTGGGAGGATCCAAAGCCCGGATTGGAGTGATTGGACAGGAAACAGATATAAGATTGCGGTCGGAGGAGCCCAACGGATAAAAAGTTTCACAGAGTAAGAAAAAGGATCAGAGGTAAGAAATATACCCAGAATGTTGGGCCTATTTCCAAGACGATAGGGGATACGAATATGGTGCTGTACATTGAAATCTCTTAAAATGGAGATTTCAGCAAAGGGAGAGCGGGATAGAATGTATTCCACTATGGAAGTGAGGTAGTCAAAGAATTTTTGATAGTCAGTAGAATTAGGGGAAAGGTAAACAGGGCAGATGTATTTAGTTTGAGATTGCCATATAGCTATTGGTATATACCTATTTGGCTACTCACTGGGGATTAAAAGTGCAGGCATCTTCACAAGAGTAAAATCTGAGACTATATACAGGGCGTCCCAAAAAAATGTATACACACTTTAACAGCTGATAGCTCAATTGATGTTTCTTTCTTTCCAAGTTAAACCCATTAGAATTAATAATGGCAGTCAGACTAAGCTTTGAACAAAGGAAATTCATTCTAAAATGCTACTGGAAGTGTGAAAACGCAGTTGAAGTGCAAAGACAGTTTAGGAGGGAGTTTCAAACAGATCCACCAACGCGACTTACCATCACTCGAATTAGAGATAAGTTTGAAGCCGATGGAACTGTTCAGAATGTCCACAAGAAGCGTTCCGGAAGACCACGGACATCGACAAGCCCCACAAAGCAAGAAAGAGTACTGGAAACGTATCACCAAAGTCCAAGAAAATCTGTGCGGCAAGCGAGTCGTGAGGTAGGAATTTCAGAATCGTCTGTCCAACGCATTTTGAAACGCTGTCAATGGAAAAGTTACATTCCAAGATTAGTCCATGCTATTAATGAAGATGATCCGGACCGAAGAGTGGAGTATTGCGAGTGGTACTTGGCACGATGTGGATGTGGATTGGACGAAGGGGTTTCGTAGAATACCCTCCGCGTTCACCAGACCTCACACCACTAGACTTTTTTTATGGGGATACTTAAAAGACAAAGTCTACGCTATAAAACCTGCAACAGTCGCTGAATTGAGAGCAGCCATTGAACGAGAATGCACACAAATACCAAACGAAATGTTTCGTGATGTTTGCGATTCCATTGCTTCGCGTTATCAGCAGTGCCTGGACCAGAACGGACGTCGGTTTGAAAACAGGCGTTGACAAAACAATTAAATAATGTCTGTAGATTCTATTACATTTTGAAAATGAAATGTATTTTAATAAACACTGCCTTTATAATTATTTAAAGTGTGTATACATTTTTTTGGGACGCCCTGTATATATGGACTATGGTTTGAACGTTAGAAAATCCCTCGATTTTACCGCCAAAAACATTTGAACAGAATACTGACTGCAGGCATGGTCTGACGTGACGTACAGTAGATTACAGACTTGCGAAGATTTAATTTGTTTCATGATGATACCACAATTCAAGTATTTCGTGTCGGCTGATTTGGCAAACGCTGAAATGGGCTGAGCTTAGGGCATCACAGAGGTTTTCTTTACTTTGCGGGAAAAATGTATGTCGTTACAGGGGAAGGATTTCGATAAAATTCCTATGAAAAAAATCTTATTTTCAAATTCTGAAGTTTGAACGACGGATAGTAGAAATTGTTAGCAGCAAAGCGAGACAATCATCAGTAACTGAATTTTTTGGTCGTGTAATTTTTTTTGGTATATTTGTAAAAATTAATTGAACTGAAATATCTAAAATCTGAATAAAATTAATATGTATCATACATTAACACGAGTCTTTCACTGGTTTCATTTATTCATATACAATAAACATGTACCGTATGTATTACAGTAATTTCATGCGCATATAACTTATGTACAGTATGTACAACGAATGAACTCCCATATAACGCCGACTCACATATAACGCCAACATGACTTTGGTACCAAAGGTGGCGTTATAAGGAGGGAGCAATATATATATATATATATATATATATATATATATATATATATATATATATAACAAATTAATGAAGGGGTATCAGGCATTTTTAATTTTTATGTATTTTAAGTTGGTGGAAATGCACTCTGTGGAAGTGAATTCCACAGAGAGCACGTGTGCGTAGTATAAATGAGTATAAATATTTTAGTTTGAAGCGCACATGACTTTTAGAAATGGGGGCCATCTGCTCATCGATGAAGTAATACTTGGCGCTGTATAGAAAGTCAAGATTTTTGGAAGGAAGTGGTTTTGGCAGTTGATGTTTTGGGTATTTTATATATATATATATATATATATATATATATATATACATTCAACTGCAAAGAACACGCAGTATAAATAACGTAAAGAACGACGCTTGCTATGTTGCGAAACGAGGTCTGGCCGGTTGTCAGCACATGGGAGAACATCGACGATCTGATATTTATGCAAGATGGCGCCCCTCCGCACTTCGCTCTTGTTGTCCGTGAGTGGCTGGATGCCCACTTCCCTGGGCGTTGGATGGGTCGTCGTGGTCCACATCAATGGCCAGCCAGGAGCCCCGACTTGACACCGTGCGACTTCTTTCTTTGGGGGTGGGTAAAGGAAGAAGTCTACCGCACCAAACCGAGGACATTGGAAGAACTGGAGGACCGAATTCGGGAAGTCATGTCCTCCATCCCGCCGGAGTTCCTGCTAAAGTCAGTGGACGCCATTCCTGGGCGGCTCCAGAAGCTGGTGGAAAGAGTTGGAGCCCACATTGAATTTTAGAGAAAACCTACCATGTATGCCTACCTTTTCATATTATTACTTCTGAAATAAATGGATAATATACGTATTTTTTTACCAATCCAAAATAGGGAGCTACTTTCCGCCCACCCTGTATATATAATATATATATATATATATATATATATATATATATGTTAAACACAGACCGTGCATGGAACAAGGAACTCTTCTGGGAAAATTAAATCCACTATAGTCCGAATAAGTAATGGTAAATGACAAATACCATAGTTTTTCTTTTTCATGATGCTAGCCCGACGTGGGCAACGGGTCTCTCGCAAAGAGATCCCATAAATATAGCTTCCCTCACCAGCTATCTGCAAAGCAGACAGGATCCAGCTTTGGGACATGGACGTGTTACGTGCCTTGAAAAGTGGACGCTCAATGTCCCGGTTGAGGTTTAAGTTTTGTTTTTTTTTGGCTAAAAATACAATAGTTACCCCTTTTTCTTTGTTTATTCAATCCGACGTGAATGCAACGAGTCTTTTACTTATATAGAGGTTCTGAATGTAGGGACTAGGCTTGCTTTAAACCCTAGGTCCATGTCCCAAAGCTGGATCCTGTCTGCTTTGCAGATAGCTGGTGAGGGAAGCTATATTTATGGGATCTCTTTGCGAGAGACCCGTTGCCCACGTCGGGCTAGCATCATGAAAAAGAAAAACTATGGTATTTGTCATTTACCATTACTTATTCGGACTATAGTGGATTTAATTTTCCCAGAAGAGTTCCTTGTTCCATGCACGGTCTGTGTTTAACATATAAATTTCTCAGGGGACCATTCTGAGTTTGTGTATATATATATATATATGTTGATAGTAATAATGAAATGAATACCAAATTATCATTTTTATGCAATATGCCTTCATTATACTTTTTCATTGTCTTCAATTTTTAAATACATTACTGGATTACTCGCGGTTTTCTTCATTTTTATTATTTAGTACTGATGAAATTAAAACAAAAATACAGTAAATAAATAAATAAATAGTAAAAAACAGCGAATCTCGGAAAATGATCGATTTCAGTATTGTTTAAGAAATTCATTATTACTCTTAATTATACGAATAGGAAGACATAAGTCACAAACTTCAGTTCCTAATACTTTTACAGGCATCTGTAATTTAAAACAATTTAGAATGAAAGGTTAAACGCTTTTCGACAAAGATGGTTTCTCTCTCTCTCTCTCTCTCTCTCTCTCTCGTTGGTCATAGCTAAAATCTGTTTATAACTTATCACATCGCTTTCATTCATAAAATTCATTACAAATATTTTGATGTAAAGATTAAGTCTTTTTTTTTATGGGGTCGTTTCATTTCCTTCGCAACATCATATGACGGAAGAGACTTACAGTTTTACGCGGGATCCTAACAATGGGTCGCTACGTAATCTGAGCGCGGAGAACGGTCTCCCATTTAACCACTACCCAGACCCAAAGTCGCCTAACTTTGCTCATCGATGGGACATTACGACATTGGCCACGACATAACCCAGATTAAGTCGAAATTAAATTTAGAAAAATACAGTAATTTTCAGTGTATTATTAGTGTAAGCAAACATTAATAAATAATGTAATATTTAACAAATTTTGTATTAATAGATTTGGCTTTGAGTGAACCTACGTACAAACAAACACACTGATGCGCCACGGTTTTACCTCAAGAAAAAATAATTGAAATGCAATTCGAGACAAAAACTTTCGTTCGGAGAGGGAAGGAAAGAATGCAGCATTGTCCTTTTTCCAATGGTGTCAAGGAACAGTTTAATCATGCAGTGGTGGGATTCTCTTTTGGTGGAACAGGGCAACAAGTGATTTTACAGTTATGTAAATTTATTATTATTATTATTATTATTATACAAGAGTATGAGAAAGATATACATTTCATTTGTGCTCTCCACCTCACATAGCCAGGTACGCCCGGCTCATCGGGGATTGTTCTGAGCCAGGCGTCTAGTCTTCTTTTGAAGATGTCCACTGCAACTCCACTCGTGTTTCTTAGGTCTTTGGGCAACTGATTAAACAGTTTTGGTCCTCTCACTACAAAACTATTTTCTTTCAGGGTTAAGGATGTTCCCTCTCTCGCATTCAATTTGGGAATACGACACATTCTACCGTTTCTACCTTCCACCGTTGTTTGGGGAGTTATAGGGTTCAGAGTAAAATTAGGGACTAGTTTCTCCATTATTTTCCAAGTGTAAATAATGGTATATCTCTCTCTTCTTCTTTCCAGTGAATATAGATCTAGTTCACTTAACCTTTCCCAGTAATTTAATTTTTTGCACCCATTGATCTTGGCTGTGAAGCTTCTCTGGATCCCTTCCAGCTGTCTAATGTCTTCTTTTTTATATGGGGATGTTAGGACAAAGCAGTATTCCAATTTGGGTATCAGGGTTTTCAGTAGAGTAATCATTACATTCCTATCCCTTCGTTTAAAGGTTCTCAATATCTGACCCGTTATTCTCTTTGCTCTGTTTACTGCTATCTTATTTTGTGTTTCAAATTTCGCATCATCTGTCATTACAACCCCTAAATCTTTTGCTCTGGAATTTCTCTGAATTTCCTGTCCATTTGGGGTATAATATTCCATGGATTTTAGGTCTTCTCTTTTTCCGTACCGTAATAGCTGAAATTTCTCGGTGTTAAACTTCATATTGTTGTCTTCCGTCCACTTGTAGATTCTGTTTATGTCGGTTTGTAGAGATCCTATGTCTTCTGGGTTTCTTATTTTTCTACTGATCTTTGTGTCATCCGCAAAGGATGTTACTGTGCTGTCTCTGGTAACGTCCTCATCTATGTCAGTTAGCATGATTATGAAGAGTAGTGGAGCTAATACTGTTCCTTGTGGTACTGAGCTGAGGACCTCTGATTCTGATGAAGATACTCCTTGTACTGTAACGACTTGCCGCCGCTCACTAAGGAAATTATATATCCATTTCCCTACTTTTCCTGTTATTCCCATATATTTCAGTTTATGTATTGATTCCGTGGTCACACTTGTCGAACGCTTTAGCAAAGTCTGTGTATAGTACATCATAGTTTTCATTACTTTCAAGTGAATCAATAATGTTGTTGTAGTGTTCCATTAGTTGTGATAGGCATGATCTGCCTGACCGAAACCCGTGTTGGTTATCATTGAATTTTTTCTGAGTTTCCAAAAAGTCATAGATTTTCTGTCTAACTATTCTTTCAAATATTTTAGTGAGATGAGATGTAAGCGACACTGGCCTATAGTTTTTGGCCTCGGATCGATCTCCTCCTTTATATATTGGGACTATGTTCGCGCTCTTCAGGATGCCCGGTATTTCTCCCGTGTCTAGTGATCGTCTCCATATCCAGTATAGGGGCTCAGCGATTGCATTCTTGCAGTTTTTGATCAGTGTGGCATTCCATTTATCCGGTCCTGCCGCTGAGTGTGTTTTTAGTTTCCCTATGGCTTGTGTAATATCATCCGTCGTAAAGTCGAAATCCGTTATACTTTCCCCTTGTGGTTCTTCTTCAAAGAACGCGTTTCTATCGCATATCAATTTGTCAGTTTTTGGGATACTGAAAGATGATTCGTACTGAGCTCTTAATATTTCAGATACTTCTGTTAGATCATCAGATAAATCACTGTTCTCATTTTTTAAAGGTCCGATAGTCGCATGGTTTTTCGACTTTCTTTTTGCGAAATTATAGAAGTACTTTGAGTTAGCCTTTATCGCTTCTATAGCGTCGTCTCTTCTTTTTCTGTATGCTTCTCGATTAGTTCCTGTATGACGACATCGATACTTTGCAGTTTATCATTTAATATTTTTCTGATGTTGTTATCTTTACAATTACTTAATTTTGCAGTCACTCTTTTTCTCTTTCGAACAATGCCCTCTTTTGTCTTTCGAACCTGCTTCTCTTTCCTCTTTGTTGTATCTTTGGGACATGTTTTTCCACAATTTCTAACGTCTTCTCCTCTAACGTCATTAGCATCTCCTCCGTTGTCTTGGCCTCGAAAATGGTTTTCCAATCTATTACTTCCATGCTGGATGTCACATCTTCCCAGTTTATAGCTTTGGAGTGAAAATTAAAAATTTCGAATTTGCTTCTTTCTGTTGTGCGTGTTCTTTCCTTTCCTGTTGCCTTTATATTAGTTGTTATTTCAATGATGTTGTGGTCCGATATCATAGTTGGGGATATTTCTACATTATCAATTAGATTACTGTTGTTTGTGAATACCAAATCTAGGCAGTTGTTTTTTTTGTGTTTTCTGTTATTTCTTGCGTTAACATAAATTCATCAGCTAAGCTAGTAGCATTTTTACCTGCTCCTGGTCTTCTCGTGTGCCCCCCTTGTCCTGGTGTATACATATATTTTTTCCTATCCTTTTATATTTCATGAATGGGAAATTAAAATCACCACAGAGAAAAATATTTGGGGTTGGAGAGTGTAGATCTTTTACCAAGTTTCTTACCTCTGTAATGGAATCTGAAAATTTTGAGGTTGGTGTGTTTGGGGGTCTGTACATTACAATTAGTACCATATTTAATTTTTCAATTTTTGCTGCTACACATTCTACGTAGTTGTTTGAGGTACTTATAGCCATTTCTGCTATGTGCCTTTCGCGTGTGTAAATAGCACATCCTCCTTTACGTCTCACTGTTCTGTCGGCTCGGAGGATGTTATAGTTGTCAATTTGTATTTCTTTTTTGTCAATACAGGACTCACAATTTTCACAGTTCGCCTGGCAGTCCTTTAGATGAGTTTCCGTGAGGCATGCAAAGTCTGCTCCGGCTTCTTGCATGAGTCCTTTCAGGTATACAACTTTGTTCGTGGAATGGTTTGATTTAAGGCCCTGTATGTTGGCTAGGATTATTTTTATTTTTTCTCTTTCTTTTTCGCATACAGGTGGTTCCGATTTGTTTTCCAATGGGGGTGCCGGTTTCGTTGCCTTGTGGTCCTCCGAGAATTTACCTCTTTTTATCTTTGTCGGTACCTGTTGTCCCGATAACGCATGAAGTGCCTTTGTTCGTACCTTCTGTCCGGCTCTCGGATTCTATATTTGTCAGCTGGTTTTGTAATTGCTGGTAGTATTTAGCAGCTGAAATGTGTTGGCTGCGTCTAAAAAATTGGCACTCTTCTTTGATGTTCGTTTTTTCTGTTCCTCGTTGCGTTCCTTTGAGGGTGGTGGTATCGGCATTTTTTTTCGTATTTGCAACTCCCATATCTTGCATAAGTGTTGCAGACCGTAAGATGGTGGAACATGCATTTCTTATCAAATTTGCAGTATCCACTTGTGTAATGCGTTTTGCATAATGTGGGATGTGCATATATGCATTGCCCATCCCGATATCTGCAGTTCCTTTCGCGTAGTATTTACATACGATATTTTCTACGCTTCTGCTTCTTTCTTATTATTTTCAAGTTCTTAATTTTGGCATTATCATTATTTTTCTTTGGCTGTTTATTTTCTACGTTTTTAGTTATTATCTTTTTATCATTTCGCTCGTTGGACCGTTTGACTACTTCGCAACTTTTACTTATTTCTTTTCTTTCATCTATGTCTTCCTTCCGTATTATATTGTTTATATCGTTATTTGTTATTAAATTGTTGTTCGTTATTATGCTGTTATTCGTTATTTCGTCTTCTCTCTCATCCACCCGTTTTTCGTTGGGACCATTCCGGACCCATGTGTCCCCATTATTTTTTTTTTTGTAACTTTCGAGTCTGCTATCTCCATTTCTTTAAAGACCGCGAAAGAATTTACGGTCTGTGTACATGCGCCACATAGAAATTTGATCCCCACGACGTGTTTCGCGTTCGAGACAAGAGTTATTTCCCTATCATTCCAATTCATGCAGATAAAGTCGTTTAGTCGTTGGCAGAAATCACATCTAATCGCTAGTTTTCCGTTGTTACTAGATTGCACAAATTAAAGATTAGGTGAGAATTTGGACCATAGCCATGCTATTCCTTAATTAGCGTAAATAGAAATACCCACACAAATTCTTTATTTATTTATTTTATTTCTATTTCTTTCCTTTCGATGGTCGAGGGTATTTCGAAGGTTTTCTGACCTCTGCGTTTTATGACCTTTTACCTTCCTGCCTTGTTTCAAACTTTCTGGAATGCCAACCGTATTTCGTTTTATATATATACAGGGTGGGCGGAAAGTAGCTCCCTATTTTGGATTGGTAAAAAAAATACGTATATTATCCATTTATTTCAGAAGAAATAATATGAAAAGGTAGGCATACATGGTAGGTTTTCTCTAAAATTCAATGTGGGCTCCAACTCTTTCCACTAGCTTCTGGAGCCGCCCAGGAATGGCGTCCACTGACTTTAGCAGGAACTCCGGCGGGGTGGAGGACATGACTTCCCGAATTCGGTCCTCCAGTTCTTCCAATGTCCTCGGTTTGGTGCGGTAGACTTCTTCCTTTACCCACCCCCAAAGAAAGAAGTCGCACGGTGTCAAGTCGGGGCTCCTGGCTGGCCATTGATGTGGACCACGACGACCCATCCAACGCCCAGGGAAGTGGGCATCCAGCCACTCACGGACAACAAGAGCGAAGTGCGGAGGGGCGCCATCTTGCATAAATATCAGATCGTCGATGTTCTCCCATGTGCTGACAACCGGCCAGACCTCGTTTCGCAACATAGCAAGGTACCGCTCAGCATTCATGGTGTTGCGCAGAAGGAACGGGCCCACAACCTGATCTGAGGTCATACCACACCACACCGTTACACTGAACTGATTCTGCGCGTTTTTCAGCGGTAACCGTGCGACTTCTTTCTTTGGGGGTGGGTAAAGGAAGAAGTCTACCGCACCAAACCGAGGACATTGGAAGAACTGGAGGACCGAATTCGGGAAGTCATGTCCTCCATCCCGCCGGAGTTCCTGCTAAAGTCAGTGGACGCCATTCCTGGGCGGCTCCAGAAGCTGGTGAAAGAGTTGGAGCCCACATTGAATTTTAGAGAAAACCTACCATGTATGCCTACCTTTTCATATTATTTCTTCTGAAATAAATGGATAATATACGTATTTTTTTACCAATCCAAAATAGGGAGCTACTTTCCGCCCACCCTGTATATATATATATATATATAAGAAAACTAAAGCTTGTATCGTGCTTCAATAATTTATTGCAAACGTTTCGGAATTTGTTCCATCTTCAGTGCTAAGTTAATGCTTAGTATTAAATATTAAGTTAGCACAGTAGTATGTTCGCAAAACTGTAGAGTGCAAATCAATTGCATGCAACATGATCAATAACTGCAACATTCCATACAACAAGGTGTGGGTTAGACCCTCCAAAGAGGGAGAGGGGTTATGCAACAAGGTGTTAAACCCTCCAAGGGGGAGAGGGATATGCATGAAGGGGGAGAGGGTAACCTATCCTAAGAAGGGAGGAGAGTAGCGGGGGTTAAGCATGAAGAGGGCCGGGGCTAGACCCTCCTAAGGGGGGAGTGGGTAACACAACCTAACAAGGGTAATAAAACACAAGAAGGAAAGAGAGGAGGAGGAGAGGAGAGAGAGAGAGAGAGAGAGAGAGAGAGAGATGTTCTCGCAGGCATGTCTCGTCGAAATTGGAGTCTTGACTAGCCACCCTGGGTGGCTTTATGAGCACAGCCCGTGGCTTAGATACCAGCCATGACACAGCCAATCGCATGGCGTAAACGTCTCACAGCCAGTTTCTTTAGAGGGCAAACAGGCAGGGTCACAGCCAGTGGGCTTAGAAACCAGCCAAACGCGTTAGTTTAGAGACTTATGTAGGCTAACTGGAGCGACACCTCCTCTCACAAGAAGTTCTTGAAGTAAAATATACGCTTCCCTGAACCCCTCCCTGGATGGCTTCAGAACCCCGCCAGTCGGCACAGCCAGTCGTATATAACTTAATTACAATCATGGCATGTACACATACATTATGTATAGTTATTTCCTTGTATGCAGATTTTTCTTAAAGGAGACTTAACAATGCTGTCTCAAAAAATAGCAAAACACACACACACACACACACACATATATATATATGCCCTCCTTAGACTACCTCACGACACCCTTCATACATAGCCCCTCATGCATAACCTCCCAACCATCGGCAGTAGCACAGTATTAGAGCACCAACTAACCACCACTACCCATTAGACCAGTAAGGTCTCAAAAAACGACACAGATAGTAGACAAGCTCTTAATCTTCTCGTAGTGGTAATAAATACCACGACGAAGCCAAGGTTGTAATGTATTGGCGTGGTATCCGTTCTTTCAAACAAAAAATTATATATCACAGATATATCTTTAAATCATATTATAAAAAAATATGATTTTAATTTTATAATAAAAATAGATTCTATTTTTTTAGGGTAACTTACTTATTTTTATCAAAATTCCTTTTACCATGCATTAAAGAATCTTTCATCCTACGAATTATTCAAAACAAATTTTTTTGCCTTAATACACAAGCATATCTTATAATCATATAAAAAATATTCATTTAATTTTAAACCAGATTTTAGTTTTAGGCTAACTTATTTATTTTTATAAAAAATCCTATTTCCTATTTTCTGAAAGTGGGCCGAGCCTCTATTTTACTGTATAAAAAGTCGGCGAGCAGCAAACACTTTATTTCAGATCATAAAAAAACAGAAATAAGTACAGGGAAATATATATGACAAATAAATACAGGGAAAATATATAAGGTATAAAAACATGAATAATTATACTGTCTTTAATTTCTTTAGTAGGTTGCAACAAACTGCTACATTTTATTTACGAATGTAAGAACAGAATATTAACTGTCCAAACAAATGTTTTAGAAGAGAAAGCAGATTACTCCAGGACAAGCAAACATCATTGCTAATCCACAGTTAGATCGTAACATGATACTGTTACTTAAACTCCATATAAAGCGTGGATTAATGAAAAATTTCGCCAAAAGTCTCAACACAGAAGGATCTGGATACCAATCTTTATGACAAAAATTCCCACAAATTAGTCATGGTCAGCTGAAGAAAGGAGTGTTCGCCGGTCCTCAAATAAAGCAACTCTTAAGCGAACCAGTATTTGAAGATGCATTGACGGGTCATGAATTCATGATGCTTGGCTAGCTTTTAAGGCTGTTGTGAACAACTTCCTTGATAACAGGAAATCTGATGACTACAAAGAAAGACATGATCCGAAATATCGTTTGCTGGGATGTAGCATGAGTGTTAAGATACACTTCCTACACTCTATTTTTTTTCCTGAAAACTTAGGCACGGCAAGCGAGGAACAGAGAGAAGGATTCCATCAGGAGAATGCAGAAATGGACTGGAGGTATCAGGAAAGATGGGATGTTCGAATGATGGTAGACTATTGCTGGAGTCCAAAGAAAGATGTACCGAAATCAGTACACAAGAGGAAATCAACGAAAGGGAAGTTTCTCTAGCTACTGACTGCTCTAATAAATTCAAGGCGTTACTGCTGATGAATGGATGGTTCAGTCATTCAAAATTTTATATATAAATATACTGTACCTTACTTCAATCCGTATCTACATGTATTATATATATTAGTGGTGGACCGGATGTCAGTTTTTCAACACCCGCGGATGCGGATCTTTAATTTCAATATCCGCGGATGCGGATGCGGATATTTAGTTAATCTATCGATATAATATAGAATTATGAATATACGACATAATTTTTCAAATTTCGTGATATTACTATTATGCCAGGCAATGCATAAGAATTAAAATTAATATTAATGTTTTCATTATGATAAAAAAAAAAAACTTTCTCAAGAGTTTCAGCCAGAGAAAATTCAATGAAACAAGTTTCATTCAATTTTCTGTGTTACCAGGTCTTTATATTTTGAGGTTTATATATTTGTTTGTTCATTACTAATTAATACTTTACATGAAATGTGCATGACTGGGCTTTATAAGCTACTTTATAAGCTAATTTAATTGTAAATTGCATAATTTATTAGAGGTAATATCCGCATAACATCCGCAGTCAGAAGTGCAGATGCGGATATCCGGTCCACCACTAATATATATTAGTGTATATATGTAGTAATAATGTGAGTATGCGTGTGTGTGTGTATAATATGTGTTTCTGTGCATGCATTACTACTGTAAATTGTTTGAATTGAATAACACTGGGTAACAAAATTTGAAAAATTTTGTGTTTATTGTGATTTTTCTGTCGTTTCTGAATGATTTCGGGGCGCTGATTCCAAAAATGATATTGGTTTTGCTCTATCATCAACCGTTTCAAAAATATAGGTTATCACACTTTTCATATGGCAAAGTACCGTACAGTATATACCCGAGTATAGGTCGATATCGTGTATAGGTCGACCCTTGATTTTTGGCCAAGAAATCATTAATTTATCATATGCCTCGTGTATAGGTCGACCCCAGTCGTTCAGGGTAGTGGAACAACAAATTATGGTAATAAAGCACCATATTTTATCTTTCTATAAATAAACTTTTAAAAATGTATTCATTTTATGTTTTATATTATCCTGTGCTACCATTCTGTAATTTTAATAATTGGTACATATGTTATGTTTTCATTGTTTACTGGTACTAAATGGTAAATATTTTTCATGTCTGAAGCCAACAGTAGATCCTAGCCCTCCCCATCGTGCACGGATTTCAACCCCACGAAAATGTTACCCTTATATAGGTCGACCCTCCTAATTTTTGCCTAAGAATTCAGTCTTAAAAACTCGACCTATACACGAGTATATACGGTATATAAAGAAGGCTAACATAAATATTTTCTGAAAATAAAAACACTATTGGAAATTAATGTTTATTGAGCCAAAATTGTTTGACAAACCCAAAATGGTGCAAGGGATATAATATATACAATGAGGAGAACCGATAAGAGAATAACAAGCCTCGTTATGCAGTGTGCGTTCCTTAAAAATGCACTGAAGAACGCGACTTCCGCGTATGAACATTCTTATCCTTTCTGATCAGCGACCATACGTAGTCTCCCATCATGGAAGCATTCCAATGGCCCTGGTACCTTTTCTCCATCGTTTGAATATCTTGATGGAATCTTTCGCCATGTTCTTCACTCACATCGCCCAGGTTATCACGAAAAAAGTCTAGATGTGAATGCAGATAGTGTAATTTTAAAGACATACGGCACCCCATTTTGCCATAGCACTTAATCAAGTTAGACACTAACTCCTTATAGTTTGGTGCTTTATGGTTGCCTAAAAACCCACGAACCACATCACGGAAAGCACACCAAGCCTCTTTTTCGAGTCAACTCTGTGTTATTGGCTCGCGGTCTGGATGCAGTCTGTTAAATTCAGCATCGGCCTCTCTTTGACTCCGATTTCCTATGAGTAGAATTATCTGGATTCGTTCTTCCTTGCTCACAGACATTCTGGCCTGTACAAAGAGAAAAATATGAATTATGGTTTGTAGAAATAGAAAAATATGAATTTCTCTTATGATGCCGGACTTATGGGACACTCTCTCTCTCTCTCTCTCTCTCTCTCTCTCTCTCTCTATATATATATATATATATATATATATATATAAAATGCTAAAGCATAGAGTTTCCTATTTCATCAGTCCTATCTGATCCTATTTCATCATCAGATGAAGATTCAACCATGAATTAGTTTAGGGATTTATTATCTTCTGAACTTCCTCTTCAGTAAAATCAGTTAAATTTATTTGCCTTATAAATAGGAAATTTAGTAAGTTATGGTATTTTTAAATCAGGTTTTGTATTCAACAGACTTAATAACTTGAATGTCTACATTTTGTTAAAAAAAAAAGCTGTGTGTATATGATAGTTCATGATAGCCACGACTAAGCCACGTACTAACCTTTGAACGAATGATATAAAGATGCTGCTGTATTCAATGAAACTTTATACTTATTAAACCTCTAACGTGAAGGTCCATTGAATAACTACACACACACACACAACTCACACACACACACACACACACACACGATAACTCGGCTGAAGAGTATGTAGAGATTACTTTTGTATAAAGAAGTAAAATTTTGAGTGAAATAGTATGCACTACTCAAGTTTCAACTCATATTTACATATATATTTTTACTAAGATAAATAGAAATGTAAGGCCTCGGTGGTGTAGTGGTTAGCGTCGCTGACTACGAATCCATCGGCCCCGGGTTCAAGACCCGACGGCAGCCGGCGCGCAGCAAAACCCAGCTGTTCATCCTTCCACACAATAAAGAAAGTGGTTGGTCGATAAATGGGTACCCTAAGCGGCCTAGTGGTTAAGACGCTGTGCTGCTGATGGGGCGTGGTTCGGATTCCACGTTAAACTGTAGGTCTAAGGTGGAGTGAAAAGCTTGACCTTCGTCAGAATGAACAATTCGGGCGGAAGCTAACCAAAGGTTACCAAAGGTATATATATATATATATATATATGTAAACCCTGCACCCTAGATCCTTAGTAAGTTTCCTTTCTCAACAGTTCCTTTGTCTCTTAAGACAATAAAACAAAAGAACAGTATGCCTCTAACTATATTATAAGTTTGTAGCTATTGATAGAGGATTTTAAAAATGTATGTATAATAAAAAAATTTTACATTGAATTTCACTGTTGCACAAAAAAAATCTATAATTTACAGTATGATGTTTGATAGGCTGAAATAACATCTCTAGGTTTCAATTCTCAGAAAATTGCTAATAATATTGCTTTTTAAGAGGCTTTACTCAGTTTTCCAGTGACTCCTGTACAGTGATAAACTTCTGTATTAAATACTTTCCTCAGCTTTCTCTTCATGCTGTATCATGTGCGACTTTATAGAGTAACCTTTTCACTCAGCGACTTCATCCGAGGCAAACTATTCATTTTGTTATAAAATATCATAATCTCACAACATCTGCAACAGGAAGGGCATATTCAAAAGGATCTAACCATACTACTGATAATGTTTTCCACACTGTAGAAACATACTATATTACACTATGCTATATAATTTTGTTAGAAATATAGCTTATATATCTTATGTAATGTGTTCTTTTTGAATAAAGATTATTATTATTATTATTATTATTATTATTAGAACAAAAGGATATTCTGTACATATAGATTAAATATATAAAATAGTTTCTTTTCATTAAACGTAAACCTTTAGGCTACAGGATAGGCTTAATAATTATTTTCAGCTTGTTTTCTATTTCAAATCAAATATATGATAAATATACGGTAAGCCAATACAATACTTTCTAACTGCTATAAAAACAAAAACTATCCAGCATACGTGTAAAAATTATAAAAGATTTTATATTAATATTAAGCTTTGGTCGTAGAGCAAAGGCCACCAATTAATTTTTCTGCTCTACGCATAGGTGTTTATGTTGGGCGGGTTATTATAGCGTTTGCGCCAAAATTTAACTCATGAGCCAAAATGGGTTAATTTTATGTCGTTTCATTTGTACCAAATGAAAGGAACATCTTAGTTGACCTTTCAGGTAGATTTATAGAACCTAAAACACTTAGCGCAATCAGAAGGTGCAATTTAGAAAACGATAGGAAACGAGCACAGTTTGGAACATAGGTAAAAATTTGAAGCAAACGCTATAACTGTTTCTGTAACTCTACCAAGTTCCGCTACCCACAATTTTCTTTTCGGGGTGCTTTCGGAATGCAGCCGACATTATCGAAATCATCTTGAAATCACCGTTTTTAATTTTCTGGATGAAAACTAAATTAAAATTTACCCCACCCTCCCAAAGTATGATCTTTCGAAAAGTCAAAATTTTATTATATTTTAAAGTAAACCCTATAATCTGAGTATGGTTTTATTTCTGGTGATCGATATAAAATCCATCGAGAGTCCGGATCCAGACCGCAGTCAGCCTAATGGTGATCCCTGCCCTATGGTCAAGAGGATATCTAATATTTTCAACCCTCTCCAACATTTTTTTCTAATTAGGATCCATCAACAAGAAGACAGTATGCTATACTCCAAATTCCAACCATACCAAAATAGGATATATTACAATACTTATGGGTTACAACGTGACCAGTATTGTAACACCGCTTCCCGTCGATCAGCGAAGTTATGCGACATTCGGTGTGCAAAGAAGTTGGATGGGAGACTGTCCTCTCCGCCCTGATTATGTAGCGACCCGGCCGTAGCTCGTATCCACGGAAAGCTGGAGGTCTTCTTTGTCATTTGAGCTTAAATGTTGCGAAGGGAGTCAAAAACTCCAACACTGCATTGCATTAAAATACTTACTGATATATTATTAATGTTATAAATTAAACTAATAAATTACTCTTAGTAATCTTTAACTCGAGTTAATATGGTCTTACGATATGGCAGGTGACAGGGAGTGCTAGAACTCCCATTTCTCCTGTTACTACCCTCCTTAGTTGACCTTTTTCCGTAGCTCACCTACCCTGTGAGCAGTCTAGCATCCTTCAAATACACACTTCTCTCCCTAATCCTCACGATATATACATGCATCTTAGATACTACACAATTTTATATAAAGAAAAAAAAATAGCGTAGTCTTCAAGAGCTTCGGAGTCCTCTGTAGACGGGACCATAAATTTCTTCACTTCTGACTCCCCGGTTGCCGGTATCTGGAACGCATACGCGGGCACCGGGGCTGGTTCTGCTACTGCCCTTTCCAGATATCCTGGGCCTCTACTTCACCTTCTTTCCATAAACTGTGAAACATTCGTGGCCTTTCCTCAAATTTCCAATCTGTTCAACACCATCTCTTCTCTTCTAAACTTCACCTTCTCTTCCTCGTTGAAACTCGGGTGTCTGGAACAACTGACAGCAACACCTTTTCTGCACCCTCCTACTTTCTCGATACTCATTTTCACTCCAAAGGTGCGTATATGTATGCAATGACCTAACTTGTTCTCGTACTCCTGAACTTGAATCCTCTGAAATTCTATACCCTCTGGCTACGGCTATAGGCTATAGGCCCAACATTCTGGACTTATTTCTCACGTTTCATCCTTCTTACTCTGCCAAACCTTTCTCTCCGTTAGGCTCCTCCGACCACAATCTGTTTCTTGTTCTATCGCCTTGATTCGGCTTTGGATCCTCCGAAGAGGAGGCGCCTTTGGCACTTTGGCGCCGCCGCTGCGCTGATTGGGAGGCCCTTAGGCACTACTCTGATTTCCTATAGAATGATTACTGCTTCCGTGGCCGGGGCCCTTCTGAGTGTGCTGAGCGAATCACGGAAGTGATTCTCTCGAGCATGGAGGCGTACATTCCATATTCCATTCCTACTACTAACGCAAAAAACCTTGGTCTAACTTTGCTTGTTCTAATGCTATCCGTAACAGAGGGGAGGCTTTCAGAAGGTACCATCGTCATCGAACTCCTAACTCTCACTTAGCTTATATTTCTGGCCGGAATCGTGCAAAATCTGTTCTTCGACTCGCCAAAAATTCGTTCATCAGACAAAAGTGTGAAAACCTACCCAATCCTAATTCTTCTCACTTTTTCTGGCACCTAACCAAGAACCTCTCCAACAACTTTACTTCTTCGTTCCCTCCTCTTTTCCATTCTAAAGGCTCATAAAGCTAACTTTTTGCTCAGACTTTCGCCTCCAACTCAACCCTAGACAATTCCGGTGCTGTTCCTCCATCTCCTCCTCCCTCCGATTTTATTTTGTCTGAAATTAGAATCTCTTCCAAAGTTGTTTATTCTGTCCTATCTGGGTGCAACGTAAGGTCCTGATGGTGTCCCTCCTGTTGTTCTCAAGAAATGTTGACACCCTGCCTTGGCAAACTCGTTTATCTTTCTCTTTCATTTGATATTTTTCCTTCATAATAGAAGTTTGCTTTCATTCAGCCTGTCCCAAAAAAAATGGTGACCGCTCTCAAAACTCCAACTATCGTCCAAGGGCTTCGATTTCTTGCCTTTCCAAAGTTTTGGAATCTATCCTTAACAGGAAGATTATTAAACACTCGTCTACTCACAATCTTCTTTCAGACCGTCAGTATGAGTTCCGTAAGTGACGCTCTACTGGCGATCTTGTTGCATATCTCTGACTTTTTTTAATGCAGGAAGGAGGGGCCAAGGGCAATTGTCCGCAAAAACCGCCACTCCCATAGAAGAAGAGAGCCAAAATTCAAAATTAAGGTCCAGGGTTTCGGAGATGTCTAGACATTCTGCTTTTGAAAGATGGGAGGTCATAAACAGGAGGAAAGATGGATTAAGGAAGATTGTTCCAGAGTTCACCGGTTGAGTAGATGAAAGACTGAAAATACCGATTACCCCCCCCACCCACCCACCCACCCACCGCCAAAAACGGGGGAGAGTTTCAGGGATCGTTTTTTTTCAAAAGAAACGAACCCCCACAAAAGTCGTATTCTTGTCATTGTACAGATAATTCTCGGACACCCTGTATATATAATGATTGATATGACGACCAAGCAAACGGTTTTTTTTTTTCAGTGAATATTTATCAAAATCATACTGGATCCCGATGTCCAAACAGTAGCCAAATGTAATAAATGTTCCCAAAATTGTTTGTAGTAGCTAGAATATTTAAATAAAATTAATTTTGAAAGCTTTCAGACCTTTATGCTAATGTATTTGTTTGACAAGCTTGTCTGGAAGGTTTGGCGAAAGACAAAATTGGCTTCCCATAGATATCAGTCATCCGCTGGTAGGAATTTTATCAAAGCTTTCACGAATGCGAGTAAAGAAATAAAAACTTTATAAAAGGCCAAAATAAAATAAAACCTAAGTAATGAAACTTTAAATGACCGATTTTTTTAAAGGATTTTATACCTGAGAGGAAGAGCGTCGCCAAACCTAATCCTTTATGGACGATCGGTATGAAATGGTAACTTTCAAATACAAGCATTCATAATTTAATCCTACCAAAAATTTCGGGGTTTTAAAGGGTTAAAAAGAAAACACGTTTTACAAAAGGAAATTTTGCGCTTTGTCTTTACCTTTGTTAAGCGCATGTATGAAGTGAAAAGGTGGTAGAATGAGTTAACGCGGATGCAAGCACGTATATACGCGGGCATTGGAATCTGCCCAGAGATAAAATACATTCATTCTTTTAAAATAAATTCAGAGGCAAAAGGGAGCAGAAAATGAAGGGCAAAATCCAATTATATCACATGAATAGCGTTATGATTTTTAATTTAATTTTAGTCTTCACTAAATATTAATCTCACCCGCTTTTGGTTTATTTAATAACGTTGATAGCTGCCTTTCATCTTTTCTTTGATCTTTTAACCTTCATTTTAAAGCGAGGAATTACTTTATTTATATAAATAATTACATCAATTAGTTCAGTGAGGGGTGATATATTTTGTATCATGAATGAAAAATGAACTGACTCTATTTAATTTAATTATAAATTTCACGACACTTTTTGGCTTCAAATGTAAATTTTAGTTTATAAAAATTTTTTCCTGCCTGAGGAAGACGGCTGCTCCACCAGATTCAGCTTATGAACGCTCATCATCTTATTAAAAGGCATCATGCTTTTTAAGGATTCTTCACAAGACTTTTCATTACCTCGAAAACCTGTTAAAAAATTTGTAACTTCTTTATAGGAATACTTAACAGGCTTAAGTATACTTTATGAAGAAAGCTTTGATTACAAAATAATAAGGAAGATCCATAATTGGACACTTTCTAAAGTTAATTAAAATAAAAATATTAATGAGATTGCCGTTTCAAAAAGAAGAGGAGCTTACCAAAGTTCCTCAGTAAATATGTTTAAGAACAAAATAGGTGGGTAGTTTAGTTGTATACTGTAAATCTACAATAAAGGGAGGGGAAATATCACATGCACGATGTACACTTTCGGAAAAATTCTTAAAATGGGGTGAACTGACCAACTGAAGATGCCTATAAATAATTTATAATTCCATTGCAAAAGATAGCAATATAAATAATTTTAAATAATCTCTCAATAGTGTGGTCTTTGGTATTGAATCGAATAAACTGCACTGCGGCGATGAAATGATAACTTCTTGTGTACAATAAAAAAAAAAAATCCTTTAAAAAATGCATGACGTAGATTAGATTTAATATTTTAGCGCAGCCGTCCGCAAACTTTTTCAGTCTGCCTTAATTACAGATTGGCCACAAAGTCCCTTTGCAATGAAATTATACAACATATCTGTATGTTACCCTTGTTTTTCATGCAAAGGGACTTTGTGGCCATCCTGTAGATGAGCAAACAAATTAGTGCTTTCCCTTTTCTTTTAATAATGTAACTGGAGCTCATATTCATGAAAGACAATTTAGTTTAAAACTTTATTCAAATTTTTAGATTTTATAAATTAACCAAAGTGATGAAGTGGAAAACATTCTTCAAATAGTAGAGCGTAGTTCTACTACTAGTTCACGAAGAATTTCTACACGTCTCGGTGTACCACACACAAGAGTATGGCGAACATTACGTGAGGAAGGCTTGTATCCATATCATGTACAGCGTGTACAACACCTTCAACCAGGAGACGCTGCCATGCGACTGGAATTTTGTCATTGGGTAAATGCTAATCGCCGATTGCTTCGATTAATACTGTTCACCGATGAAGCTACTTTCACCCGTGACGGTATCAACAACACTCGTAACTCTCATCGGTGGTCAGGCGAAAATCCAAATGCCACTGTGGAAACAAATTTTCAACATCGCTTCACTGCCAATGTGTGGTGCGGTATCATCGATGATCAGCTGATTGGCCCTGTTACTTTAGAGAATCGTCTTACAGGACAAAATTACCTAGAATTTCTGCAAAATGAATTGCCAGGACTATTGGAGGATGTTCCTTTGGCTACACGCGCTGGTATGTACTTTCAGCATGACGGAGCTCCTCCACATTCTACCCGTCTGGTGATGCAATACCTAAATCAAACTTTTCCTGGTCGATGGATCGGCCACGGTGGTCCTATTCAATGGCCACCAAGGTCTCCAGACCTCTCTCAGTTAGATTATTGTTTGTGGGGGCGGATGAAAAGTGAAGTTTACAAAAGAAAGGTGGATACACCAGACGAATTGCTCGCGCGCATCTTGGATGCTGCTGCCCGCATAAAGGAACGTCAAGATCAACTCAGACGAACAACACGCGATCTTCGCACACGAGTTGCAAAGTGATTGAGGTTGACGGTGGGATTTTCGAAAACGTATTGTAAACTGCAACAAATTTGTCATTTCTGTATCTGATACCATTCAAAATGCCAATGTTTAAACATTAAAAGTTAGAAACAGTAATTGGTTTCTCTTTCTTGATTACCATTAACAATGCGTTTGTATTTGTAGATTCAAACAGCTCTATCTCCGTAACCATTCAGAATTAGACACATGTTCATATGAACTTTTTTCTCACAATGACCGATACTATCACCTCCCGAAGTATTGACCTTTCCTCCTGAAACACCCTGTGTATATATATATATATATATATATATATTTAGGAGAAATCCAATGACAAGGAGAAATGTAAATGCCATGAAAAGTCTTCTTTATTGCGCAACGTTTCGAGCAATACGCTCATCTTCAGGCTGTTTAATAACAATGTGAAATTAAAATCAATATTGAATGAAAAACAACAGAAATTTCTATAACCTATTCGTAAAGACAAATTTTAAAAGACTGAGAAAAGAGGGTTAAGTTCTAAGTTATACAGATTTACATATAAAAATTAAGAAGTTATTTTAAATACATGTAGTAAATGTGAAATTAATACACTGGAAAAATTACCAATAGTACACTGGAACAATGGAGCTATCTACCTACACAGCAGTATCCGAGGCCGACTAATTTGAGCAGAGGAAACGGGAACGAAGGATGGCGAGGGAGATAGGGGAAGGAGGGATTATAAGGAATGGGGAAGGAGGAGGGATCATAGCAAATTGAGAGGGACGGACGATGAGTCAACATTCAGACTAGGGGACAATGCTTTAATGAAAAGGGATTCTAAAATTCTTAGTGAGTTGGGACAAGTATTACAACCAAGAATTTTAAAATTGTCTAAAGTGACATCAATTTTGCATTTGATGCTATGTTCACGAATGCTCGAGGCTTCCTTAGTTTTTAAAATTTTACCTGTTCGGCCACTTATTCCCATATGACTCGTTGCGTAGCGGTGTTGTATATTTATTTACCTGCCCCAGGTGTCTCCTTGGGAATTACATCGGCAGCACTGTTCGCTCTCTCAGGGCTAGATTTTATTCGCATATGGAATAAGTGGCCGAACAGGTAAAATTTTAAAAACTAAGGAAGCCTCGAGCATTCGTGAACATAGCATCAAATGCAAAATTGATGTCACTTTAGACAATTTTAAAATTCTTGGTTGTAATACTTGTCCCAACTCACTAAGAATTTTAGAATCCCTTTTCATTAAAGCATTGTCCCCTAGTCTGAATGTTGACTCATCGTCCGTCCCTCTCAATTTGCTATGATCCCTCCTCCTTCCCCAATTCCTTATAATCCCTCCTTCCCCTATCTCCCTCGCCATCCTTCGTTCCCGTTTCCTCTGCTCAAATTAGTCGGCCTCGGATACTGCTGTGTAAGGTAGATAGCTCCATTGTTCCAGTGTACTATTGGTAATTTTTCCAGTGTATTAATTTCACATTTACTACATGTATTTAAAAATAACTTCTTAATTTTTATATGTAAATCTGTATAACTTAGAACTTAACCCTCTTTTCTCAGTCTTTTAAAATTTGTCTTTACGAATAGGTTATAGAAATTTCTGTTTGTTTTTCATTCAATATTGATTTTAATTTCACATTGTTATTAAACAGCCTGAAGATGAGCGTATTGCTCGAAACGTTGCGCAATAAAGAAGACTTTTCATGGCATTTACATTTCTCCTTGTCATTGGATTTCTCCTAAATATTAAATTGAAGCTCTGTAGAAGCAACCCGCATAATTATATATATATATATATATATATATATATAGAATGGAGAACAATTTTCGAGAATAAAACAACTGAAGAAATGCTAACAACCTTGGAAGAAAAAACGCTGAGAATTTTAGAAAAATATGCTCCGAAATCACAGCCAAAAGGAAAGAGGAGCTGGCTAGAGAGGCAAAAAAGAAGACTTTTCTGCAAAAGAAAGAGAGTGGAGGCGAAGTTAGGCAACTGCGGAGATAATGACAGGAAAGCAATAAAAGAAAAACTGGAGGGTATCGATAGGGAAATACAAGCCCTGATTAAGGACCATACAGAGAGGGAAGAGGAAAAGGTGGTAGAAGCAATAAAGGAAAATCCAAAATACTTCTATAGCTATGCAAAAAAGAAAACAAAAACGCGCGCCGCTATTGGGCCCTTAAGGACAAGAAATAATGAACTAACCGACGATCCAAAAGAAATATCTGATACATTGAGAACTCAATATGAATCAGTTTTCAGTACCCCAAAAAGTGACAAAGCGATACCTGACATAAATGCATTCTTTGAAGAGGAATTGCAAGGAGAGTATATAACTAGGCTGACCATATTTCCTCGAGACAAAAACGGGACATTGGGATGGCAAAAAAGGGACGGGGTTATGTAATATTCTGTATTCATGAAAAAGTAAGTACATAAACCGGGACAAAATTGACATTTTTATTAAAACGACGGGACGGCCAGGAAATATAAAACAAACGGTACTGTCCCCTTCAAAACGGTACGTATGGTCAGCCTATATATAACAGACTTTGATTTTACACCAGAAGATGCAGCGAGAGCTATAGGACAAATGAAACTAAATTCAGCTGCAGGTCCGGACAATTGGAACGCTTTATTGATTAAAAACTGTAAAAATGAAATAGCTACACCTTTATACTGGATATGGAGAAGATCCCTAGACACTGTGGAAATACCGAGCATCTTGAAAAGAGCAAACATTGTCCCTATATATAAAGGAGGGGACAGATCTCAAGCAAAGAACTACAGATCAGTGTCATTGACGTCCCACCTCACCAAAGTATTTGAAAGAATAGTTAGAGAGAAAATTTATGACTTCCTGGAGACACGGGAAAGATTCAACGAAAATCAGCATGGATTCCGATCAGGTAGATCATGCCCATCACAACTAATAGAACACTAGAACAATATCCTAGATGCATTGGAAGGCAATGACAACTACGATGTTATATACACACAGATTTTGCTAAAGCTTTCGACAAATGTGACCATGGTATAATAGCACATAAAATTAAATATATGGGAATAACAGGCAAAGTGGGAAAATGGATCTACAATTTCCTCAGAGAACGTCTGCAGGTCGTCAAAATTCAAGGTATATCATCATCAGAATCGGAAGTACGCAGCTCAGTACCACGAGGGACAGTACTGCCCCACTCCTGTTCATTATCATGCTAACAGACATAGACAGCGGAGTAAACAGCAACAGTATAGTAACATCCTTTGCAGACGATACAAAGATGAACAGAAAAATCAGCGATGTACATGACGTGGAGGCCTTGCAGAGGGACAAGAACAAAATATACAAATGGTCAGAAGAAAAAAACGTCATTTAACACCGAGAAATTTCAGCTCCTGAGATATGGTAGAAAAGAAGAACTTAAACAGACTGCATCCAGATAGACAGGAAATTCAGAGAAGCATGAAAACGATCGATCTCAGGATAATAATGACAGATGATGCGAAATTCGAAACACAAAATCAGATAGCGATAAATAAAGCAGAGAGAGTCGCCGGACAGGTACTAAGAACGTTCAAGAGAAGGGACAAGACAGTAATGATTCCCCTGCTAAAAACACTGATTAATTATGCCAAAACTTGAATACGGCTCAGTTTTGACGTCCCCATATAAAAAGGAAGAAACTAATAAACTAGAAAAAACGTAAAGGCATTTCACAGCCAAGACTGATGGCTGCAAAGAACTCAACTACTGGGAAAGACTACGTAAGCTAAATCTGTACTCCCTGGAAAGAAGAACAGAGAGGTACACCATAATCTACATATGGAAATGATCGAAAAATTGGTACCAAACCTAAAACTAAACCCAATTACCATTCAAACAACACTGGAAAATAGGAAAGGCAGAATGTGTAGTGTTCCCAAATTAAAAGCCCGACAAGGGACCTCCTCAACTCTGAAGGAAAATAGCTTGGTTGTCAGGGGGCCAAGACTTTTCAACCAGCTTCCAAAGGACCTCAGAAACGTAACGGGGGTCAAAGTTGAAGTCTTCAAGAGAAGATTGGATGCCTGGCTCAGGACGGTACCAGATGAGCTAGGCGTGCCTGGCTATGTACGGCGGAGAGCGCAAGAAAGCAACTCGCTCCTCTACCAAGCCAGACCTAGAGGCGGGGCCACCAGCTTGACCTCCTTGTGAAGAGAGACCAACGCACGAAACAACATAAGGTTCATAAGGTAAGGTGTATATATATATATATATATATATATATATATATATATGATAATACTATATATATATATATATATATATATATATATATAAATAAATAAATATAATACTATATATAATATATATACTATGCATATAACTATATATAATATAATATATAATACTACAGGGTGATTCAAAAGTCAGGTTACATAGGGATATACTGTATTATGTAATGATACAGGGGAATAGTCACATCACATGTTCGATATGGTTACCGTTAACGGCAATGCACTTGTGCAGCCAGTTAGGAATATCACATCAATGCGCTCCTCCTTCGATAACATCTCATAACTCATTTACCTGCAAAGAAACAGAAAAGCCCTATGTAACCTGACTTTTGAATCACCCTGTATATATAGAATATATAATATGCGTCTTTTATACATGTCGCGGAGTATTTTGTCGTTGCAGCTTAGGTGTAGGTTTTTGCTTTACCTTTTCTGTATCCTCATGTATAGCATTTTGTAGTTTCAACTTAGGCTTTCCGCAGGTTGTCTTGTGGTATTTTAGGTGAGAGCAGTTGCTGGCCACAAATTTGCAAATGTTGCACATGTGCACCCTTTTATTCTTTGGCGTAACAGTCACATGTCTAGTTGTGTTTCGTTTTGCTTTCTGTCGCCCACTTACACATTTTATTTTTTTAGGTGATTTACATCAACTCACTCATCGATCATTATACCTCGAAAGTGTAAAAATTACCCCTACAATTTCTGTTACGTATGCGGTTCGTTCGCGACTAAATCACAACGGCGTACAATCAAGATGTATCTTCGGAAAACTTACAGGTTATAACTTCGGCTGTCCACTAGGCGACCAAGATAAGGCGTGGGCACCACATGTTATCTGTACCGCTTGTTCGAATGGATTACGTAACTGGTTGAACCAAAGGAAAAAGTCGATGCCGTTCGCTATACCCATGATATGGAGGGAGCCGAGAGACCATCATGGCGATTGTTACTTTTGCAATGTTAATATAACTGGATTCTCCGTGAAGAACAAGCATAACATCGTTTATCCGAACGTAGACTCTGCGATCAGACCGAACCCTCACGATGACACGATGCCGATTCCGGTACCTCCACAGCATGGACTCGATTCTTTGGAAGACGAAAGGGAATCCGACGAAGGTGCGATTGGCGGAGATGCGGGACCTTCGGCCGATCTTGACTACACACCTGATGAAGAGGAATTGGAGCCGGAGAGGCTTACCTAAAACGACTTGAATGAACTTAGAGACCAAGCCCTCTCCAAAGAGAAATCAGAACTTCTCTCCTCGAGACTCAAGCAGAAACACTTACTTGAGAAGAACGTCCGAGTGTGTCAATATCGAAAACGAAACCATGATTTGGTGACATTCTTTACAGTAGACTCTGCTATTGCCATGACATCAATGGACTTTTCGAGAACTTGTCACAGGTACACACACCATGTGAGTGGCGCCTCTTCATTGATTCCTCACAGCGAAGCTTGAACGCAGTTCTCCTGCATAACGGGAACTTAAAGCCATCCATCCCGATCGCCCACTTCATTCATCTAAAGGAGACGTACGATAACATGAATATACTACTCGAAGCAATCCAATAGCCCTCATCAATGGAATATCTGTGGTGGTCTCAAAGTCATTGGTATGTTAATGAGCATGCAAGAAGGGTTCACGAAATACTGTTGTTTCCTATGCCTATGGGACAGCCGTGCTACCGCGGATCATTACATTAGACGTGACTGGCATCAAAGAAGCACATACGAGCCAGGAACGGGCAGTGTCCAAACGGGCAGTTGATCCAAAGAAGATTTTCCTGCCACTTCTCCACATTAAGCTCGGCTTAATGAAAAATTTTGTGAAAGCGATGGGTAAGGCGAATTCGAGAGGGTTTCGATACCTTGTTGAGAAATTTGCAAACGTCAGTGCCGCGAAATTGAAGGAGAGAATTTTCGTGGGGCCCCAAATCAGGTAGGTTCTGCAGGATGAAGGCTATGAAGAAAGCCTCACTGCCTTCGAACTAAAAGCATGGCATACTTTCAAATGGATTTTGGAAACTTCTTGAGTAACTACACTTCTCCCGCATACAAAGATGGAGTTCAGAAACTGCTTGATGCATATCAAGAAATGGGCTGTCGCATGTCTTTGAAAATACATTTTTCACACTCGCATCTAGATTTCTTTCCCGAAAACCTTGGCGTGGTGAGTGACGAACAGGGGGAACGCTTCCTTCAAGACATCCAGTCAATGGAAAATCGCTACCAAGGTTTCTGGAACGAAAGTATGCTGGCAGACTACTGCTGGATGTTGTACCGCGACGACCTGGACATTTACGAAAGAAAATCGTATTCTCAACGTTTTTAGGTTGGTGTACATTTCTTTTTATGAATAAAGTTGTACTTTTACAGTAAATTGTGCTGAAATTAACACCAGTCATATTTCGATAACTAGATGTGCTAGAGGAAAAACGAAACCAGATTTGGAAACCGAAACCAGACTGGTCTAGAAAAGTGTGTAGACATCTTTGATGAGAGAAAAAAGCTCGAGTTTGTCGACGAGTGTAATCGAGGAAAAGAACGTTCCAAATTCATAATTTACTTTCGCTTCGGAAGTGTAGACAGAGGCTGTATTTAGACCCTATAACATTAACTAAACGATTGTTTTTAGCTTAATAGATAATGTGTGTGTGAGAGTCGGCTTATTAGTCAGGAAAAGGTCTCTCTGCATACGACTTAATCATAATGGTTGATGGTAAATGAGGGACAATGATTACGTGTAAGTCTATTTAGGGTGTTTGCTACTGAAAGTTATAATAAAAGAATCTTTGTGATCACATTTTTGGGGATTCTACTTTTGTATTATGTAGAACTACGCACTTCTCAAACAGTTCCATACCACTCCATATGGTGTCTATGCTTAGAAACAAATAGTGAGGAATTCAAGTATAACATTTATGTATTAACCTTATTATAATAATAATAAAAACAAGACGCACTCGTTTCGTTCGCGCGTTCCGCGATCAATCCTCGCTGCATTCGGATCAAAAAATGCCGGAGGAATACCTAAAATCCCTTATATGTTTCTTCGCAAAAATTATTCCCTCGTTTACAATTTTGTTTACGTTTGCATGCAAAAATTACAAAATCCCGACGAATTCACAAAAGCTATATTTTATCAGTATTTTAATGAAATCTCAAAAATATTATTCCTGCAGATATATATACTGCAAATCTGGGGTCAATAGATTTTGTGGGAAACCCTGTATGACAAAGTATATTCTGTGTTCGTTGAATTTTACATGTACTCATGAAATGAATGGCATTTTGACAGAGATACACAGGACTGAAATCTGTTATTAAAATGGCCTTTCATAAGCTTAATTTTGAAAGACCTTTTGTGTAATGGATTAGTTTGTTTTTTCACTAGAAGATTATTACTGAAATACAATAATAGTCTTATTATTTCATATCCCCTTAAAGGCGATATAATTTTTATGAAAGGCACTCAAAGAAAGTTTCAACACACTAAATAAAAGTACGCGTTTCGTTAAGACGTTTCATTGTCCCAATTTTGCGAATTTTGAAATATCTAAAGTATTAAACATTTAACTTTAGTTGAACATTTATTTCGTTAAACACTTCATTAAGTCAATTGAACTGTCTAATTTGGCCCAATTTTTTGGAGGAAGTGTAGTTTACGTCCCCCTGACGCAAAAGGGGGACACAAACTACACTAGGTCAAAGTTGGAGAACGTAAACTACACTAGGATCTTTAGGAGACATTTTTCAAATGAATCCATCAAATAAAACGTTAAAACTAACGAAAATAGGATCACTTTAACATATTGCTTCCCGAAGCATTCGGGAAGCAATATGTTAAAGTGATTAACACTGGGAAGCAATATGTTAAAAAGAGAAAGGTTGGTTGGTTATATATTTAATGTAGGTTAACTGAATGCCCGGTTAGGTCAACTGTACGCCCTTGATAATTGGTTAGGTTAAGTCGTGATATTTTCGTTAGTTTTAACGAAAATATCACAACTTAACCTAACCAATCGTCAAGGGCGTACAGTTGACCTAACCGGGCATTCAGTTAACCTACATTAAATATATAAAGAAATTGAAAGGATGCAAAAAGGAGCTGCTCAACTCGTACTTGTGGCAAATGATGTGACGTGACCGATTCTTCCGAAATCCATTTTTTACTTTGTGTGACCATATAGCGCAACAATTCTAATAAATTTACTTTCAATCTAATATTTCAACATGTTATGATTTACTTTTCATGCCTTTACTTTATTAAAGCGAACATTTTTTATCGTACTTCTTATCCTAAATATTGGGAAGCAATATGTTAAAGTGATATACACTGGGAAGAAATATGTTAAAGAGAGGTTTCTGGGAAGCAATATGTTAAAGTGATCCCAAAAATAATACGACTTGACCTAACCAATCGTCAATATATATATATATATATATATATATATATATATATATATATATATATATATATATATATATATATATATACAGTATATATATATATATATTTTGACGATTGGTTAGGTTAAGTCGTAATATTTTCGTTAGTTTTAACGTTTTATTTGATATACGCAGGACAAAGTTGGGGAACGCAAACTACACTCGGATAATGTAGGGGAACGTAAACTACATTAGGATAATATAGGGGAACGTAAACTACACTAGGCAGCACAGGGGACGTAAACTATACTTGCTCCCAATTTTTTAAGCAATCGAAAAGATTAATCTGAAATGTCTAATGGAATGTTAAATGAAATGTCTAACAATGAAATGTGCACTGCTTGAAATTTTGAGGATTTTAAGTTTAAGTTTATATGAAGAATTCCTTCACAGCACTCTTAAAAACTTTTGAATTTCAATTTATATCCATTTCTTCTCGTAAGTGACTCTGTATTCCTATCAAATAACTTCCTGTAATTTACATTATCAAAACCATTTAATTTTAAATACTCGAATTAGTTCTATAAGATCACGCTAAATCACCTGAAGATCATGGCTCCCAGCCTTCTTTAGTTAGCTTTATAAGGCTAACTAACGAAAATATCACGACCTAACCTAACCAATCGTCCAATGCGTACAGTTGACCTAACGATTGGTTAGGTTAGGTCGTGATATTTTTGTTAGTTAGCCTTATAAGGCTAACTAAAGAAGGCTGGGGGCCTTGATCTTCAGGTGATCCTTCACGCTTTTTGAAATAAATACATATATACTGTAGTTCAGTCAATCTTTCCTCAAATATTTCACGTCTCAGTTCTGGATTTACTTTGGCTGTTCTAGCCCGAACCCTTTCTAACTTAATAGTCTCTCTTCTCAAGTACAGGCTGGCTAATTTAGAGACTGAACCTAGGGTAGGCCTACTGTATATCAAGATACGAAGAGAGTTAAATCTAAGGCTAGGCTCAAGGTCACAGGCTGGTTCTTAATTTTGAGACTTTACCAGCCAAGGCTTAGCCAAACAAATAAAATTAATTAATGCATGGAAGACATTTAGAAGACCTAAGCCTACATGAAATAAATGAAATGCACAAATATAATAATTATTTACTCTTCTTTTGGAGATAGCTTATAAATATGAACACTAAATACGGCATCACAATTTCAAAATTTAACCCCAATTCGCCTGCGTCTATAGGAATAAGAATGCAAAACTAACTTACTATACAAATGAAATGTTTAATTTCTACGCCTTTATATATCTGAAATATTTAAGCACCGTTTCCAAATATTTGAAATATCTGTAAACATTTCAAAATAGCTATTATTCATTTCAGAAACCCGAGTTCATTATCAGATTGCGAGTAGACGTTTCATATATAGGAGCGTAAGTCAAAAAGTATCTACAATTTGTGTCTTTCTTCCAGAACTGTCTACACTGCTGACCGTTGGCAGCGCTGCACTCACTGAACGTACAGATCGCTGCTTCCTGGGATTGAGACCTTGACACTCAGTTGTTCAGTTGTAATCGCGCTGTAAACATGGCTGCACTACTTTCGACTTGCACCAAAGAAGAACAGCATGCTGTCGTTCGTTTTTTGTGGGTTAAAATTCACAGAAGATTATCTGTACACTATGGTGATCAAGTACACTATGGTGATCGAAATATTAAAAAAATGGCCGAACAAGTGTCGCCGACGTCGTCGATTTGGACGGCCACCCTGAATGTTCTGCGTTCAATCCCACGAAGCAGCGATCTGTACGCTCAGTAACTGCAGCGCCGTCAACGGTCAGCAGTGTAGACAATTTTCGTAAAAAAGAGACATATTGCGAATACTTTTTGACTTACCCTCGTATAACCAAACGTCAGAGGTGTAAAAAGTACCGAAATTTGTTACTTAAGTTAAAGTACTGCTACTTTGACAAAAATGTACTTAAGTTCAAGTAACAGTAAGTACCAGTCCTGAAATGTACTTAGTAAAAGTAAAAAATATCTGCTTCAATAGGAACTCAAGTAGTAAAAGTAAAAAGTAGCATCTCAAACATAATATCGATAATGACGAACATTACTTTGTAACAACGATAAGCTCTGTACTAACTACATTTATTAGGTAATGAAAAAACAAATATGCGACTTCAACCGGCAGACTTTGAGAGACGGTAAAGGAAGTTGAACGCGCGTGACTAGCTAATTTAAATGCCCGCACGTCCTGTGTCCTCTGATTGGTTACTTCAAACATGGGGGTTTCTTGAATGTTCGGGGAAAGTAACGAAAGGTATCGAGAGAAATATAGTGGAGTAAAAGTACAATATTTTCTCTTAAAATTTACTTAAGTAAGAGTAAAAGTATTTAAAGATAGATGTACTTTTTAAAAAGTTGATCCCGATGAAAGTTACTTACTATGGTTACTTCATTACTTTACACCGCTGCCGAACGTCTAGTACCATTTAGAGTGAGATGACCAGTAATCCTTCAGAGAAGGAAGAACATAATAAACGATTATATTCATTCGAAAAATTGCCTTCATTTCTTCTAAACTTGTTTAAAAAATAATACCCTTTTGTTGACTGTAAAACTTATCAAAGTTTTTGTACATGCTCAAATATATCATATACAGGGGGCTGCAAAAGTAGGTATACAATAATGAAAAACAAAACGTGCGCACAAAACGTATTTTATTGATTATACAAACATATCAATAATAACATATCAATAATAAACATATTAATCCCTCAAATGTTCAATAATAACATATCAATAATAAACATATTAATCCCTCAAATGTTCAAACTGTTTGCCCCCGGCATTCACACACTCCACTAGTCGAGTGTGGACACCATGCACACTCTGGCACAAAGGTCTTTATCAGCATCAATTTCCTGGCAAGCCTCCGTATGAACTGAATCATGGCATCAACAGAACGTGGCTTGCGTGCGAAAACCATGTGTTTTACACATCCCCAGAAAAAGAAGTCCATAGGGGTGAGATCCGGCGAACGTGGTGGCCAGTCAACGGCTCCCCGACGTCCAATCCACCTGTTGGGAAATTCTTCGTCAAGTAGCGCACGCACAGTGAGTGCGAAGTGCGGTGGCGCCCCATCCTGCTGAAAGTAGAAGTCGTCCTGCTGCTGTTGTTCGCGCACCTGTGGTATGATTGTATCCGTCAGCATGTTCAGATACACGTGTTGATCGACAGTCCTGTGCAGAATGATAGGTCCAACGACACCTTTGCAGGACAGGCCAGCCCACACTGTCACCCCAGGTTGATTGAGCTGTTGCTCAATCGTGACTTTAGGGTTTTCAGTTGCGTAGTACACACAATTGTGCCGATTAACGGCACCCGATAGCTTAAAGTTTGCTTCATCGGACCACACGAATTTGCGCAGAATGCTGTCACCCTCTCGTTCCTCGTTCAGGATGGCTTCGCAAAATTGTAAACGCCGATCCGAGTCATCCTCTAATAAACCATGTATCAATCGTGGCACGTACATTTTCAGTCCTACACGGTGCATCAAACGACCCAACGATCTGCGTTTAATACCCAATTCAGATGACGCCCTGTTTTTCGATTTCTGAGAGCTCTGGGTAAATGCCAGGGCGACCTGCATTGCATTCTCTGGCGTTGTCACGGTGACTGGTCGACCACTCTTCGGCGAGTTGTGGATAGACCCCGTCCGCTCAAATTTGTCACGTATCCGGTAAATCGTGAGCCTCGTTGGTGGAGGCGATGCAAATGTTTCTCGCCACTGCTCTCGCACACGTTCACTATTCTCTGTCTTCCAGTACTGTTTCAAAATCCATTTGCGCTCCTCGTCCGTTAAATTACCAGCCATCGTTAAATTTCCACTTTACCTGCAAATAATAGATGTATTATAGAAAAAATTACGAAAATAAAAATATTAAAAATAGTAATAATGATTTTAATGAATTAAATGAATTCTAGTATTAAATGAATCCTAGCACCACTATTATAATACTGGTAATACTGGTATAATCCTTACTGTATACCTACTTTTGCAGCCCCCTGTATATACAGGGTGAATATGATCAGTTTGTGGAACAAAAATTCAATAAAAAAACAAAATTATTTTTTATTGTTATGAGAGGTACTTCACGAGTAACGCTTTTCCACAAATATATATATATATATATATATATATATATATATATATATATATTATGCAAACACACAAGAAAAACGAAAAATGATTCCAAGGCCTTTCGTGTATTCGGAAGTACACCTAGTCAGGGAGGTGTATTTCTGAATACGCGAAAGGCCTTGGAAAAATTTTTCTTTTTCCTTGTGGGTTTGCATCATTCATTCATTTTACGTGTTTAATTGCGAAATTCATCCCATACACTATATTATATATAAAGGGTTGACAAAAGTAAATAGACACGACGATGATTGTCCTCAAGAACAAATAGCAAAGCTCATCAGTGAAATGCCAGAACCTGTGTCACTTTTACATCGTGCAAAGGGAAAAGCAACACGTTTCTAAATATATTGATTCAATAAATCTGTTATTATTTATTGACTTTTATTATGAAATACACACGGAAAGTTTTGCTCAAAATATTTGAGCGATTCTAATTTGAGTATTTAAAATTGATAAATGTCTTTGATAATTTAAATTACAAGAAGTTATTTAATAGGGATACAAAGTAGTGATGTAGCGGTTGTCCGCAACCGCACATATTCTCAGATCCATAACCGCAACCGCATTTATCAGTGCGATTATTGCAGTTGTTTGAGGATATCTTCTTACTTAGGCAACGAAATGCTATAAATGCTAGTGTAATGGCTATAAATGCTAGTGTAATGGCTATAAATGCTATAAATGTCGCCAAATGCTGTTCCTGACATCCCTCATGCCTTCACTCAAGGGTGTAAAAAAGTAAAAGTTTGCTACGCTCTAATTGCGACATGTCTAGAATTGATACTTGGACTGGATGGATAGATGTTTTATGTAATAACTTACATTTATCAACGCTAGATGGATAGAAAAGCATTATTTTAATTATCTTTAATAAAGCAATGATGATGTATAATTACGTTTGATAAAAAAGATAAAAAAAAATTTTTTATTAGAAATTAGGCAACCTTCACTACCAAGTTACAAACTAAACTGAAGTACCAGCTTCAGTATCTGTTCAGACACGGGTGAGGGTGGTTGTGTTGCGCTAGCTCTCCGTCGTTACCTTGTAACGTTACGTGCTTCAACCCATTAGTAAAGTGTTAGACTGTGGTGCAACCATCATGGAGCGATCTACGAGTGCAGTGTGGAAGTACTTTTCGAGAGTGTCAAACGATGTAGGGAAGTATGTCATGTAATAAGAACTATTCACGAAAGGGAAGGAGTACCACTAACTTAAAAAATCTATCTGCGTTCAATGCACAAGAAGGAATATAATGGAGTGATACCTAGTGAAAATGAAGGTAATGAACAATCAAGGAAGAAAAAGGAATCAAAAGTGTCTCTTACACCCCTACAGGAAATGAAGTGTGCAGTGAAAGAAAAGAATCAGACTATTGAAAGTTGCTTCGAAAAAGTCAAAATTTGGGATGCGAATCATTCCAAATCAAAATCACTGGACTATCGCATTGCCGAAATGATAATAATGGATGACTTGCCATTCAGCCACGTTGACGACTTAGGTTTCATGAGACTCATGGCTGAAACAGCTCTACAATATAAAGTGAAACAGCGTCAGTTCTACACTGATCTTGTGTGCAACGATATCTATGACTTTGTTTCAAAGAAAATGTTCAAAATTCTTGAGCCTCTAAAAGATTCGAAAGTATTATTGACAACGGATGCATGGTCAGACACGTCTGCTGGATGTCTTTACTCTCTTTGACATGCCATGCAGTGAATCAAGACTTCAAGAGACCCAATTTGGTGCTCAGCGTAATGCCACTTGAAGATCGCCACACTGGGGAATACTTGTCAGAAAAATTTGAGCAGATGCTTCAGAAGTGGGATATTGCCCATTCATCCATCCATTGTGTAATGCGCGACTCAAGAGCAAACATGATAAAAGCTTTGTTTATCACTGGGGTCCATAATATCGATTGTACTTTTCATAAACTGCAACTTGTAATCAAAAGTGGATTATCCTCACAAAAATCTCTCAGTGACTTGTTAGCTAAACTTCGATCCATCGCTATTCATTTCAACTATTCTACGATGGCGCAGGATGAGTTAAAAAAAATTCAGAAACGCTTAGATCAACCTGAATTTAGTTATTCATGATGTCGCCACACGGTGGAACGGCACTTATCACATGATGCAGAGAACACTGAAGTTGAAGGAACCACTTAGTCTATATAGCGCTGCAACTCCAAAATGCAACAACTCACTCTCTTGTCAAACTGTGTGGCTGTGCTGGAACCATTCGATGATATCACAAAAAGATTGAGTAGTTCCACCTCTTCGATATCTGAGGTTATTCCCGTCGTCGTCTCCTTGAAAAATGTGCTGCAACCTCGAAGTGGTAATTCTGAGGCTGATCGTGGAATCAAAACAATGTAAGAGATAATGCGCACAGAGCTAGCAAGGACATTTGATGGCCTAGATCAAATGACATGTATTCTTTGGCTACCTATTTGGATCCAAGGTACAAAGCAAAATCTTTTTCCGCTTCACATGTCGCAAAAGGTGTTCAGGAAAAATTGGGATATCTTTTTTGATGAAATGGACAAGACTCAAACATCATCGGACTCGGAGACAGCCAGTGAACCACCGGCAAAGAAACCACTGATTGATTTAGGCCAGGCATCAGCTTCTACGAGTAAATCAATAATAATAATGGCTCAATGAATGCTCTTTGGCTTCCAGTAGTGATGACGAGACCGAAACTGAGTCAAACAGAGACTCGCAAAAAATGATCGAGAAATATCACAAACAGAAAAGGCTTGGACAAGATGATGATGCTTTGGCTTGGTTGAGGTCAAATCCAAAGAAATACAAAAATTTGAGCAAACTGGCTCGGACATACCTTGGATGTCCTCCCTCAAGTGTTCCTAGTGAACAATTATTTAGTGGAGCAGGGATCATCTACGATGAAAAAAGGAATAGGCTGAAGGGGGACAAAGCTAAAAAACTTTTATTTTTGAAATATAGTCTCCCAGCAATTCAATTTAAATATAAGGCTTAAATAATATATATATATATATATATATATATATATATATATATATATATATATATATATATATATGTGTGTGTGTGTGTGTGTGTGTGTGTGTGTGTGTGTGTGTATATATATATGTGAACAATGAATAATTCCTATATAATCTTTATATAATCCTGTATATTCTTATATACTGTACTTATTTTTATACAATTTTTATATTCAAATATTCATTTTTACATAACCAAAATCGCCTAACGCGAGTTTGGATAAAATTTTGATTGCTTTCTATTTTTGCCAAATAATCAGTGAATTGTTTAATTTTTTTTAATATTCCTTAACATTTACTGTATACTCGTACAAGTATATATATTTAATTAATAGTTTCATTCACTCTTTGTACAATGGCTATAAACCTTTCATTATTGTATTTCTCTAATTCGTTTCTTCTAATTTCTCCCAGTAATGACTTGTACTACTTCTTCTTCTGCAGCTTAAATCCCATCTCTATATGGGGTCGCTGTTCTTGATGAGTCTCCTCCATTCTCTTCTGTCACGCACCATGTCCTCGTCCAAATTTTTCTCCAGGATGTCTGTTGCCACGCAATCCCTCCACCTCGTCTTCGGTCTACCTCTTCTCCGTCCCGGCATCTCCATTTCCAGCACCCTACGTGCCACGTAATCCTCCTCTCTTCTCATCATGTGCCCATACCATCTCAGTCTGGCTTCTTGGACTTTTCTTGACGCCTCTACTACTTTCACCGTTCCTCTAATGCGTTCGTTTCTGATTCGATCCCTTCTAGTTACACCGCACATCCATCGCAACATTTTCATTTCAGCCACATCCATCTTTCTGTCACTAGTCTTCTTCATTGGCACCGTCTCCATTCCGTACAACATGGTTGGCCTAACCACTTTTTTGAAGAGCTTCCCTTTCAGCTTCACCGGCATCCTACGATCACAGAGAATTCCCGACACCTCTCTCCAGCTCCTCCATCCCGACTGTATCCTACGATTCACCTCTCCCTCTGCTCCCCCCTCTGCCTCGATTGTTGATCCCAAGTATTTAAAGCGATCCACCCGCTTGATCAGTTCACAGCTCAACATCACTCCCCCTCCTTCATCCGGTTGTACATTACATCTCAGATATTCAGTCTTCTTCCGACTAACTTTCATACCTCTACTTTCCAATGCCTCCCTCCAATTTTCTAGCTGTTGTTCTACCTCCTGTCTTGTCTCTGCGCACAACACTACATCATCGGCATACATCATGCACCAAGGAGCTACCCCTCTAACCTCCTCAGTCAACACATCCAACACCACGTTCTTAATAGGAATGGACTCAGTGCTGACCCCTGATGCAGACCAACCCCAACTCCAAAACTCTCCGTCACACACTACACCTCACTTTCGTCGTAACCCCTCTATACATTTCCTGAATCAATCTGACGTACTCCTCTGGGACCATCTTCTCCCTCAGGCACCTCCAAACCTCTTGTCTCAGTGTCCTATCGTACGCCTTCTCAAAGTCTATGAAAACCATGTGCAATGCCTTCTGTCCTTCCCTGTACCTCTTGGTCGCAGAGCTTTTCCATAAGATCATGCAGGAGATCCACTCCTTCATCGCCAAGTGCCTTCCATACCTCTGCCGGTATCTCATCAGGACCCGTTGCTTTACCACTTTTCATTTTATCCAAAGCCTTCTTCACTTCCGCTCTTTCCACCTTCCTCGTCATTGCCACATTCGGTAGTCCATCATCATGGACCAACCTAGGGTTTTCCTCATTTAATAGTTCTTCAAAATATTCCTTCCATCTAACCTGTATATCTTTCTCTCTCCGCAGTACTGTCCCATCCTCTCTTTTAACCTGTTTCACTTGAGTAAAATCCTTTGTGGCTTTATTCCTGCTTTTAGCCAACCTGAATATTTCCTTTTGCCCCTCTCGAGTTTCTAATTTCTCATACAGATCACGACATGCATGGCTTTTTCCAGTGCCACCGCCTTTTTTGCCTGTTTCTTTGAGTTCTTATATACTTCCTTCCGCTCACCCGACCTAGTTTCCTCCCACAGTTTCTTTGCTTGTTTCTTACATTGTAGGGACTCTTGGATGTCATCATTATACCACCATCCTTCTTTATCTTTCCACACTCTACCGGATGTTTCACCTAATACAGCCTTTCCTACGGTTCGTATTACATTTGCATTATGTTGCCACCAGTTTTGTACATCTTCTGGCGTACTGGTCTCGCTCAGCACCCGCTCTTTAAACTCTCTTCTCTTCTTTCAGCTTATACCACTTGATCCTCTTAACACACGTTTCTCGTGTCTTTCTCGGTCTCCTCAACATCAGCTCCATATCTAATATCCATTCATTCTCCTACCTATTGTCTACTGATGCCCTATCAACCTATCGGTCCATGTTTACTCGTGTTTATATTACGCACACAACCTATTGTGTTACGTACCGACATGTGTACAATACTTTGTGCATTCGTACATGTCCCCTGATGATCATGATTACGTACATAATTACGTATATGTAAATACGTCCACATGTATTCTTTTTACTTTTTCTTTTAAGTGCGTTCACCTCTCGCAAGCTGCTCATTCATGCTGATTCAAGGTGTTCGAATTCCAATGACGTCGCCAAAAGCAAGCATCTGAATTCGAAATCTTCTCTCTTGCTTCTGCTACTAATTTATAACGTTAAGATGTTATGTTATATTATTATAATATACTGTATTGTTTCCCACTGGTTCGTTATCGGTTTACGTCACATAGTTATCCCCGTTCTCATTACTTGTACTTACTATTTCTACCTAATTTTCATTCAAATTCTATATTACTTATGTATTACGTTATCATAAATGTCCATGTACTTCCAATGAAAAGTACACCGTATTTTTCTCCGCTTTCCTCATCGCTGGCTAATTAGACTTTCAAACTCTGATAACCAACCAGTTTCTAATAATATTTGACATAATTTGGCGTAATTATTGTTAACTATAAATATATAACATTGCTGTTAATCCCCTTTAAATTATAGGACAACGGTTAACTCTCTTTCATTATATAAGTTGTATCACCTATTTAGATTACTTCAGTATTAGATATATCAATTAACAACTTGCTAAAATTGTAATTAAATATAATAATTTAGTATAATGTAATTAATGTACTTTAATGAAAACTGTAATTAACGATAATAAGCGAATGTGAATTAATTGGTAATTATAATCATAGTTGTAATAAACCAAAATTACAATGTACTTAATAATGTGCTTGGGTTGTACTCAATGTACTACTACGACATTATGTCGCCATTTAGGAATGTATACTCGGCGATATTATTATTATATTTTTTTATTTATTTTTTCGTTTTATTTTGAAATCTTTCAAAATTCTGATACAAGTTTAAATTATACTTAACGGTCAAGAACTGTTCAGATCTCCAGTTAAAGTGGGGAACTTAACCTTCAACTGCACTCCCCCAAAATTTAGACTTATTTAATTCTTGTATTGTAAATTCAGTCACTCCTATCTTAGCAGCCCTACAGCGAGGAGTCAGAGCCTCTTCAAGGGCCTCCTTACTTTTAAATTCCGGCCTGAGCCATGGTTGAAAGAGGTCGAACCTCTCTCCCCTGTAAAAGTTTAATCTAACTTAGAGGCTGAGTATTACCTGTACATTTTAGCAGTAAATTACAATAAAAGAAAGTTTTTTATCTTTTCCTTCGAGCCGTGCTCTCTTCAGAGAACTCAGTCAATAAAGTAGAGAAAAATAACTTCCCGATACGTTATAAGAAGCACCGGGGAACCGTCAGATAATTTAGTAAGTTTTCCCAGAATCCTCCGAACCACTATAGAAGAACTCGGATAGTAGTATAGACGAAACTACTGCGAGTAACAAATCCGTTGCTGCCTCCTAACCAGAACCCCTGTCGACTTCGAACCAACCAAGGCCATAGACGGAGGGGTTAATATAATATATATATATATATATATATATTATAATATACACCACTTTCGAATGGGCGGTGGTTGGGGGAAGTGGTTGGTGGGATGCTAAACGCGTTGGGTCCTCGTCCCGCATCCTGGAAACACACATTTTACAGTTTAGATTATAGTCATTATATTGTAGACTGTGAAAAGTGTAGCTAAAACGTGATATTTTATTGTGTTGTTTATTCTTAGGTAATATTATGATGTTATAGGGTACATAACCGCAATCGCAACCGCGCGGAGCTCTATTTGTAAGCTCCGCAACCGCAAGCGCAGAGCTATCAAAAATGACAACCTCTACACCACTAATACAAAGTCAGTTACAAGAAGAAATGGATATAAATTGAAAGTTAAAAGTTCTTAAGATTAATACTGTGAAGCAAGTCTTTTCATAAAGTATAAACTTAAATTTATACTCTAACTGCATGCCTCCTCCTTTAAGGAGAGAAAAAAGTACCAGACTTTCGACGTATTCTTATTCCTTTTTTGTTCAACAATCAAACCCAAGGGTTATTTAGTATTTTCAGCCTTTCCTCTACTCAACCTGTCAACTCAGGAACAACCTTCCTCATTCCATCTTTCCTCCTGTCTATGACCTCCAATCTTTCGAACGCAGAGTGTCCATGCATCTCGAAAACCTTGGACCTTCATTACGGCTCCCTTCTTCCTCTGTGGAGGTTGGCGATTTTTGCGGCATTCGCCCTTCACATCTTCCTGCATAAAAAAACTTAAACTCCTTAAACTTCCATGCATTAGACATTTCATTGTTAAACAATTCATTAAACATTTCATTAGTCTTTCAATTGTTTAAAAAATTGGAACAATTCATCTAACGAATGCTTCATAAAATGTTCAACTAATGTGAAAGATCTAGCGAATTGGACATTTTAAAATTTACAAAATTGGGACAGTGAAACGTCTAACGAAACGTCTACTTCTATTTAAAGTGAGTATGGGATACAAAATCTTGGACGGACGGAAAATTTTGCACGCGTGTCGTACTGAACTTTTTTAGTTCGCTTAATTAAGCAGATTATTTATCTATCTATCTATCATCTCTTTATTTACTCTCATACATGCTCTACCTCCAGCATAAAATCTCTTCCCCGCATCCATGAGTTTATCACCAATTCCATAAATACTCAAGACCTGCCACAATGCTTCTGTATTCACCTTGTCATACTCTTTTTCAAGATCCAAAATGCCATTATACCTTGCAATCCATTTCCCATGCTTTCTCAATCACTTGGCTCACTGTAAACACTTGATTCACCCTTGACTCCTCCTTCCTCGAAACCCTTCATGCTCATCGCTCCCCAAGCATTCTTTAATACCACGAACTCTTTCTGTCACTATCGTACTATACATCTTCCCAACTACCCTCAACAGACTTATACCTCTGTAATTCTCACATTCACCCATTTTACCTTTCATTCTGTACAAAGGAACAGTTATTGCTTTCTTCTAGTCTTCAGGCACACCCTAATTTTTCCATGCACTCTGACATATGCACCACAACCACTCTAACACTTTCAATTCTGCATACTTAATCAATGCTTCCTATATTCCATTCACACCTGCTGCATTTCCGTTTTTCACCTTGCAAACTGACTCTTTCACGTCACCTATGGTTATACTCTCCGGCACTCTGTCACAAGTCCTCCTAATACCACCAAATCCTGCCTGATTTATTTTTGCACTCCTCTTATCTTTTCCGCCCTTTAAACTCTCGAAATATTCCTTCCATTTATTCCGTAAATCTGCACCTGCTGTCAGCATTCTTAGATTTTCATCCAATACTCTCAAACTTTCTCTCTTAGTTTCATTTCTGCACTACCAGCACTTATCTCATATACTCGTATACTTAATTATAGATACTGTTAGAGAGTTTGAACGACGGTCCAGTATCGACCTGCGTCGACCCCTCTGCAGCATTCCGCCTCATTTGCAGGATTTGGTGAAGGAAAGAATTGGTTTCCGACCTCCACCTACCCTCGTAGCCAGCACAATAACCTGTCCAGCTGGTTCTTGAAATTATGCAAATTGGTGAGCAGGAGGTTCCTCAGTCCTTTGGGCAAAACATTAAAAAGTTTCGGCTCTCGTATTCTGAGAGTATTTTCCATCTTCGTTTTCATGGTCGTCTGTCCCACCGCAGCTGGGACAGTACAGAATCTGCCTCTTCTCTCATTTCACTGTATCCCTACTTCGTTTCTGATATTATGGGCACAACCCTCGAGTATTTTCCATACGTACGAGTATATTATTGTGTACCACTCGCTTCTTCTTTCCGGGGAGGAAAGTTTCATAAATTGTCGTCGAGACCAGTAATCTTCACCTTTCGTTTCCTTTATCTTAGATGTAAAAGTCCTTTTTATGGCTCCTAATATGTTTGCAATGTCTCATTTTCTGTATGGGCTTGTAAATACTGAGCAATACTCAGTTATTGGCAGGACTAAGCTCTTCCGTAATTTTAGTATGATGTTTGCGTTTCTTCTGTGGAAGCTCCTCCAGATAATTCCCATTACTTTTCTAGCTATTGTGATTTTAACGTTATAGTGCTCTCTGAATTCTGCATTAGATGGCATAATTACTGGGTTTGGCTTGCGGTGTATTGTACCCTTTATTCTGTAGCACCTTATTGTTATTATATCTTAGAAGTTGTAATTTTTCTTCGTTGAACTTCATATTGTTATATATTCGCAAAACTTAAGCATCGAAACCTCTCTACAATTACTTTATTTTAATTTGAATCTGTATTATATGAAATACTATAAACATTCTGCGGGCATTCTACGCGTTATAGGATTTACAGATTATATTTATCTGGAAGAATCCATATAATTTTAATCATGATAAAAACGTTTCGCCAGTCGTAATTAGGAGGAAGAAAACAAAGTTATGGGATTGTTACGGAACAAAATAGTGGCTGAGGGTTTTCCTTTTTTTAACAACAAAAAAGTTACAAAATGAAATAAACGTTTACTTTTGCTGAAGCTGAAAAGTTACGCTAATGTTGAACACTGAATTCACTCTTACATAAAAGTTACGTAAATGTGGAACTGATATGCAATTTATATGTAAAATTTTTAAGAGTGTATATCAAAGCTGGTCATGTAATAATCTGAGGCAATTGGATCCCCTGCTAAATGTTTGGCAAAATCGAAAAACTTTAAGAGCGAAAAATCACTGGTGGTAAGAAGAGCGACGAATATTGTGAGCTGATAATTGGGGGTTGAAAAGGCTGACAATAGGCTTAACGGCTCAACCCTTTTTGTGGGTTTTAAGAGTCGCAGAAAGGGTTCCGGAAGACGAACCGGAATAGGGTATGTTTTTGCGTTAAATTTTGTTAGTCATGTAGTGTTTTTGCGTATCTACTTAAATTTGTTTTCCAGTTGTAATAAAGTAATGAAGATGTTATAGTTTAGTTTCTGGAATTTGAGTGCGTTTGATCTTATTGATGAAATCGTTTCTGTCGAGAACAACAGTGCCTTTGAATTTTTGACCGCGAAAAGTGTTGCTCCCATAGACATTCATCGGCGAATGCAAGCTGTGTACGGCAAACAGTGTGTTTGCCGTACACCGTTCAACGTTGGGCGAGGTAGTGTAAAGAAGGAGACGCAAGGCAAGAAGATCTGCGAGACAAACCGCGAAGTGGAAGGCCTGTAACGGCAACCGACGTGTCTCATCGGAACTACGTTGACGAACTGATTCGTAGAAACTGTCGCGTTAAACAAAATGAAATTGCTGCAATGCTCGGTATCTCCAAAGCGCGAGTGGGACACATTATCAGTATTCTCGGTTACCGAGAGATCTGCGCCAGATGGTTGCCTCGTATGCTCACTGCCGAGATGAAAACTGAGAGACTATGAGTTTGCCCAGAAAATCTGCAGTGCTTCGAAATTGAAGATGAATTTCTGCACAGCATTGTGACAGGAGACGAAACGTGGGTCCACCATTATGACCCTGAAAATAAACGGCAATCCATGAAATATCAGCACAAAAATTCACCGCAACTAAAAAAATTCAGTTAAAAAATCAGCTGAAAAAGTGATGACGACTGTTTTTTGGGATATCAATGGTGTTGCTCTCGAAGACTTTACGGAAAGAGGGACAGCAATCAACTCCGCACGTTATATTGAAACTCTGAAGAAGTTGTAAAAACGGATCAGGAGTGTTCATACCCACAAAAACGTAATCATTGTTCACCATGACAACGCACGGCCTCACACCAGTGTTCAAACGCGAGAAGCAATTGAGGATCTGCAATTCACCGTCTTGCCGCATCTACCACATATTGCCAATTTAGCACCATGCGATTTTCACCTCTTTCCTAAACTTAAAGAACATCGTGGAAATCGCTACGAGTCTGACGAAGAAGTTATAGTCTAGGATCTGGCCCAGAGTTCGTATAAATTTCTGGGTGCAGAAGTTTTGACGACTGATCTACAGTAGATTAATTTTGGGGCGGAGAATCCGAATTTTTCTATGTCATCGCACCTAATTGGTGCGAAAGTGGTCAAAATGGCAAAAAATTGGCAAAAATGGCAACATTTTATCAGTTTTTCGTATTTTTGTCATATTGTTGAGTTGAAAATTTTTTTAAGGCCAATTTTTTGTTTGAGAATCTGTTTTTGTAACATACTGCTGCCTGAACCAAGAGAACTGACAAAAATGTAAAAAAATAACAGCAAAAATAGTAAAAAATTAAGTAAATATTGTCAAAAAATCGCAAAAATTAAATTTTTGGCTAATTTGGTGCATAAACTAGCTCTAACCAATCATATCGAACTAAATAGTCAAGAAATTAGATATTAATAGCTCTGCAAGAATTTATTAAAACAAAGTATACACAAATGTCTAAATTTCGGGTATAAATCGATAAAAATGGTTGTAAAATACTTGAAAAAATAGCCAAAATATAAAAAAATAGTACTAATTTTGTTATTCTTAGGCTTGCTTGTTGTAAAATGCTTGAACTTCTTATAGAATCGATCTATTTGATTTCTTTACAGTAACTAAATCATATTTATTGTGTTTCAGGTTTAGTATTGGTAGTAGCTACAAATTGAGGATCCCTGTATTCATTATGTGATTCAACAGATGATAGATCATGGTAAGTTAAAATCGAATTGAATATTTAAAACATAAATATGAAGACCAATGTGTTACAAATGAATTTTTATATGTATAAAGTAGAACCAGTTTATTATAATTGCAATTGCAAGAAGTCTTAGTATATTTTATTTTTTCAGGATGTATGTCAACTTGTGTCAGAAAAGAAACATAGCTCAAACCTTGGTAAATGTATCTTGTGCCAGAAGAACAAAAGCCCAAGTGGAGAGAAATATTTGAGCAGCGGAGAACACGGAATGGTTTTTTTTAAGAAACCTAAGAAATCGGAATTGGGATCGGAACTTGAAAAGAAACTGGGTGAAGACCTCCCATTGTTGTTAGAAGGGAATGATGCAATGATCACAGATTTTATGGCTCAAGTAAGGAAATTCCCGGTGAAAAAAGCAATGTTGAAAACATTTGGTGAATTTGCACAATCACTTTTAAATGTGTTTTTGAGTATGGGATCCAAGTCAACCACAATTCATATCTTATTTGAAAATTACAAGGCTTCAAACATCAAGACTGGAGAACGGATGAGACGATCAATTGCGCATTCGGAAATACAAATTTCCATAACATCACCTGAGCAGAGGCTTCCAATTGACTTCAACAAGTATTGGAGTTCCACAGATAACAAGGCAAACTTCCAAAAAATTTTTGTCAGCTTTTTCATGGAAAACTACCATGGAGATAAAGTAATTGTACTGGGAGGTGGTACTCTTGAAAAACCAGAAGTGTGTGTCAAATTCCAAATTAGGAAGGTCTGCGAAATTCCTGAGCTTTGTTCTTCACAAGAAGAAGCAGATGACAAAGTGATGTTACATGTAAACTATGTGGTGGCTAAAGCAATGCCTGGTGGTGGAGCTACAGTTTCAGTAGCTACCAGTGATACTGATATCTTTGTGTGCCTCATCCACCATTTAACAAAATGGATTGAGCATGGCCTGAAGGAATTATGGTTTGTTAAAGGCTCTGGAACAAGTCGCAAAATCATTCCTCTGCATGGCTTGCATCAAAAGCTTGAAAACGATTTGATCCAAGTTTGACCTGCCTTGCATGCTTTAACTGGCTGTGACAGTGTCAGTAAAGTAGGCACAAAATCTAGTGCACTGAAGCAGTCAAACTACTTTGATGAAATTAAGGACTTTGGCAAGGAACCACTTACAGAGGAAATAATCGAAGGTGCCGAAAACTTTCTGGTTCATTGCATCAAACCCAAGTCAAAATCCATATCATTTGATCAACTAAGATCTGAGCAATACTAAAAAACTGGGGACAAAATCGATTTTACTCGGCTTCCTTGCTCTTCAAAAAGTATTAGACTGCATATTAAACGGGCATATCTTCAGTGCAAACTTTGGCTTGACTCTCCATATGGCTCCATATCTGAAAATTTAAATCCACTTGACTATGGTTACATAAAGTCTGATGAGGGACTTTTGGAACCTCAACTAACCGATTACCCAGATAAACCTCAGGATTTGATTCAACCTTGCAGCTGCAAAACCTGTACCAAGAGGTCAAAATGCCCTGGCACTGCGTCATCCATACCATGCTGCTCATTCTGCAAGTGCAATCAAAGAACATGCCAAAATCCTAACGCCTGAATTTCAGCAGGTAACTGAATAAAATTACAGATGAACAAATCTGTACAGTGTACTTCTGTTTCATTTTCATGGTGTCGGAAGATGATACCACAAAAGCCAAAGTGCTTTTATTTGTAAATAATGTTTCAATAAAAGTTTCAAATAAACAAAAAAAAGAACAGAAAAAAAAAACAATGGGGCCTCATCATTAAATGAGGTCGTTCCCACTAAGTTAGCTATAACTTAGCCCATTGCCGTGGTGCTGCACTGGGAAGATGCACCTGAGTGACAGTAACACTTTCTCAATCACATAAGCGGCCTTGACAGTTTTTGTCACTTTTGCCAAACTCTTTGCCACTTTTGCAAGAATTTCTGTCAACTTCATCATCAGAAATAATACATGATCTTATCTCAGTCTTTTACAACATGCAAACCTAAGAGTTTTATAAAATTAGCAATATTTTTTATATTTTGTCTATTTTTTCAAATATTCTACAACCATTTTTAATCATTGTAACCCAAAATTTAGACATTTGTACATGTTTTTGTGTTAAGAAATTTTAGTAGAGCTATTAATATCTAATTTCTTGACTATTTAGTTCGATAACATTGGTTAGAGCTAGTTTATGCACCAAAATAGCCAAAAATTTCATTTTTGCGATTTTTTGACAATATTTACTTAGTTTTTTACTATTTTTGCTGTTATTTTTTGACATTTTTGTCAGTTTTCTTGGTTCAGGCAGCAGTATGTTACAAACACAGATTCTCAAACAAACAATTGCCCTTAAAAAAATGTTCAACTCAAGAATATGGCAAAAATACGAAAAACTCATAAAATTTTGCCATTTTTGCCAATTTTTTGCCATTTTGACCACTTTCGCACCAATTTGGTGCGATGGCATAGAAAAATTCGGATTCTACGCCCCAAAATTAGTCTAGATCAGTCGTCAAAACCTCTGCACCCAGAAATTTATACGAACTCTAGGCCAGATCCTGTACTATTAAGGCCGCTGTGAAATTTTGGTTTCGTAGTCAAAGCTCCGAATTTTACCGGGATAGATTTCTAAAACTCATTTATCGTTGGCGTAAATGTATCGAGGCAGAAGGTGATTTTATAGAAAAGTAAATGTATCGTTTTGAAGAATAAACTCTACGGTATATATCTGCTTTTGTTTCGATAAAATCCTTTAACCCGTTTAAAATTTATTTGAGTGGAGGCATTACTTTTCAGCCCACCCTCGTGTGTGTATGTATATATATATATATATATATATATATATATATATATATATATATATACACAAACTCAGAATGGTTCCCTGAGAACATTATATGTTAAACACAGACCGTGCATGGAACAAGGAACTCTTCTGGGAAAATTAAATCCACTATAGTCCGGATAAGTAATGGTAAATGACAAATACCATAGTTTTTTCTTTTTCATGATTTTAGCCCGACGTGGGCAACGGGTCTCTCGCAAAGAGATCCCATAAATATAGCTTCCCTCACCAGCTATCTACAAAGCAGACAGGATCCAGCTTTGGGACATGGATCTAGGGTTTAAAGCAAGCCTAGATCCCTACATTCAGAACCTCTATATAAGTAAAAGACTCGTTGCATTCACGTCGTGTTGAATAAATCAAAGAAAAAGGGGGTAACTATTGTATTTTTAGCCAAAAAAAAACAAAACTTAAACCTCAACCGGGACATTGAGCGTCCACTTTTCAAGGCACGAAACACGTCCGTTTAGTATACACAAACTCAGAATGGTTCCCTGAGAACATTATATGTTAAACACAGACCGTTCTTGGAACAAGGAACTCTTCTGGGAAAATTAAATCCACTATAGTCCGGATAAGTAATGGTAAATGACAAATACCATAGTTTTTTCTTTTTCATGATTTTAGCCCGACGTGGGCAACGGGTCTCTCCCCCTTTTTCTTTGATTTATTCAACACGACGTGAATGCAACGAGTCTTTTACTTATATAGAGGTTCTGAATGTAGGGATCTAGGCTTGCTTTAAACCCTAGATCCATGTCCCAAAGCTGGATCCTGTCTGCTTTGTAGATAGCTGGTGAGGGAAGCTATATTTATGGGATCTCTTTGCGAGAGACCCGTTGCCCACGTCGGGCTAAAAAATCATGAAAAAGAAAAAACTATGGTATTTGTCATTTACCATTACTTATCCGGACTATAGTGGATTTAATTTTCCCAGAAGAGTTCCTTGTTCCATGCACGGTCTGTGTTTAACATATATATATATATATATATAATATATATATATATATATATATCGTATTTACGCATGAGGAATACCATCGCATATACTGTATGCATGCACCCTTTCAAAGAAGTAAAGTATTTCAGAGTTACTTTGAAGTAGTTAAAAATAAACTCTATTTTTTATTCCTGAAACTCCCCCGAGAGTAATGAAACTTTTAACCTAATTGCGTTGAGTTCTTAATGACCATGCAAATGCGTAGTAATTAGACCAAGTTCCAAAAGCTCTTCCACAAAAATAATATTTATATGTACTGTACACAACCTGAATCTCAACTTGATTTTTAATATAAACGTTTTGAAAAGAAATGTGCATTTAACCCTTTAACGCCGAACGTTTTTGTAGGGTTAAGTCTAAATGCGTGTATTTGAAACGGTACGTATTCGACCCAGTCGGCGTTAGAGGGTTAAATGTCCTTCATATATTAAAAAAAAAAAAAAATATAATTGAAATGAGTTAAATCTATTGATTTTGGGTTCATACTGTTTCTCAAAGCTTCCGCTCACTTGATTACCGTTTCAATATCGTTTTGCCATTTTTCTATATCACCTCCATTTGATATTTCTTTGCATATCTTTGTGTCATCCGCGAAACAAGATCCGATACTCTCATTAATATCTATATCACTGTCTGTAATCATTATTATAACAGCAGGGTTGCTAATACTGTACCTTGTGGGCCACAGCTGACGACTTCTGAGACTTCAGATATGATTTCACTTACTACTAGTTTTTGTGTTCGTTCGGTCAGAAAATTAAATATATATCGTACAAGCTCTCCAGTAATTCCTGCATTCTTAGATTTGTGTGCTATAATTTCATAATGACATTCACCGGAGGTTTTAGCAAAATCAGTATATATTACATCAATGTTTTGACCTCGACACAATGTTTCCAGTATTATTTCTTGGTAGTCTAACAACTGTGATAAGCATGGTCTTCCAACTCTGAAGCCACAGTGGTTCGGAGTGAATAAATTCTTTTGTTGTAGGTGGTAAGCAATTTTACCTCTAATTACAGTTGGAAGCACTTTATAAGGTGGGGGGTGAGAGGAAATGCACGATAATTCTTTGGCATTGCTTTGTTACCTCCATTGAATGGAGTCAATGCTCGCGTTCTTTAGTGGAGGTGGACTTTATCCTGTGACACACATACACACACACACACACACACACCACACACACACATATATATATATATATATATATTAAGGGTCAAAATTCCCGTATTCCGGTATGCCTACCGGTAGTAAGCTTTTCTGCAGTTTCAGTTTAACATACTCCCGCACAGCATTTTTATTTCTAAACCTTGTAACAGTGGCATCAGAATACCCATGAAGGATTTGACTTTCAACATCTTCTCTCTAAATTATTTGCTTTACTTCATCTTTAAATATCTTAACAGTGTCATGAATAGAAGCACGTTTAGTATCAACAAAATCCTCCGATTTTAAGGAGTACCATTTTAATAGAACAGCGCAAAACAATTTGCCGTAGCTATTTATATATGCTCACTTAGTATCTTCCTTTATGGTAGAAAGGATAAATGAAGATTACCCAGCACCCACTCCAATAATAATAAATATAAACACTGGGTCGTGCCACCCATCTCCCAGTCAGGCGAACCCTGCCTCAGTAGGGTGTGTCAATTTTAGTAAAGTCAACAATTCAAAAAACTACTAGTGACCAAATGATGCATTTTTATGTGCTAAATCGAAATATGGCTTTAAAATCCACATTTGACCACTCCTAGCTACTTACAGTATATTTGAAGATGAAGTTTACGAAAAATCAACAATTTTTGCAAGTATTTTTTTTATTGTATACAACTACATTTTACATACATTACATACAATTAAAGACATTTTGATTGTATTTCAATATTAAAACTTAGAAATATAGATAGGTTTCTTGAACTTTGCCAAGGATGCCATGTCTGCCTTGCTCTTGTTCCTGGACATGAGCTCCCTACTGGCCACCTGGTCACTGATGTACGCCTCCCTCCTCTCTTGTGAGTAAACATGTTGTGCTGCTTCAGTTGTCATCCTTACACACCTCTCTACTGACTGTGTGTGTGTGTGTGTGAGGGCCATGCAGGAACTTCCATTGGTCTATCCAGAAACTCCTTGATTGCAGTAGTGGTGAGGGAGCAGGTCAGAAGAGGGTCAGTCACGCCAGAGTTCCAGTCAATAAGCCCCGAGAGTTTAGTGGCATCTGGGTTGATGTCAGGAGTCTTTCTGGGTCTGACACTGCAGTCTCCTACTCTGTGTCCTCATCTCCTTCACCTCTGATTTCCAGTAATTTAGGGTGTGTCAATTTTAGTAAAGTCAACAATTCACGGAGGGTTCCTCAACCTGTCCTCGCAGCAAGGCCACCGGTGAGGAATCTCACTCTTTTTTTTTTGTCGCGAATTCAGCTCTCGAACGACGAAACCGATATTCGACACATGGTGGAAGAAGTCTGTGGTGAACACAATATATTGTTAGTTAATAAACTAAACACAAAATCTTCCGTATTAAACTCATTTAAAGTAATAATTAAAGGTGTAGACTCGCAATTCAACCCGTACAATATGAGTCAGTGGCCAGATGGTATTATTGTTGAGTTTATTCACTTTTCCAGGAGATTTAATAACAGGCAAAATAATAATAATAATATTAATAATAATAATAATAATAATAATAGGCACCCTAACTGTAATGCCTGAAATTTCTACTGTGCATAATAATAATAATAATAAATTTTCAATCAGTCATGGCAGATAACTTGCTGAAACTAGTCTCATAACGTAAGGTGAGTGTGGAGTTCAATTGTAGATGTTCATAAAATCTGTGACAGTGGAGATTTGAAACTCCTGCAAGAGCACTGGCTACCAAAGCAAGAGCTAAAATTTCTCTCTACCATCCATGATGACTTTATGTACCATGCGTCATCAGCAGTAGGTAGGGCTTTTGGTGGTGTTGCTTTTTTAATAAGGAAAAATTTGTCAAAACATATAAAAATTTTAACAAGCGATAATGTAAGGTTGTTAGGCATTGAATTACAAGTGAACAATGATTGCATATTAATTGTAAACTCCTATTTACCATACAACAACGGCAGTAATCTACAGGGTGGGCCGTAAGTTTCCATACATAGGAAAAATAAACATTTTTTTATGGACAACCATTTTTATTTATATAATATGCTCTACATGGTTGCCATTGTTTTGAAAACACATTTCAATACGTGTTCCCCACTGTTGATGAACACGCATTAGCACAGTTGACGTTATGCTTGTAATGGCGTTGGTGATACGTTCCTTTAGATGATTTATGTCTCGTATCTTTTCCTGATACACCATGGCCTTCAAGTGCCCCCAAAGATAGAAATCAAGGGGGGTGAGATCTGGGGATCTGGGAGGCCACTCCACAGGACCACGCCGACCAATCCAAGCATCCGGAAACTGCTGATCCAAATACCGACGCACGTGAAGACCATAATTTAAATTTTCCTATGTATGGAAACTTACGGCCCACCCTGTAGATGAATACATTGATTTGCTGTACAAAATTAAGTCATTATCAGATAACTTCAAATATTCTCACTGTATAATAATGGGGGACTTTAACGCGCATATGAACTCGGAATTTTTTGTAGAATTGGGTAACATGTGTGAGTCGGCGCCAAATTAAGTATAAGTGATGTAGATGTATTAGGGGTAACCAGTGGTAATTTCGCATACGTTAGTGATATGAGTGGTACCACTAGGTGGATTGATCATTGTCTCACAAGTAATAATCTAAAGGCTCGAATTGTTAGAGTTCATATTCTGCATGATTTCCTTCTTTCTGATCATAGACCGTTAGAACTATAAATTAATTTTACCAACGTATGCGCAACACGACATAACAAGAACTCAATAAGTAAGAATAATATCATCAATTGGTCTAATGTTAATATGCAACAGACAGGGCGCCGAGAGGGAGGGGAAGCCGGGTTAAATCCCCGGGACCCGGACCTCTAGGGGACCCGGAAAGAGGGGGCATAAAATATAAAAATATCGATAAAGCAATTGATTAAATAACAGCGAGGAAATATAATTAATGAACATACATTTTATACAAATTATCATAGTCAAACTGAAAGAGAGACAATATTATCTGCGGTCCACCAATGCCCAAGACCGTCTGACAGATATGGGAGTTATTGTAATTGAAAGCCAGTTAGCCCGTACTTTAAATTTCATAAGAATCATTTATCACTTTGCTAAAGAGAAGGCAAAGAAAGTACACTTCTAATTATGAAAATCTTGCAGTAAACAATTGTCTTGCCTGCGTGGACTGGTACTGCATTTTTAAATTGTATGGTGATACAATTAATATAATTGGTTCGAAAAATAAAATGGTCATTTTCTTCTGAGTTGTTTATTCAAACTCTATGTTTTGAATAGTGACTTGGACATATAATCAGTTTTCTTGTTATGTACACAAAAAACATTCATAATAAACTACTGAGTAAACAGCGGGGCCCATCTACCAATCCTTCCCGGGGCCCGTGGCAGCTCTCGCTTGCCCTGGCAACAGAGAATAGAATATAAAGACAGAACAGGTCACCTCTTTAATAATTTAGAAATTTTGCATCTTGCCTGTAATAATACTTGCTCAACTGATTCTCACTGTAAACTCATAGATAAGTATTGTAATAAGTTAGTATCCCTGTTAAGAGAAGCAGACAGTCCCCTGATTAAATCTTACAATTATCACACGAAGATTATTCCTGGATGGAATGATTTTATTGCCCCCCTGAAAAGGGAATCGAAAGACGCCTACGATTTGTGGTGCTTTCATGATAGACCCAGATTAGGAGCAGTATTCATGAATATGTGTAGAAGTAGGGGTCAGTATAAGGCGGCCATAAGGCGATGTAAAGAGGAAGATTCTATTCGAGCATCAAAAGCCTGTGAAGCTCACATAAATACGATAATAACAAATTTTTGAAATTTGTTAAGAATTTAAACGGGTGTCAAAAATGTTCTTCCTCTGACAATCGATGGGGTGTCGGGGGAGGATGAAATTGCAAAGCTGTGGAAAAACCACTACTCAAACATTCTTAAGAGTGTGAGCAGGGATAATCTTAAAATCTTAAGATAGATTGCAACGAAACGCCTGTGGAAGGGACAAGGGAAAATACTTTGATATCAGTTCCTGAAGTAAAGAGGTTAAAGAGTTAAGGACTGGTTCTGTGTCAATGATAGATGACTTATCGAATGAGCACTTAAACTATGCAAATGACGTGGTATATCTGCATATATCATTGCTCTTGTCAGCCATGCTTGCTCATGGCTCTATCCCTGTAGAGTTCATGAGGGTATATATATTGCCCCTGGTCAAAAATAAGTATGGAGAAATTCTGTCCAGCAATAATTACAGGCCTATTGCTGTCGCTTCCTGCTTCTCGAAACTACTAGAAAAACTCTTGTTACTCCGATTAAATGATTACCTATGGGCATCTAATCAGTTTGGTTTTAAAAGGTCCCACTCAACTGACCTGTGTCTCTATGTACTTTAAGAAATAATATCTAAATACAATGAGAGCAATTCAACTATTTATAGCTGTTTCCAGATATAAGTAAGATATAAGTAAGGCATATTACCACAATATTTTATTTGCAAAACTAGAAGACAGGAAGGTTCCCATGTACATATTAAATTTATTGAAATTTTGGTATTCCCACCAATCTTTTACTGTTAGGTGGAGCAATGTACTATCAGCTATTCGAATGTTTTGGCTCCTCTTGCGGGGTGAGGCAAGGCTCCTTGCTCTCTCCCGTGCTGTTTAATGTGTATATTGACGGATTAATTGTTTCACTTAATGATGCAACAGTGGGATGTTGTATAGATAACACAAGGATAAATAACTTAGTTTATGCCGATGATATGGTGTTAATAAGGCCATCTGTTAAAGGTCTGGATCGGCTACTAAAAGTTTGCGAAGTGTTTTCGCAGAAACATGATATTGTTTTTAATGTTACAAAAACTAAGGTTATACACTTCCATCCTAAAAGCTCTAATCAGCCAGTTGATATTAGGTTTAAAATGAGAGGTGAAGTAATTGAGGAAGTACAAGAGTTTAATTATTTGGGTCAAACTATCACAAGCTCCTTGAGTGATGACTCGGATATAAGAAAACAATCTCGAAGCCTTTTGCTAAAGCGAATATGACTATAAGGAACTTCCGGTTCTGTACAAGTGAAGCTAAAGACACTCTCTTTCGTACTTTCTGCAGTAATATATACGGAGAGCAACTCTAGGTGAACCATAAATTTGCTGTACAACAGGTCTTTTAGACTCCTACATAAATTACCCCCCCTCCACGAGATGCTCAGCTTCGCAAATGTTTGCTACCCGCAATATCCAAAGCTACCCGGAGGTAAAAAGACGTGCTTAATACAGTCTAATGCAAAGAATTAAAAAATCAACCAACCCGATTATCCAAGCTATCCATGAGTCCTACTGTTTGTCTTCTAAGCTATGGAATTCATGGTACGAAAACGTCTGTCTGTAGCTCCAATGAACTTCGACATTACTGTATTATTTCTAATCAACTGTATATATTTCTATCCTTAGTATGTGAACTGTCATTGTATGAATAATATTTGTCATATGAACTATAGTCTGCCAATAATAAACCTTTTCATTTTCATTTTCACACATACTGTATATATATATATATATACATATATATACACACTAGGGTGGCCCACTTTTCAATTTTTTTTGAAAAGTATAGGTTATCGTAGTTTTTCCCATTATTTGGCACTATACTAGCACATTGGTACCATTTTTACAAAAATTGATCAATATTTAGGGGTCTCGCATCGACCTTGAAATTACGAGTTTTTTTTTTTAAATGCGTACTTTTTAACTTTTTACTGAATTAAGATAAATCATTAAATAGGGATGTTTTCTGAATCCTCTTGATGAGAGAAGTCGTTTGGTGTGCCTTCCAATGTCATACGACTAACGGTTTAAAAGTTGTGCCTGTATACAGGTAATACCAATGTGCTAGTATAGTGCCAAATAATGGGAAAAACCACGATCACCTATACTTTTAAAAAAAATCAGCAAATAGCAGACAAATAAGGAAGAAAGAAACAATAACTTAAACAATCACTTTTGCATTGTATTGACCACTATCACACGTCACTGGCTGCAACGTTGTCCCTCTGTATGCTATGTCATCGTGGCGAGTGATGACTTCTTGAAGTCGCCGAGCTCTTTCCGGTTCTTTTCCACCACTTGCAGAAGATCCTGCAGCTGTGCCTCGTCCTTTGTGACCGTGTTCGCATAGTCTTGTATCAGTTGGACTCCTCTTTCAGCGACGTCATTGGTGACCTGGAGATTAGAGATCACATCCTTCAGACGACAAAAGTCCTCGTTCTCGTCCCACTTATCAGTTGGCAGGGTGAGCCACGAAGACCCATACATCTTCAGACCTGCAAATAAGAACCAGGAGGACTCGTCGATCAGGTCGGGGAGTAGCGTCATCTCGTCGACTGAGACGTTCTCGTATGTGAATTCTTTGGGTACAGGGAGGTGGGACAGCTTCTCTGCCATCTGTTGCTTCACAGTGCCATCCACCTTGTTGCTGCATAGAGCGAAGATGACGGTCTGAGGCCTCAGATACCAGAAGTGCCGCCTCATCACTGTCAGTGACGCTTCTGCCACCTCGCGGTCCACTGCCCTATACCTCAGAAAACGCTGGTATAGTACCAGGTCATTCAACGGCGCATCAGCTGCTACAGGGGCCGCCAACCAAGCTGGTACGTACAGAAGAGCGATGAACACCACGATCCTGTGCAGTTTGTCGACCAGCTCGGCGTCGAGCTCCAGCTGCCTACTGAACATCAGCAGTTTTGTGTAGTAGATGAGCTGAAACAGAATAAGCACCATTGTAAGTAAGACAGGTTTATTGTTACCAATTACTTTGTTTGCGTTATAATGAAATGTTTATCTTTGAATAACATTTAAACTTATCTCTAGATTATTTTTGTTTGAAAATACTAACTTTAGCCATCCATTTTGCGTGGTGGTAGGCTCCTGGGCGCATGAGGTGAATGCCACGGTGTGGTTGTGTCCCGAGTACCAGGAGCGTGATCTCTGCCACTTCCCGGTAATCGTCTCTGACGAAACCAGAAGCTGTGCTCAGGAAGCTGACCGCCGCGTCCCGGAGTTCTATTAGCCACGTACTCTCCGCCAGATTCTCGACCTGCAGCTTGCAGTAGGTCGAGAGATCGAGCTCGTCCCATCTTCAAAAATAATAAACAAGAAGATTGTGTGAGAAAACTCTGAAGTTTCGGTTTGGCTTGCTGTTTTATAAACTAGTGGAATATCATGTGTGTCCTAACTTTACCTTGCACAAAAAATGAACTAACCTTCTCTTCAACTGCTGAAACAAAGGATCAGTTGGTGTCGTAGTCCTTCCGAGCAGGGTGACGGCTACTGCCCCCACGATAAGCTCTAGGACGTGATGACGGCATCCCAGCTGGAGTAGCGGTCGCCCGAGCTTGTTTTCCAGCCGGACAACTGCACCCTGCACCCTCCCCGTGTTGGTGGAAGTGGTGTCGAAGCAGAGTCCGATGACGCTCTCCTCACATCCCCAATCTTCGAGAGCATGTATGGTTGCCCGCGCCTGCGACAGTCCGATGCCGTCAGCAACAGCTGGGACTGACAGCAACTTTCCTTCTGTGCAATGAGGAGCCCCGGAGATGAGAATTGCTTGGCGGTGCTCCGCCGTTCCAAGGAAGTTCTGAAACACATGCCATATATTTCAATTTCATGGTTGTAAAGTAACTATTTTTGTTCACATTCAGTTCTCTTTTTAATTGACATTATGCTTCATGAATCTCATTACTAAATTGATAGCTATGAAAACTTAATCAACTGACCTTGACCATTTTGCCATCCCAGTGGACAACAGTGTGCCTCGGTGGCGTGAAGGAGTCCTTCACAGCCGTCGCCACTTCACGGCGATGTGACACTCTTCCCCGGCGAGCCGTTTCTTTCGAGATGCTGAACTGATTGAGGTCTGCTGGTGGATCCGCCGAACGTGTGATAGCAGCCACAATGCTTACTACCTATGTAGAGAATGGAAAGTGGAAAGGAAATTCAAGAATACATGTGGGTTACGGGACACTTTAAAACTGACGCTATCGATGAATACTATACACAATACGCACCTGATTATTGGACATGCAGAAACGATCAGCCACTTCCATGACAGCAGGTGCATTAAGGATGCGGCGAGGAAGATTGACAGACACACTTGGCTCTTTCGGCAGGGGGAACGCTAGTTCTGTCTCCAACTCTCCTGACATGCCAGTATCATCATTCTCCATGGCCTCATCTCCGGTTTCGTATGCACACTTTGAGGTTTGCGGCTCCTGGCGAGGACGTTTTCTTCCTTCCTGTAGCTTTCTTTTTACAGCGAAAACTTTATCGTTCCCGCTCATCGTTGCCACCCGAGGACCACGTTGATCGAGGTAGAAGTCAATGTCTTCTTTTCTTTCTTGTCCTTGTCGGACAGCAGTCGATTCTTCTTTATATCTTCGACAGCGTCAGATGCTCCGATATCCCACAGCTTGTCCACACTGTCCGAAAACTTCTGCCGTTTTCCTGCGGCGTCAGTTTCTCGTTTTCTGCTCTTTTGGAGTAAGTGCCACTCTTTCCACAATGCCTCTAGCTTCCGTTCGCAGTTGAGCTTTGTGATTGTTTTAATGCGGGCCATGTTCCAAAACTTTAAGACGTTGTTTACGGTTTCTTTGAATGCGTCTTTCCTGTTAGCAGTGTACTGGATAACACTGAAGAAGTATTGCAAAACCTGCCGTGTTGTTGGCAATTTGCTACCACTGATGGAGGACGCGCGACGGTTGGCCAACTAAAAAAATTTCTGAGGCCGATCTTAGAGAAGGTAGCGATGTTATTTTCGCCTTTCCTTTTGATGACTCTCTATTTGTAGCTTCAAGAGTTCTTCCAGTTATGGTTGCCATCGATTTGTCCATGACAAAGGATGAGGAACTCAGACAGAATTTCAAAATGTTATGATCTGCAAAAAAAGAAATAGGTTAGGTACCTGGCACAGGCATAGTGCATTTTCTAATTACCTATATACATTATACATTCCGCCCGGGTATGGTGACTCATTTTTTGAAAAGTATAGGTGATCGTGGTTTTTCCCATTATTTGGCACTATACTAGCACATTGGTATTACCTGTATACAGGCACAACCTTTAAACCGTTAGTCGTATGACATTGGCAGGCACACCAAACGACTTCTCTCATTAAGAGGATTCAGAAAACATACCTACTTAATGATTTATCTTGATTCAGTAAAAAGTTAAAAAGTATGCATTTTAAAAAAAAAACTAGTAATTTCAAGGTCGATGCGAGACCCCTAAATATTGATCAATTTTTGTAAAAATGGTACCAATGTGCTAGTATAGTGCCAAATAATGGGAAAAACCACGATCACCTATACTTTTCAAAAAAAATTGAAAAGTGGGCCACCCTAATATACACACTATACAGCTTAATATAAATTACTAACTAGAACTTCATCCGAGATCAAAGGAAGATACTCATTGATTTAACGCTAGGTTAGTTTAGGTTACTTTTGGTTAGATTAGATTAATTTAATTAGGCTACTTAGATGAAGTTAACTGAAAGTGAGAAAGTGTCGTGGATCTGTAAGGTACCCAAACAAAAAATTCTTTCGAATTTTTTTTTTCTGTTTAAAACTGTTTACTTTGAATTTCATTTCTTCTTTTTTTTTCTGTGTGTGTGTGTGTGTGTGTGTGTGTGTGTGTGTGTGTGTATGTGTGTGTGTGTGTGTGTGTGTTTTGGGGTGGGTGTGTGTAAGTAGGCAACTGGGCATAAGCGAGGTCGAGTGTGTGATAATTCACAGATGTAGTGGGGTAATTAATTTTGTGAGGTAACATTTTTGGTACCTCGAAACACTAAAAAAAATTATTTGAAAGCCTTGAAACATTTTTATTGTCGGGAAGAAGATACTGTTTGTTAATTCTGATTAGATTATGTTAAACTACGTTTCATTAGTTAAGGTTTGGTTAGGTTAGGTTATATTAGCAAGTACGTCACTATTTAGACTTAACAGAAAACACCCTTCAAACTCTCAATTCCTTTCGAAACCCTTATCACGTCCTTCTTGGTTCGATGGCACTCAGGTTAAGTTAGGTTAAATTAAGTTTGATTAAATTAGATATTTAGAAATATACGTTTTAAAATCGTTTAGGCGTACATGCGAGAGAGAGAGAGAGAGAGAGAGAGAGAGAGAGAGAGAGAGAGAGAGAGAGAAAATCCGCTTAAATGGATTAAAAAGTTCAGCACAGCACGCGTGCAAAAATTTTCCTCTTTGATTTTGCTATCGAAAAAGTATTGGACAGTTGGAGAAAGATAAAACGAAGGGAAAAATTTTCTATAACATCCTCAGCATGCGTGCATCTATTTCGTGCGCCGAATCACTCAATAAAGATAATGTAAGTAAAGATAGCACGAAATTCTAAGTTACAAAAAGTAATCTACACAAAATATTATTATGGAGTCTCACGAGGAGAGGATTGCCTCTCGGGTGGGCTGCGAATCTGCAGTTAAATAGTAAAGATTTTGACTTTCCGCGGGAAAGTTAGATATCATTATATTCATGAACTCACAATGATCCCGCGTATATACTTAGCATGTTATAGTGGGTAATAGTGTCGTGATAATTAATGTGAAAAGATGGTTGTGCATGGAGCTGGTGGTATCTGGTACGTGATTTAAAGGGACGAGAGAAGTGGGCACTCCTATTACCATCTCCTTCCCTTCGTCCCACCCCACCCCTACCATCTACACTGCGACTTTTCCGTTTAATAGTAAAGGCTTTTGACGGTGACCGCGGGAAATGTATGTTTCACTATGTTCATGATCTTACAGTGACTCCGTGTATATACCTAATGTGTCACAGTTAGGAATAGTTTCGTAATTCTTAATGTGAAAAGATGTTTGGGCATTAAACCGGTGGCATCTGGAGCGTTATTTAAAGGGACGAGAAGTGAGACCTCTATCAGCGTTCCCTCCACCTCCACCCGAACCATCCTCACCATCTACGCTCCCACACAAGCCTGCTCCTCCATCGATACAGGTACAATGGGATCGTCTGCTGAAAATCGTGATTTTGTAGAAAATCCTTTATGTTTTATATTTGACAAAGTAGATCATATTTGGTCCGACCTTCTCGTATCTGTCGGTCATGATTTCTATGATTCGGAAAAAATAGAACATGCGAGGGTACAATTAAACACCCTGTTCAATGCTACCCTCCCAACTCGTAGAGGTAACTCTAGAAACGAGAATATCCTAAAAGCACGGATGGGAAACTGAATCGAACTGGAATTGATAAACTGATAAAACCGATATTATTTTATAAACTGAAATCGAAAAAAACTGGAACTGAAAAAAATTCTGACAACTAAAATCGAAATTCGAACTGAAATTGAAAAACAAAAAATTAAATCTGAATTCGAATAGATTAAAAATAACAGTTTTGCGTTTCAGTTTTGAGGAGCATTTGGATTGCAAAAAAATATAAATAACGTGAATTATTTTCCTTTTTTTTGTGACTTAACATTTGTGTGGATTTAAAATATTCATTTATCCTTTAATTCGATGTGGAATGGCTTTTAGTTCCGTTAGTGTGGAACGGCGTTTTTCTCTTTTCAGGTTGACTTTAAGTCCTCAGAGAAACAATTTGTTGCCCGAAAACATTGACAGTATTTTAATTATTTGCTCTAATTTTAACATGCGAGTTTACGAGGTTGTTTATTATATACAAAATACAAATGAGGTGCATTTAATTGTTTTATTCCCCTTTATAATACTATTATTTATATATTTTATACATGTCGTGTGCTTTAAAATTTAAAAAGTGTACGAATTAATAAAACATTTCGAATTGAAAGTTTTTGTTAAATAAAACTTTATGTGAAAGAAATGAAGCGAATAAGTTAAAAAAAAAAAGACGAGTGTTTCGTGCTGATTCAGTTGGCTATAGATGCTGACATGTTTAATCATACAAAAGTAAAGATAGTTACTAAAGCAAATTCTCTCTTTGAAACACAGAAATTAAATGCAAATACAAATATAAAATTAAATCTGAATTTGTCAATAGGGTACACCCCAAAAATAATGTAAATAGTACAAAGAAATTCTTAAAGAAATCTGAAAAAAAAACTGGAATCGAAATTTAAATTGAATCAAACCGAAAAATATAAAACTTGACTCGAAAAATAAACTCAAATCGAAAAAAATTTAAAAACTTAAATCGAAACTGAAATCAATATTCTTGCAAACTTAAACTGAAATTGATAAATGGACTTAAAAATTTATTAGTTTCCCATCCCTGCCTAAAAGACTATAAATAAAGTGTTGACCCTCCGAGATAATGAGAAACAATATTACCTTCTACGTTACTAACTTCCATAGAATACCCGTAATCTCCATGGGTGATGGAGACGTTTCGGTGCTCCTCAAACAGTGTAATGAGGCACAAAAGTCGTTAATTGAAATGAAACACCAACACGTGGTGTCAAATCAGGAAAAAGCGATTTCGCTAGAACAATTTCTGTCAGAGTTAGATGCGTTGAAGGAGACGCTCCTCCCGAAGCCAAGTTACTCCGAAGTCGTTCAACAAGTCAGAACCCCAAGAAGCGCGTCGGGCAGCGAGGAAAACTAAATCCATTCCCCCAATTCCACCCCCGAATGTGGGGTGGAAACGCAGCCTACAGGGGAAGAGGTCAACCTCCCTCCTGTTCAGGAAAGAACTTCTGCTCCCGATTTCACAACGGATCGCCAGGTGGTCAGTGTCAACACCGTCGACAACATTAATATTAGGAACAGGGACTGTCTGATGCCAAGAGACGAGGCATCACTGCCCTCTTCTTTGCCTTCGACTGCAGGGGAGAGGCGTTCGATTACTCAAACGCCTCGCTCCCCGAAGAAGGAGGGGCATGCGCATCCGTCAGGATATAAACTTCGCTAACAGACCCTCACCAAGCCACAGAATAGGGGAGGGGCCTCCTATCCCCCCAAGGTCGTGCAACCCATCCCCCAATCAGGCGAACCCTGCCTCAGGGAGATTAAGGGAAGATGACGGGTGGGTTACTGTTAACAGACGCACTTCACGGAGGGTTCCTCAACCTGTCCTCGCAGCAAGGCCACCGGTGAAGAATCTTACCCTTTTTTTGTTGCGAATTCAGCTCTCGAACGACGAAAGCGATATTCGACACATGGTGGAAGAAGTCTGTGGTGAACACAATATACTCGTATTGTTAGTTAATGAACTAAACACAAAATCTTCATATTATAACTCATTTAAAGTAATAATTAGAGGTGTAAACTCACAATTCAAGCCGTACAATATGAGTCAGTGGCCAGATGGTATTATTGTTAAGGAGTTTATTCACTTTTCCACGAGATTTGATAACAGGCAAAATAATAAAATAATAATAATAATAATAATAATAATAATAATAATAGGCGCCGTAACTGGAATGCCTGAAATCTGTACTGTGTATAATAATAATAATAATAATAATAATAATAAATTTTCTATCAGTCATGGCAGATAACTTGCTGAAAATAGTCTCATATAACGTAAGGTCAGAAAAGAATTCAATTGTAGATGTTCATAAAATCTGTGACAATGCAGATTTGATACTCCTGCAAGAGCATTGGCTACCTAAGCAAGAGCTAAAATTCCTCTCTACCATCCATGATGACTTTATTTACCATGCGTCATCAGCAGCAGAATTGTCAAATGAATTAATGTACGGTGGGCCATTTGGTGGTGTTGCTTGTTGCTTTTTTAATAAGGAAAAATTTGTCAAAACATATAAAATTTTTAACAAGCGATAATGTAAGGTTATCAGGCATTGAATTACAAGTGAACAATGATTGCATATTAATTGTAAACTCCTATTTCCCATAAAACAACGGCAGTAATCTAGATCAGGGGTGGGCAACCCTGTCGCCAATCGCCACAAGTGGCGAATTGGCCATGAGATTGTACATGTTTTGAATAAACTTTTTAAACAGTTTTTCTTTTTATATTTCGATTTATCAACCTAGTTTCTCAATTTATGTATGTGTTGTGTGGCTTGCAGAAACAAAATCTCCTGTCAGTGTTCAGCGAAGGTTCAGAACAAAGTATGGAAATAATCCACCTGATGTGAAATTAATTAAGTCGTGGATGAAAAAATTCTTGGAAACTGGAAACGTGGAAAAGGGAAAGAGCAGTGGTAGACCATCAGTTTCCGATGGGACGGTGGAAAACATTCAAAGTGCTTTCACACGGTCACCAAGGAAATCGGTGAGACAAGCTTCATGCCAACTAAAGATACCGAAGTCTACGGTGCACAAGGTGTTACACAAACGTTTGAAGTTACACGCCTACAAGGTACAACTTGTTCAAGAACTGAAGCCTGATGACCGTCCAAAACGTGAACAATTCGCTATTGACATTTTGAACAGCATTGACGAGGATAATGACTTCTTGTTACGTGTCTGCTTTTCAGATGAGGCTACGTTTCATCTTAGTGGTAGAGTCAACAGACACAATGTGCGTATTTGGGGATCGGAAAGCCCACGTGCCGTAAGGGAGCATATTCGGGGCAGTCCGAAGATCAATGTCTTGTGGTGTGGACTAATGCATGACCAGATAATTGGTCCTTTCTTCTTCGCTGAGAGCAGTGTTTCCGCAACTGTGTACCTGGATATGCTCACCAATTACGCCATCCCCCAGCTGCAGGACAGGCAGCCAACTGTCATCTTCCAACAAGATGGGGCACCCCCTCATTGGGCGCATGTTGTTCGTGAAACCCTCGACGCAACATTTTCAAATCGAAATCGATGGATTGGCAGGAACGGGCCAATCCCATGGCTCCCAAGATCACCAGACATTACCCCGCTGGATTTCTTTCTCTGGAGTCATGTTAAAGATTTGGTTTATGCAACAGTTGTTCCAGATATCAGGACATTGCGAGAACGCATTACGGATGCAATTGCAACAGTTAACCCACAAATGTTGGAAAATGTGTGGCGTGAGTGTGAATACCGTTTAGACATTTTACGTGCCACTAGGGGTGCACATGTGGAAGCTTATTAAGTTCATTAACTATGTATCAAAACTTTGTGTGTTTATCTACTTATGATTAAAACTGTGTTTGAATACGAGTGTTTATTTAAAAGTTATAGCATGCTTTAATCAGGGTAATCATTTATGGACACCCTGTATTAGGGGTAACCAGTGGTAATTTCACATACGTTAGTGATATGAGTGGTACCACTCGGTGGCTTGATCATTGTCTCACAAGTAATAATCTAAAGGCTCGAATTGTTAAAGTTCATAGTCTGCATGATTTCCTTCTTTCTGATCATAGACCATTAGAACTATTAATTAATTTTACCAACGTATGCGCAACACGACATAACAAGAACTCAATAGTAAGAATAATCGCATCGATTGGTCTAATGTTAATATGCAACAGACAGGGCCGCCGAGAGGGCGGGGAAGCCGGGTTAAATCCCATGGCCCGGACCTCTAGCGGACCGGGAAAGAGGGGGCATAAAATATAAAAATATTGATAAAGCAATTGATTAAATAACAGCGAGGCAATATAATTAATGAACATACATACATTTTATAGAGATTATCATAGTCAAACTGAAAGAGATAAAATATTATCTGCGGTCCACCAATGCACAAGACCGACTGACAGATCTGGAAGCCATTGTAATTGAAAGCCAGTTAGCCCGTACTTTAAATTTCATAAGAATCATTTATCACTTTGCTAAAGAGAAGGCAAAGAAAGTTCACTTCTGATTATGAAAATCTTGTTAAAGGTCTGGATCGGTTACTAAAAGTTTGCGAAATGTATTCGCAGAAACATGATATGGTTTTTAATGTTACAAAAACTAAGGTTATGCACTTCCATCCTAGAAGCTCTAATCAGCCAGTTGATATTAGGTTTAAAATGAGAGGTGAAGTAATTGAGGACGTACAAGAGTTTAATTGTTTGGGTCAAACTATCACCAGCTCTTGGATGATGACTCAGGTATAAGAAAACAATCTCGAAGCCTTTGACTGAAGTGAATATGACTATAAAGAACTTCTGGTTCTGTACAAGTGAAGGTGAAGACACTTTCTTTCGTACTTTCTGCGGTAATAAAGTATATACGGAGAGCAACTCTGGGTGAATTATAAAAAAGGATCTGGCAGAACCCTAAATTTGCTGTACAACAGGTCTTTTAGACTCCTACATAAATTACCGCCGAGATGCTCAGCTTCGCAAATGTTTGCTACCTGCAATGTCCAGAGCTACCCAGAGGTAACAAGACGTGCTCAATACAGTCTAATGCAAAGAATTAAAAAATCAACCAACCTGATTATCCAAGCTATCCATGAGTCCTGCTGTTTGTCGTCTAAGCTATGGAATTCATGGCACGAAAACGTCTGTCTGTAGCTCCACTTAACTCCGATATTACTGTATTATTTCTAATTATTGTAAATATTTCTATCCTTAGTATGTGAACTGTCATTGTATTATTAATATTTGTCATTATTAATATTTGTCATTTTCATTTTCATATTATTATTATTATTATTAGCATTATTATTATTATAATAACCGGGGTGCCCAGACTTTTTGCCCACCTGATACATCAAGGAAATGAAGTCATCACTCCAATGACATGGTGGTCATCATCGTTTTCATACCGTTGCGATCATACTCATCGTCTGGATCTAAGAACAGTGCTACTGAGCAGTTTGTTTTAATTGAGTTCATATAAAATACTCAAATTAAGTTCACAGTTTTAAAGATCTATGAAGACGCTTTTTAAACATGTACAGTACACGGATGTTCTCGAGACGACTGCCGCCAGTAAGCTATTCCATTTTTCAGTGATTTTATAAGGGAGAAAATTGTTTGCAATATTTTTTAATTTTTTTACCACGTAATTTGAATCCTTTCTTTCTTATCACATTTGTAAATCTAATTAAAAATCTGTTTAGTATTTAAAAAATTTGTTTTAGTTTGTCTTTCAACAGAAATATAGTTCTAAATGAAGATAATCTACTGTATTTTCGTTAAGTTTATTTCTAAAGGAAGGAATTAATTTTGTGGTTCTCCGCTGTACACTCTACCTTTTCTACATTTTTAGTAGTGGTGTGCCGATTAATCGTTATCGGCATCGGCACCGACGGAATCGGCCATTTATTGGCATCGGCATCGGTATTGGCCAAATTTAGTCGATTCTCTCATCGATTTTTTTAAATTTTAAAACTTTCATTACGAAACAAAATCTATATTTATAGAAAATTTAACAAACAAAAAATACTATTTATAATAATTTATACTCGTTTCAAAGTAATTATATAAAAATATTTTACAGTCACGAAAAAAGCAAACCTTAACAAGTTAAGTTGCCCATAAATTTACAATTTCTCTAACTAGATAATCTCAAATATTATAAACTATTGTAATCTCCTACTCCATATTATTAATAATTCTATATTAAGTTGTACTTTATAATTTATATATTAAACCATCTTATTATGTTGACTTTATTTTAAGTATTTTAATGATTTTATAAACCCCGATTACATATTCATTTTTCGGATTACCTGAAAATCAGGGTCCCCAGCCTTCTTTAGTTAGCCTTATAAGGCTAACTAACGAAAATATCACGACTTAACCTAACCAATCGTCAAGGGCGTACAGTTGACCTAATGATTGGTTAGGTTAAGTCGTAATATTTTCGTTATTAGCCTTATAAGGCTAACTAACGAAGGCTGGGGGCCCTGATCTTCAGGTGATCCCATTTTTCTTATTCAATTGGGCACCAGGGACTTGAAATTTTAATGAAAAAATTTTTGTTGTTGATATTGTTGAAGAACGAAAATACCTCCAACATAAAGAAATACAATCATTTTAAATATTGGTATTCACTTTATAAAAATAAAATAAAATTATTTTGTAATTTTTAATTAAACTTTTTAACATCATTTTAACTATGGTATATGAGTAATAAATTCTGGTGCTATATATTATGGAGTGAGCTAAGGAAAAGCATTTAAACAAATTTGAAATGTAAAAATATGAAAATTTAACGTTTTCACATTAGATTCATAAAATTTATGAAGGGAATTGATTTTTTAAATATAGGCAAAGAATCGGCATCGGTATCGGCAGCTTTTCATGGAATCGGCATCGGATAAATTTTGGAATTGGTACATCAGTAATTTTTATGCATATATGGATACCAAAACTGAAGAGTATAAACTAAATGAGATTTTATAGTGATTTATATGACGCCACAGTTATATTTTTTTTGTAGATGAAGTTGAGTGAAATGAAACTCAACACTTTATTTATTTATTAAAATAAGGGCAAGAATTAGATATAATTTTTGCTGAATATGTGTGATCATTCTCCAAGTTTTCATCTTTCTTTATTTGTACGAAATCCATTGAATCTACATTTATAGTGTGTGGTAAACTCATTTGGAAGTATCGAATGTTTAAACTGAACATTTTTGTAATCTTTTAAAGTAATAATGCTGCTTGTAAATAGAGTTCATAATATTTTATGAAATAATTTCTCATTTAATTATAAGTTTAATAAAACTTTATTATACCATAATAAACTAACGTAGGGTGGCTCAAAAGTTTTCGGAATTTATTTCTTTATATTGTGCTTCGTGCTTCATGTTTTTCGATTGTAATTTTATGGAGTGTTAAAATAAAGTGTCTTCGCGTCGAAGGACCAGCCCTAGTATCAAAGAGGGATTGAACTGCTTGCGGAAAGATGGATAAGGACCATAGAATATGATGATTGTAATTAAAAAAAATTATAAAAATTCCGATAACTTTTGGTTCAACATAATACTTGTATTACTTGTTATTAAAAAGGAAAAGTACTTTCAGGAATAAATGAGGCGAAATAAACTAAGGAATTTTGTCAGCTCTTTCTTGTAGCATTTCATACTGCATCGTACACTGAAACTAGAATTTTCATCGGGATTATAAACGGTCAGTCATCAAAATACTCCTGATGATTAATTTGCTTTTAAAATAATGAAGAGTGACTCATTAGGGACTTTTGAGGATTCATCTTTCATTTTATATATATATAAACAGAAACAGTATACATATTAAAATATACATACTGAAACCATTGCGAAAGAGTACTATATATATACACACAAAACTCAGTGTACATTAACGTCTCATGGTCAAATAAGGGATCAAGTAAAGATAAGCACCCCCAGCCTTCTTTAATTATCCTTATAAGGCTAACTAACGAAAATATCACGACCTAACCTAACCAATCGTCAAGGGCGTACAGTTGACTTAACGATTGGTTAGGTTAGGTCGTGATATTTTCGTTAGTTAGCCTTATAAGGCTAATTAAAGAAGGCTGGGGGTGCTTATCTTTACTTGATCCCAAATAAGTAATGTGGTGGCTCGCAAAATTTGAATCTTTAGTAGCATCGGTTCGAATGCTACCGAGGTAAAGTAAATTTATTTCTAATGTATTTAGTCTTAAAACTTTTAGTTGCTATTAGTTTGTTGTTCTTGATTAAACTAAAAATAATAATTACACTCGGTTAATGAAAATAAACCGAAACGATATTTAATTAACATTTTCTCCAATAGATGGCGCCACCAACTTCGATTAAGTTATTTTCAAGGAATCAGTTCCCCAAAACGTATTTCATCAAGCATCAAGTCTGATGAAAATATTGTCATCACCCGAGGGCACTTGTTCGATGAAAGAATTTCCCACTTCTAAATGAAAATTCCAGTTTTGGTGTATCATTTTCAGTATATTAAGTTATTTCCACAAAGACACGTATATTCACAGAGCCAATTCTTTTCTTTGTTAATGAAGCGTCCTTTAATCCTTAAGTGTTATCAAGAAATTCCTTTGCATTTGCAAACATGTTATTATGTCCATGAACATGACCCCAAAAAATGCTTCACCCTCCCTTATTTTACCCCATATATTTTCTTATTTCTCAATTAACTGTTCCTTCTCGTGCGGATCAAAGGATTCCCTTTTAGATACCTCCATTTTTTTAAGTAAATTTTCTTCATATGAAAGATCACAACATTTAGAAATGTTATATATATATATATATATACATTTAACTGCTAGTATGTAGAGGAATTACGGCATTTGGAAGAGTGAGGCCCATGGTGTAATGGTTATCGCATCTGACCGGCAATCGGAAGATCCCGGGTTCGATTCCCGGGTAGTTACCTCATTTTTTCATTTGTTTCGTTCTCTCTCTCTCGTCTTGCGCGGAATATCTCCTATACAAGCGTCGTTCTTTACGTTGATATATATATATATATGGGAATGAACTCAGAATGGTTCCCTGAGGTTTTTTATGATACACACAGACCGTGCATGGAACAAGGAACTCTTCTAGGATAATTAAATCCACTATTGTCCGAATAAGTAATAGTAAATGACAAATACCATAGTTTTTCTTTTTCATGATGCTAGCCCGATGTGGGCAACGGGTCACTCGCAAAGAGATCCCAAAAATATAGCTTCCCTCACCAGCTATCTGCAAAGCAGATAGGATCCAGCTTTGGGACAGGATCTAGGGTTTAAAGCAGCCTAGCCCAGCTACATTTAGAACCTCAATATAAGCAAAAGACTCGCTGCCTTCACTGCCTCGCTGCCTTCACGTCAGCTGGGCTAGGCTGCTTTAAACCCTAGATCCTGTCCCAAAGCTGGATCCTATCTGCTTTGCAGATAGCTGGTGAGGGAAGCTATATTTTTGTGACCACTTTGCGAGTGACCCGTTGCCCACGTCGGGCTAGCATCATGAAAAAGAAAAACTATGGTATTTGTCATTTACTATTACTTATTCGGACAATAGTGGATTTAATTATCCTAGAAGAGTTCCTTGTTCCATGCACGGTCTATCTGTATCATATAATATATATATATATATATATATATATATACAGTATATAACCTTGGTTTTGCTTCCGCCCGAATTGTTTATTCTGACGAAGGTCAAGCTTGTCACTCCATCTTAGACCTACAGTTTAACGTGAAATTCGAACTACGCCACAGCGTTTTAACCATTATGCTTCCTATTCATCTACCAACCAATTTTTTTTTATTGCTTGGAAGGATGAACAGCTGGGTTTTGCTGCGCGCCGCCTACCGTCGCCGGGTCTCCATCCCGTGGCCGATAGATTCGTAGTCAGCGACGCGAACCACTACACCACCGAGACGCCGTGCATAAAAATAAAGTTCTACAAATCTTCCATTGTTATTTATAGTTTTAGCTTAAAATTGTATATTTTCCAAATAAAGTTTCGTAAAAATATCAGGTTTTTTTTTTTTTTATAACTTCTACTGGCACAGACAAAATTGGAGTTTGTAAAAAAGTCCAGTACTAGATTACGAAACGTTAATTATCATACATGACTCTGAAAAGAAGTTCGTCTTGGAAATGAAATTTACGAAAACAATAACCGAAATTTTAAAATTTAGCACTCCATCACAAAAAAGGAAAAAAAGTGTGTGTGTAGAGAGAAAAAAAATCCATTTTTTTTTTTTTATTCCAGTCCAATTCTCATTTCTCCCTTAAGATTCACTTCATCGTGAACTCCTTCGCATAATTGTACAAAACATATCTTCCATCTTTAATAAAGAAGATGGCACGGCTCATTTCGTATCGATTGGTGGAAGATACGAGAGATTTCAAACCATCAAATTTTCAACATCAATTATTTAATTTAAATAAATATCCAACTAATTAAAACCCATCCAAAATAATTAGAAAAGTAACTAGATTACGGTGTTGAAGTTTGCAGTCCACCACCAACGACCATGATTCCGTCAAGTTTGCTAATATTCGATATCCACGTAAATTTTGGGATATATATAATTATATATAATTGGGATATATATAATTATAATATATATATATATATATATATATATATATATATATATATATATATATATATGATACACACAGACCGTGCATTGAACAAGGAACTCTTCTGGGATAATTAAATCCACTATAGTCCGAATAAGTAATGGTAAATGACAAATACCATAGTTTTTCTTTTTCATGATGCAAGCCCGACGTGGGCAACGGGTCTCTCGCAAAGAGGTCCCATAAATATAGCTTCCCTCACCAGCTATCTGCAAAGCAGACAGGATCCAGCTTTGGGACATGGATCTAGGGTTTAAAGCAACCTAGCCCCACTACATTTAGAACCTCAATATAAGTAAAAGACTCGTTGCATTCACGTCGGAGGGAACCATTCTGAGTTCATTCCCATCATGAAACGGACATGTTATGTGCCTTGAAAAGTGGACGCTCAATTCTGCCAGTTGAGGTTTAAGTTTTGGTTTTGGCTAAAAATATAATAGTTACCCCTTTTCTTTGATTTATTCAATCCGACGTGAATGCAACGAGTCTTTTACTTATATTGAGGTTCTAAATGTAGTGGGGCTAGGCTGCTTTAAACCCTAGATCCATGTCCCAAAAGCTGGATCCTGTCTGCTTTGCAGATAGCTGGTGAGGGAAGCTATATTTATGGGACCTCTTTGCGAGAGACCCGTTGCCCACGTCGGGCTTGCATCATGAAAAAGAAAAACTATGGTATTTGTCATTTACCATTACTTATTCGGACTATAGTGGATTTAATTATCCCAGAAGAGTTCCTTGTTCCATGCACGGTCTGTGTGTATCATAAAAAACTCAGGGAACCATTCTGAGTTCATTCCCATATACATATATATATATATATATATATATATATAATATTAGGGTGGTCCATAATTATATAGGGGAATTTTTTTTATAATATTTCCTAGCTCCCACCCACTGAAGTTGTGAGTTTCTAGGAGTAAATGCTGCAGGGAAATTTTCGTTTCGATCAGTTTATATTTAGGGATCGCTCATGAGTTTCAAAATTTATCCTTCTATCACTGTAATAGGTATTATATGGTATGCACTACAGCTCCACTGCCTCTGGGTTCCCCACATCCACGACCTGATGGATGAGTCCTATCCGTTCTACGACGGGGGTGTCATGGTTGGCAACCACTCATTGTCGCCCAGTCAAAGAGCTTTTTCTGGCATCCGGAAATTTCCGGCGATGCTCCGACACTACTTGCAGCAGATACTGCAGCTGCTCCTCGTCTTTGGTGTGGTGGCCGCTGTACTGTTGGACGAGAGCCACAGCTCGCTCGGCGTGGTCATTCACTACCCTGATGTTTTCCACAACCCTAAGCGCCGCCTGAAACTCCTCCATTTTTTCCCATTCATCCGGATCTTTGTTCAAGAAACCTGCAGACAATTGCAGTCGTTCGAAGAGCCTCATCGAATTCTTCGTCACAAGGCTCTCCAAAGACGAACTGAGAGGCGGCTTGGCACGCTTTGGAACCTGCTCTTCACTCTCTTTCTTGTATACAGTTGAGACCACCGACGTTTCGTTGCAGATGGAACATCGGCATCGAAGAAGGCCAATAGAATCATTTCCTCAGAGTGGTACCAAAGCTGTCCTGCCAGCTTCTGACTGGCTGCTTTGGAGATCTTCTGCTGTGAACACGACCTCAATGATTCCAAGAGGCAAACGTCCTGGGCTGGAGCGGAAACAGCCATCGGAGCAGTGAACTATGCCTTCAGGTAGATTGTCATTGCGAAGATGCTCATGTCTTGCAAGCATGTTTTTTATTTCGGTGTGAGATGTTGCAGTTGCTCCCGGAACATCCACATCTTGATAGAATACATGATCTTGCACATCCAACGAGCGTGATGCATCGCACCTGGGCGCTTGAATCGAATCGGTGATTCAAGATTTCCACCAAGGAAGACAATGGCGAGTTCCAAAAATTCCTTGTAATCGTCTCGGTGCGTTTCGCGCTGGATTTGGTCTTTGGCGAACTTCAGAAGTTCTTCTCTGACTGGTAATAGGGATGGACCAACAGTGGGGTCGTCAACACCTGTTTGGAACTTGCTTTTGTTGATGTAGTTCCACTGTTGCTGGAATCTCTTGAATAGCAGAACTTTAGGACCAGAAATTGCGTCATGACACGCCATGAACGTGGCGGCGACAACTAGCTCCATGATATGATGCCTGCATGCAAAGTAGAGCAGCTCTTTCTGCAACTTCTGCTCTAGGAGCAAACAACCAGTGTTAGCAGCGGCAGTGTCGAAACACATCCCCACCACTCTTTCACTTAGTCCCCAAAGTTGCAAGAGATCGAACACCGCTTGGGCCTGCTGTTGCCCACTTCTCGAAGATGTTTTTGGCACTCCCAAGAGGTGGCAGTTGCCATCTGAGGTGGACACTAAGACGGGAAGCCGGTCCACCTGCTCGTTGTTGGTAAGGTCTAGCAGAAGCTTTCCGTTGTGTCCTTTTTTGTGGGGGAGAAGGACAACCTCTAGTGGCTCCCTTAAGAAACTCGTCATCGGCAGAGCTTGAAGAATTGAAGAAGCAAGTTCTGCTTTTGGGATGTCGAGGCTTGCTCTTCGACTGCTTTCCTCTTTCGGACGTCTTCCTCTGCTTTCAGCTTTGCAACCTTCTGCTCCTTCTCCGCCAATTTTTGTTGACAGAGCCCATTGTGGCACGCCAGCCGGGCTCTCTTTAAGCGAGAAGGAAGTCGCGATCTTCTTGAAACTGGATCATCTGGAGAGCGTTTCCATGTGCAATGTCGAACAAATTGTTCAGCTTGCTTTTGAAAGACGTCTCGTTTTGGACTTGTTTTAGATTTCGCCTTCCCTTGTTCTTTTTCAAAGCCTGCCACTCTATGAACAAGACCAAAAGCTTCTCCAAACAGTGGTCCTTCCGGCGTGTTGATATGCGGTCTCTTTCCCAAAATGAGAAAACTTCCTCCAGCACTTCTTCGGCGCTTTGTTTGGTGTCTTTCTTATTCACAACATGATGGTGCAAAAAAACACCTAGGACCTGGCCATTTGAAGGCAGTTTACTGCCTAAAATCTTTTGGTCCGGTTTGTCCAACAAGTAAAAACCACGTGTTTTTGACATGACCGTCACCGTAAGTAAATGTAACCAATATAAACCGATGTATGGTTTACCAATATCTATTAAAATCTATTTCATATAGCTATATTTAACACTCCAACCTGTGAAAGAGCAAAAAACGGCATTAATTAGCACCTGTAATAGATCATAGTAATGAGTGACTCAGAGAAGAACATATAACCCCTTGAGCGACCACTAATCATGCACCGATGTGAGAAATTTTTCACAATTTATTTTCTGCTATAGTGGCACAGATTAGGTGGGTGAGAGCTGAAAAAATAAAAAATCCGATTTTATGGACTACCCTAGTGTATATGTGTATATATATATATATATATATATATATATACACTATATGATCAAAAGTATTCGGACACCGCATGGTTTTGGGAAAAATGGTTTTATTATGGCATTTAGTAACCAGTAGGTCCACCCTTTGCTTTTATTACAGCGTCAACACGTCGAGGCATACTTTCCACCAGTTTTCGGTAAGTCTGTGCAGGAATGGCTCGCCATTCCTCTTGCAGAGCTGATGCAAGAGATGCAAGTGAAGCCGGGCGTGGTGTGCGGTTTCGTATCCGTCGCTCCAGTTCGTCCCACATGTGCTCGATTGGGTTGAGATCGGGGCTCTGAGCAGGCCAGTCTAACAAATCCACCTTATTTTCACGAAACCAGTCCTGCACACGCCTTGCAGTATGGCAGGGAGCTCGATCCTGTTCAAACAAACAATGGCCATCTCCGTAGTATTGCCACAGTGTAGGGAGGGCCGAATTGTCCAGAACGTCGAGATAAACGTCAGCGTTCATGGTAGTGGGTATAACAACCAACGGGCCGAGCCCTAGCCAGGAAAAACAACCCCATACCATGATGGACCCTCCACCGAACTTCACCGTTGGACGTACACAGTCAGGAAGAAGCCGTTCTCCGGGCTGTCGCCACACCCAAACACGCCCATCAGACTGGAAGAGTGAATACCGCGACTCGTCGCTCCAAAGAACAGTTTTCCAGTCCTCCACGGTCCAGGAACGACGGGAGACACACCAGGCCAAACGACGAGTGGCATTAACTTTTGTAATCAGTGGCTTGTGTACAGCTGCTCTACCATAATAACCGAGTCTGTGCATCTCTCTGCGGATAGTTACAGTACTAACGGAGGTACCGGATGCTCTTCCTACCTCCTCAGCGATGGAAGCGGCAGAGGACGTGCGGGACTTCTTGACATGTCGTACCAGACTTCTTCTATCACGTTCCGTCAGTTTGCGTGGTCGTCCGGAACGTTTTTTCGCGTTAGTTGCACCGTCGTGCTTCCATCTCATGATAACATCCGCTACAGTCGACTTTGGTATATCCTGTTTGGCTGCAATGTTTCGTATAGAAACGTTACTTAAATAACATCCGATGACGAGTCCACGTTGGAACTCGGAGAGTTCACGTCCGCGCGGCATGGCTTCACAACAGTTACTGATAACTTAACAGAACACCTCAGCATTATAGTTTCGCCACGCTTTTTCCCAGCATACCTTTCGGCGAAGGTGATATTTGCAGAAATGCGGATTTTCCGGGGTGTCCGAATACGTTTGATCATATCGTGTATATATATGCTACGCATTCTTGCAAATATTCTATATGCTTCATTGATTGCAAAACTGATTTTCTGATCCAGAGAAGTATTTCAAATCATGACCTCCTCACCCGTTTTTAATCTATTTCAAATTTCTTTCGCATTAGGTCGTATTTCTGCCGCGTTTTTGTCGTATTTTTGTCGTAGTTCACGCTTAAGACTTTGAAACTCATTCCCAAGCATAAAACGTTTTCTCTTCCATCGTAAAGTCATCTCCAGACACCGTTTTCTTTTATTTTTAATGTACATGTTATTAGGAAAACTTTTCTAATATTCGTTCAACAAAACACGTCATCCGCATACAGGAGACGAGAAAATTGCGTTTTGTTTCTGCCATATGTACCAAGCTTTCAGATATTACTTTCACTCGCATATTAATTTATTAAGCACGTGCACCACGTGCCACTGGGCCCAAAGACTTTTCCCTACGTACAAAATTAGTATCTCGAAATACTGTAAATGCTCTCAATGAATCATGAAATGGCCCATGACTCGTACATGACAAAACATTTCTTTAACTTCCCTATAGAAACGGCGCTTTGGAAAGATCTTTCCTGTTATTTCCCTCATTCTTCCGAGTCGCTGGAATGATTAAGATCTTACCAGGGGCCGTTTTCGAAAGCCATTATCAGAAATGACTTTAAGCACGCAGAATTCCATTTCCAAAATTCCTCCTCTTAAACCTTGAAATATTTTTCTACAGGCGATTTTGGAAATAAACAACCAGGAACGTTTCGAAACTCATTACGTGTGTGCATTTATCCATTTAGTCAATATTCAGCTTATGAAAAATAATTGGAAACACAAAATTAGTTGAGAGTTGAGAACTTCTTATAACTTTTATGCATTTCTTTACGTGAAGTTAAAAATTAATGTAGGAAATGCGGTCTATAAAGAGACCTTGTTAGAATGAAGAAAAACATTCTCGTAATAGGTAATTATCTATGCAATTTCCTCGTTGTTTATGACTTAATGTGATTTCTCGAATTTCTAAATGAAAGTTTACGAGTAAACATCTTCATTTATCGACAATGATTGAAGTCTAGATAGAAGAACATTTTTTTAATAAAATTTAGGAAGTGTAAATAAAATTACCGCTTAATACAAGTAAATTTTCTATTAATAATTAATAATATATACTGTATATATATATATATATATATATATATATATATATATATGTATATATATATATATATTTCTTTTTATGTAGGAAGGAGGGAGCCAAGTGCGAGCCTCCGCAAAAGTGACCCCTCCATAGAATGAGTAGAGAGTTCTCCGTAGCTCAACGATGTCACTTTTTTTTTATAAATTTTGAAAAGATTGTGCAATGTGTAAAATGCATGTATGTGTAGTGAGGAATAGAGGGAGAAGTGTGTGTTTGAGAGCATGATGGACTGCTCACAGGGTAGATGAGACACGGGGAAAGATCAGCTAAAAGAGACAGTGACAAGAGAAACGGGAGTTTCAGCACTCCCTGTCTCCTGCCTAACGTCCCCCGCCCCCGGAATACTTCTCTGGTCAATTGGTGTTTACACTCTCCTCATATATATATATATATATATATGCTATACACGTTATAATTTATAATCGAAGTAAAGCCGCGCCCTGATGACCATTATGTTTATGGAATTTCATTCATTCAATAATTCCCAAGCTATGTATGACTCGTTTCCTTCCGAACGGAACCGCTTGCGTGATGGCGTAGCCAGGTTCCGTTCCTTTGACTATATAAGAAGGGGATCAGTGCCCTTAAGGCAGATTCCGAGATGGGTCTCCGGGCTGAAATGGCGTGTTTTCAGTCCGTTAACGGGAATTGCTTTTGGAAATTGGAAGATTTATGGGGTTTCAATTTAAATCTGACTGCATAGAAAAAGGACAGTAGCTTAGCAATTGATTCATATAAGCTTGGAGACTCAGAACGGACAAGGGTGTCTTAGAGGGGTCTTTGGCTTATTTCATATCTTACAATGAAGAAAAAGTAACTATTTTAATTATGAAGCTTTTATTATTATTATTAACTCTCTGTTCTGTGTAAAAATAAACATTTGATTCACTATAAGTGATTAAACTTTATCTCGCCTAAATTCAAATTAAAAATCGTATAAGCCGTTGTGTTTATTTTCTACTCTTTGGACTTTGATAACTAGGAAAAAGAAAATCACGGGCCCACACAGTACTCCGCGATTGTGGAAATACAAAGAGTAAACTATTTCTACATCCAGGAGTGCTAAAGTAATACCCTCTCTCGAGTAACGTCCTGACTTTGCCCGAAATCGGTGAAAGAGAAGGGTATTACATATATATATATATTATATATATATATACACACTTCTGATTATAGTTGCAGTGTTTAGTTTATCGGCATTATATACTGAGATTATATTAATCTACAGATCTACAGAAACTAAGGCTAACAAAGACCCTAAGATCCACTCTAAGGTTAGCCCGAGAGAAAGAAGAAAGTAAGGGGTTAAACGAAGAGAATAAGGGGTTAAGTAAGTAGCAAAACCTATCACTCTTGGGTTAAAATTCATTCAGAAAGAGAGAAAGAAAGACACCATCACCATCCGCCGGCCACTGCCGACAAGTCGGAAAAATAGTCGAAGAGAATACTTCCAGCTGTTGCAGACCAGTCCTCCACTCCATAGAGAGGTAGAGGATGCAGCCCACTCTGCAGGAAAGGGGTGAAAGGTGCAAAGAAGTAAGATAAGAACGCATTACAAACCATGCAACACATTCTTAACTCAAAGAACAACACATTCTTAACTCAAAGCAACACATACCTTCAGCAGTTGCAGACTGGTCCTCTACTCCATAGGGAGGTAGAGGACGGAGCCCACTCCGCTGGAAAGGGGTGGAAGATAAAAAGAAGTAAAATAAGAACGCATTACAAACCATGCAACACATTCTTAACTCAAACACTATCATACCATGCAAAGCTACAGAATGCAGTGAAGAGAGTTACAGACATGCAAATAAGGAGAGAGAGAAAAAAAAAGTATAAAGAATAACAAAAAGTGGGTTAGTTTACGCTACGAGCTACATCTAAGTTCGTGTTAATCTAATTTTTTTTTTTGATTTGCTGGCATCACACGCTGGCATGTCATAAGTTGGCATTATCGTCAACAGACTCATCTTCGATCACCACCCCGAGAGCTGCTGTTGCTAATTGTTTTATTATATTAAACAACGTTAATAATTTTAACGAGGGAGAGGGAAAAGGGTGAGGCTCAGAGGGAAAAGGGGGAGGCTCAGAGGGAAAAGGGGGAGGCTCAGAGGGAAAGGGGGGGAGGCTCATAGGGAGAAGGGGGGAGGCTCAGAGGGAGAAGGGGGGAGGCTCAGAGGGAGAAGGGGGGAGGCTCAGAGGGAGAAGGGGGGGAGGCTCAGAGGGAGAAGGGGGGAGGCTCAGAGGGAGAAGGGGGATTGTTTTATTATTATATTAAACAACGTTAATATTTTTAAAATGCCTATCTAAACGGTTCTTAAACATATTAACGCTGATAGAGTTCACGACGGGCGCAGGATGATTATTCCATTAATCAATTACTTTAAACGGAAAGAAGTTTTTAGCGATATTGGTAATGAAACGTCGGTGCTACTGTAGTATGCGGTCTACCGTTAAGTTTCTACTGTAGTATGCGGTCTACCGTTAAGTTTCTACTGAAGTATGCGGTCTACCGTTAAGTTTCTACTGTAGTATGCGGTCTACCGTTCAAAATATTTAAAAGGAATTGAAAATGAATTGAAAGGAATTATAATTTAATTTACACAATTAAGGAATTATTAAAGAAGTTAAACATACTACTACCGCATACTTAACGGTACACCGCATACTACAATACGCCCTTCATGATTGGTTAGGTTAAGACGTGATATTTTCGTTAGTTTTAACGAAAATATCACGACTTAACCTAACCAATCGTCAAGGGCGTACAATTAACCTAATAATAAAATAATAAGAAGATAAGAAGCTATAATTAAAAGGTAGACCGCCGAATCGTAGGTAGACCGCATACTGCAGTAGCACCGAAACGTCTGCCACGCAATTTAAATCCGTTATTACGAGTATTGCTATTATCGAAAGTGAACAGTTTGTCAAAATTTACGTTATCGATGTTATTAACGATTTTGAAAACTTCAATAAGCTCCCCCCTTAATCTGCTAGTTTCGAGTGAATGCAAGTCTAATTCTTTAATCCTATCTTCATAAGATTTGTTGCGCAATGACGGAATTAGTTTCATGGCACAACGCTGAACCCTTTCTAACCTATCAATATCGGTGTTACTGTAGTATGCGGTCTACCTACGATTCGGCGGTCTACCTTTTAATTATAGCTTCTTATCTTGTTTACTAATTGTTTGTTTACATCCCATTGTCAATCGCCCTTGACGATTGGTTAGGTTTAGTCATGATATTTTCGTTAGTTTTAACGAAAATATCATGATTAAACCTAACCAATCGTAGGTAGACCGCATACTACAGTAGCACCTCAATATCTTTACGCAAATACGGGCACCAAACTGAACGGCATATTCTAAATGAGGCCTGACTAGGGACTTGGAAAGGGGCAATATAATATTCTTCGATTTAAATTAGAAATTACGCGCTATGAAGCCTAACATCCTATTAGCTTTTGCGCAAGACTCCAGGCACTGGTTCCTAACTTTTAAATCCTTAGATACGCGTACGCCTAACTCTACTTCTTCGTCAACGCTCGCTAACTCTCTATCATCCATCGTGTACGTGTAATTATTGTTACGAGAACCTATATGCAAAATTTTACATTTGGCTACGTTAAATTGCATCTGCCACTTATCTGTCCACTCCATAATCCTATTTACATCGTCTTGGAGCCTATTTCTATCGTCCTCGTTAACAACCTTAACGTCTATTTTAGTATCGTCCGCGAATTTTGACACGTTACTAGTCAAACCTACATCTATGTCGTTAATGTAAATTATGAATAGCAATGGGCCTAACACTGAACCCTGTGGGACATCACGACCTACATCCAACCACCCCGATTCACTAACTACCATTAACAACGACCCTCTGTCTCCTAGCACGAAGCCATTCCTCTAACCAGTTAGCTCCCTGACCGCGTATACTGTGCGCTTTAACCTTCGCAATTAATCTTCTATGCGGAACTGTATCGAACGCTTTTTTAAAATCTAAATAAATAACGTCAGCCGCTCTATGCCTATCGTATTCGCGCACTATTTCGTTATAAAATTCTAACAAATTAGTTAAACAAGATCTATGGCGTCGAAACCCATGCTGACTACTATTAATCAAATCGCGACTTTCTAAGTGTTCGATGATACGATCACTAACTACAGATTCCAAAAGTTTACCGACAATTGACGTTAAGCTAATGGGCCTATAATTGCTAGCTACTGTGCGTTCGCCTTTTTTAAAAATGGGCGTGACGTTAGCTAATTTGAAGTCTTCAGGAATAATCTCCGTTTCCAGTGACTGATTAAAAATCTTCGTTAAGGGGCCTACGACAACGTCTTTCAAATCTTTCAGATGTCTAGGATAAAACGCGTCAGGGCCTGGAGCCTTGCTAACTTTTAACTTATCGATATAATGCGCAATCTCACCCTCGTAAGCAGTTATTTCATCCAAAATAGTCTCGCTGCTAAATGGAACGATATCGTCCACATCGGGGACATTATTGACGTCTTCTATGGTAAAAACTGTCGCAAAGAAGTTATTAAAAATACCCGCCATCGCCTGAGCGTCGGAAGCCAAAGCGCCATTAGCGTCCACTAGAGGGCCTATATTATCTTTTATCGGCTTACGATTATTCACTTAATCGAAAAACGTTTGGACCTTTTCCAGTTTGTGTACCGTTTTTCATATAATTTATTTTTGAGAATATTTTTGTTAAAACTAACCTAAATATCACGACTTAACCTAACCAATTATCAAGGGCGTACAGTTGATCTATTATTAATTATAACATTGTTTGTTTCTGGAATAGTATTTACTATTTACTAATAGATCAACTGTACGCTCTTGATAATTGGTTAGGTTAAGTCGTGATATTTTCGTTAGTTTTAACAAAAATATTCTCAAAAATAAATTATATGAAAAACGGTACACAAACTGGAAAAGGTCCAAACTTTTTTGGGTTATGTTTACTATCCGCAGCTATAAGGATCTCTAAATTACGCTTAGCATTCCTAACTGATCTTTTAACCCGACGTCGAAGCTCGATATATCTATTAGCGTTAGCTACCGTGCCATTGCGCTTATTAAGTCTATACGCTCTGTTACGCTCGTTTATGAACTCGCCTATTTCCCTAGTCCACCACTTAGGCCTACCATGATTTCTAGTGCGCTTGGGCTTACGAGGAATAAACTCCATTTCGATATTCAAGAAACTATCTTTAAACGCCTCCCAATGCAAATTTGCGTCATTACCCATAAATAAGTCACCTCAGTCCACTACTCTCATCCTATCCGCAAAACTATCAAAATTGGCCCTACGAAAATCAAGGACTTTATTACGTTACTAGCCTTAGTGTTTTCTATCAATAACTTAAACCTAAGAATTTGATGATCACTACATCCTAAACTCTCGCCTACTTCTAAACCTTCGCCGTTCGTCATCACCACGTCTAAAATATTATCACGGCGCGTTGGTTCAGTAACCATCTGTCATAAAAAATTATCGGTGCTACTGTAGTATGCGGTCTACCGTTAAGTTTCTACTGTAGTATGCGGTCTACCGTTCAAAATATTTAAAAGGAATTGAAAATGAATTGAAAGGAATTATAATTTAAGGTACTTGTGGGTTATCTGTCGCCGCTTTTTAATATACCTATTGGTTATCTGTTTCCACTTTTTACTTGTGGGTCATTTATTTTTTAGTTAGGTTAGGTTAGGTTAGTGTGTGGTTAGGTTAGGTTAGGTTAGGTTAGGTTAGCCAACCTAGAGCAAACCAAGATCGGCGGCGAAGGAATAGTGGTTGAGATCGATGAGAGCCTGTTCACGAGGCGTAAAAACAATGCCGGACGCATTTTACCACAACAATGGATGTTCGGAGGAATTTGCCGTGAAACAAACGACTGCTTCATCGTTCAAGTTCCCAACGCTCTGCTGCAACTCTCTTGGCTGCCATTGTGGAAAACATCGCCGAAGGTTCCATTATCTACTCCGACAGCTGGCGAGGATATAAGACCACCGACCTCCAGGAGGCTGGCTTCCAACATTTCAAGGTTAATCATCGATACAATTTCGTTGATGCAGATACCGGAGTCCACACTCAAAATATCGAACGCTTGTGGGGATCAGCAAAGTGGAGGAACAAGCGTCACCGAGGAACGGCCCGACACCATCTTAAGACCTACCTGGCCGAGTTCATGTGGAGGAGCAAGCTACCCGCTAGTGTCGACCCATTCGACGGCATCCTGGAGGCCATCGCCGCGTTCATGCCACCCGAATAATATGATTAATGTTTGTTATTTTGAGAAATAAAAATAATTTAAGAAAAAAATAGTATATTTTTGTAAAAATGGCAAAATGATAACACACATCTGTATTTGTGAAAAAGTTGGAAAATTAAATTAAAAAGTGGCGACAGATAACCCACAAGTACCTAATTTAATTTACACAATTAAGGAATTATTAAAGAAGTTAAACATACTACTACCGCATACTTAACGGTACACCGCATACTACAATACGCCCTTGATGATTGGTTAGGTTAAGACGTGATATTTTCGTTAGTTTTAACGAAAATATCACGACTTAACCTAACCAATCGTCAAGGGCGTACAAATAACCTAATAATAAAATAATAAGAAGATAAGAAGCTATAATTAAAAGGTAGACCGCCGAATCGTAGGTAGACCGCATACTACAGTAGCACCAGGCACGGTGAGGCACTCTCGTATCGGGCCTATACGAGTCGTTGCCCACTACCATCGTCACCAACATCGAGTGACGGGAGGCAACGTCAATCCTATCCACTTCGTCTCTAACTCTGTCAACCCTGGCCCCTGGGAGACAGACCCTCCTCCTCTTGGTTGGATGCCGTTCAACGAACTCTGTGTCCATATGGCGCACTAAAGAGTCCCCAATTAAAACAGTTTCCCCCTCATTCACGTCCCTTTCCAAATGGGCGAAAGGGTTCGAAACCTCGAAAGGGGGGGATTCCTATCACCTAACGTACGCGGCCTAGCTCCACCCTTAACTTCTCTCGGTTTGCTTTTTTCGATTCGAACCTCAATTCCTATTTCCAATATCGCTGCTGAATTTTAGTTCTTGTTTATGTATTTAAACACGGGTGAAGAATTCTTCTAATCTATCTTTAACAGGTGGGCAATTCTGTTAATCTCTCTATATTTCTATAGTTATTTTATATGCTCTATTCTGAAATTGTATTAATATCATTAGATGAATAGTATTACACATTAGATGACCGGATAAAACGTTAGAAAACAGAATTACTCATTAGAGGACAGTATAAAATACTGGAACACTATTAAACATTAGGGGACAGAATAATACGTTAGGGCAGGGGTCCCCAACCTTTTCAATGCGGCGAGCACCAAGTTATTTTCTAGAATAGCAAGCGAGCACCACTATATTTTTTAAAAAATTAAAGAATAATCAGAAATTAAAAGAAACGAACGTCAGCGTTAATACAAATATGGGTACTTTCCTGTTATCCCGGACCCCAGACTTTTTGCCGAAAATATCACAACTTAATCTAACCAATTGTCAAGGGCATACAGTTGACCTAACAGGAAAGCACCGGTTTTTCTGTTATTATTATTAATAATCTTTTAAAGTCTCATTATGGACATACAAGAAATACAGTTAAGTCAACTGTATGCCCTTGACAATTGGTTAGGTTAAGCTGTGATATTTTCGGCAAAAAGTCTGGGGTCCGGGATAATAGAAAAGCACCCAAATATGTTTCAATACATTTAAGAAGAAAACGGTTTATAAAAACTTAAATTCCTAGAACTGGTGTTCGCGAGTACGATTTTAAAAATTCTAGAAGAGCACCGTCAGACTGTCCAAGAGCACAGTGGTGATCGCGAGCAATAGGTTGGGAACCCCTGCGTTAGAGGATAGAATTACATATTAGAGGACTGAATAACACATTAGACGGTCGAATTACGCATTAGAGGGCAGAGAAATACATTAGAAGAAAAAATTGCACAACAGACGACTGAATTATATTTTAGAGGAAAGAATAATACACAGAATTACACATTAATTGCACCCTACCCATTTGCGGCCATACTACTCCCCACGAAAGAAAAAGTTCAAAATGGCTCCCTCTGCAGGAAAGGTTATGCCCACCAACTTCTGGGACATGAAAGGGGTGATTCTGGTAAACATTATGAAGAAAAGACAAACAATCAACTCTGAGGCATATATTGCTACCCTACAGATACTCCAGAGACGTATAAAGCGAGTTCGACCGGAGAGAAAAATGGAAGACGTCTTTCTTTTGCAAGATAACGCAAGACCCCACAACAGTTTGCAAACAAGAGAGGCCATCACAAAAATGCGCTTGACTTGTGTTACCCCACCAATCCATCCATACAGCCCGGATCTGGCACCTTCAGACTTCCATTTGTTTGGGCCAATGAAGGATGCTATTCGTAGAAGAAAGTTTCAGAGTGACGATAAGGTTGTTGAGGAGGTTAAGAGGTGGCTCCAGCGGAACTCAGTGGACTTTTACCAGCAAGGAATAAAGGCCCTTGTTTCGAGGTGGAGGAAAACCGTAGAAAAGGATAGAGAGTATGTGGAAAAATAAAAACTTATGAAAAAGGTATGTAACTACTTGTGTACAAAATTTCTGGCACTTACAAGGAAACTTGGGAAGAAAAAAAAGTTGGGGCAAAATATATTGAGTGGGCCTCGTAGATTAAAGCATGCTATTCCTGTTTACATTGTCTTCATCTCAAAAATTACTCATTTTCGTTGGATTGAAACTATGGAATAATTTAAAGGCTGATATAAAAAAATATTGTAAATGTAAATCCGTTTAAAGCCAAGTTGAAATCTCGATTAATAATGGAATATTAATAAAATCCTAGGATTAAATATACATCACTTGTTACTGTTTATCTTTCATGTCTAATATTGATTTTTTTATACAGTATTAATATCATACCTTCAATAATGACTTTGTGTTTGTTTTATATCTATAATAACAATAATAATAATAATAATAATAATAACTTAAAATTAATACGAACTCTAATTAATAATTCTTATTCCTGATTTATGTATTATTAATTAATAATAACTATCTGTTTTAATTTTAACTAAGAGCCTTTCATTAAAGCCAAAAGCTTAAGGGCCAAGTTAAATAAAATAAATAGTCCAATTTCACAATTATGTTAAAACAAAAACAAAAATTGTAAAACTATTTATTTTATCAATAAAGGTTATTCAATTCAAAAAATTTAATTTCAGCAATTGAAAAGGGAAAGCAACACGGTTCTAAATATATTGATTCAATTGATTCAGTTACTTATTACGGGAGAGAATAATTCAGTAGATGATAGCATTATATATTAGAGAAGAGAATATGAACATATTCCCAGGTTTCAAAACTTGCGACAATAAATGTAATTTTGGCTACTTAGAAAATGTACAGTCTCCTGCAATAATCGCGCTCCACTCCTGTATAGCCCTCTCCAAAATGTGGAGGAAACGCATGAAGAGGGGGAAGGGGGGACAGGGGTAGCATCCGGTCAGAGCGAGAGATGGATATCGCGCGCGCGCGTGTGTGTGTGTGTGTGAATACTCTCACACTTTATTTTCTTCCTTGAGACTGCCCTATATACCACTATCACATATGCTTTCCACCAGTTTCCAGCGCAACGTATAAAATAGATAATATTCTTAAATAGAGAAAAGAGTAATATGATTAACGATTGTTATACAAATTATGTAATAGTAATATTGTTGCAATCGACTATAATTTATACAGAAAAGGAAAGGGACACTTCTTGCATTAGTGAAAAAAAAAAATCACGATTATCTCGGTTATTATGGTATACCTAAATATAAGAAATGAGTTAAAGTAGGGTAAAAGGGAAACGACTTACAGCTCGTATATGGTAGTGACGTAATTTGGACGGCCCAACCCAGACAATACGAGGTATGCCCGCCAACACATATATGAAGTGAGAAAGAGTGGACACGTGACCCGCAACGTGTGGGGATGGGTGCACCTGTACGGCATTGAAGAGCTGGCATAAATTAACGGAAGGTTTACACCCGACCAGTACTTAGAGATACTGGTGCAGGTGATGCTGCCAACCGTAAGAACATACGCTTTGCCCCATCCTGAGCGGATTTTATTTGTGCAGGTAAGTAATACAACTAAATTATTTTCATTACACAGAATATGCTTTCAAGTAAATTACTTAATTAAGGTCAAGCACTGTATATTTTAAGGTAATATGATTAAAGGAGGACATTAGTAAATGTAGTTTTAAATGTAATTTTAAATGTATCTTTATTTTTATTTATTTATTTCTTTTTGGTCCTCTTAAGGCAACTTCAAAAAAGTATAGATGAAATGTGAACTCTCAGGTTTTGCTAATTTCTTTTTATAGGATAACTGCCCTGGTCATATTGCCAGGATCATCAGACGATGGTTTCAGGAACAAAGAGATGTCGAGCTGCTGAACTGGCCTATTGACCTAAACCTCATTGAAAATGTGTGGGAAAATGTAGTTAACGCTTGGGGGTCTGGACAGGAGCGAACATCTCGGCACGGCAGAGTGGGAACTTTTCCGCAGGAACCCACAAGTCATCTACAATCAATCACGTGGCATCTGTTCCAATTAGGCTACGAGAGGTCATTAATAATAATGGAGGATGATCAAGTATTGAGTAATTGTGTATAATAATGCTATGGTTGTGATGTAGTAAATATATATTTATTTACTTGAACAATTGTCACTTTCTTATAATTTGAACATCATGTTTTGTATGTTCTTAACAAACTCCATAAATTTACTTGATTCATGTTTATTTTTGTAATAAAAAATTGAACTACGTTATCATTATCTTTCCATATGTTATCATATGTTATCATTATCTTTCTATTTCTGGATAATCATTTGTTGATGATGCATGGACTTTAAACAGAAATATTGTTGTCTGGAGGAAAAGTCGATACTACAACTTATCTTACTTTAACTATAACATGGCCACATCAAAATCCTATGATTGAAAGTTTTTAAAGTATATCACGTTTGTGAAATAACCCAACTACTCTCTTCCCTAAATTTAGGAATAATGCATGAATAAAATACATAGTCGTCCTAGTATTACCACCAAAACTACGGTGAACAATATATTTATTCTGTCACTGGTTTTCAAAAAATAAAAGTATTAATATGACAACACCTGAGACGGGGAGGAGGAGAGGGAGGGAGTGAGGGTGGGGGAGAAAGAGGGACTGCGTTGCTGTCACATCTCGGGGAGGGCTAAACACGGGTGGAGCGCGACTGTTGCAGGGGACTGTACATTTAATAAACGCTTTGGTTCCTTTCGACACAGTCTACGCCTTCCCGAAGATTAATTTAAGTATCCATGTTCATAAAGGAAAAGTAATCTCACTGGAACACTGATAAAACTGCCATTCCCTTAATATATAGGGTGGTGCAAAAGTCGCACATTATATGAATTTTCAGTGTCGAGTATAATATATTATTTTTTTCTTTTAGGTCGAGGATGGTTGCGAAATTAACAATAGACGAGAGGATGCGCTTGGTTTTAATGTATGAAATACTAGGTAGACTACAACAAATCGATGAATCGGTAGAGAATTTAAATTCTTTACCGATTTATCGATTTGTTGTACCTGCTATTTCATACATTAAAACCAAGCTCACCTTCTCGTCTATTGTTAATTTCGCAGCCATCCCGTACCTAAAAGAAAAAATTATTATATTATAGTCAACACTGAAAATTCCTGTGATGCGCGACTTTTGCGCCACCCTGTATATATATATATATATATATATATATATATATATATATATATATATATATATATATATATATATATATATGATACACACAGACCGTGCATGGAACAATGAACTCGTCTGGGAAAATTAAATCCACTATAGTCCGAATAAGTAATGGTAATGATAAACACTATAGTTTTTCTTTTTCATGATGTTAGCCCGACGTGGGCAACGGGTCACTCGCAAAGAGGCCCCAAAAATATAGCTTCCCTCACCAGCTATCTCCAAAGCAGATAGGATCCAACTTTGGGACAGGATCTAGGGGTTACGGCTACACCTAGCCTACTATATCCAGAACCTCAATATAAGGAAAAGACTCGTTACATTCGCGTCGGATTGAATACATCAAAGAAAAAGGGGTGACTATCGTATTTTTAGCCAAAAACCAAAACTTAAACCTTAACTGGCAAAATTGAGCGTCCACTTTTCAAGGCACATAACATGTCCGTTTCATGATGGGATTGAACTCAGACCAGACTTTGGACACTTTCTCATTCTTTTTCTGTCCAACTCTAACACAAGATTAATCGGTACTTTCGATCTTTCATCTACTCAACCGGTGAACTCTGGAACAATCTTCCTCAATCCATCTTTCTCCCCTATCAACAATGGTAATCCAATCTTTCAAAAGCAGAGTGTCCAGGCATCTCAAAAAACCAGGACCTTGATTTTGGCTCTGTTCTTCTGCTATGGGGGTGGGGGGCGCTTTTGCGAGCATTCGGCCTTGGCCCCTCCTTCTTGCATAAAAAAATCAGCAGTACACCTCATACCCTGACGAAGTGTACTGCTGAATACACGAAAGACCTTGGAATATTTTTTTCTTTTATAGAATAGAATAGAATAGAATAACCTTTATTAATAATAAAATAAATACAGTAGTCTTTTTACAACTTACAATTTTTACAATGACATAAATAATTGTGAAGCTCGACTATTTATTTTTTTTATTTTTTATTTGGCCCTTAAGCTTTAGGCTTTACTGGGCTCTCATTAAAAATAAGCAGCTAGCAGTTATAAATTAATAATAATAAAATAAATAAATAAGTAAATAAGTATTATTAATAGTTAAAGCCTGTATTTCAATATTAAACAATATTAATGGACAATATAAAACATTATTAGTGGACATTAATCCAAGATTTTTGTTAGTATCCCATTATTAATCGGGATTTTAACTTGGTTTTAAACAAATTTACATTCGCAATATTTTTTATATCGGCATGCAAGTCATTCCATAGTTTCAATCCAATGAAAATGGGTAGTTTTTGAGATGAAGACAATCTAAATTGAGGTATAACAATCTTTGGTCTATTTCTGGTCTGATACGGGTGGATTTCTTGATGAGTTACAAAATATCTATTTACCCATTGCAAATTAATGATTTTGCTCTTACACTTGTAAATAAAAATAAAATGTGCCAGTTTGGTTATATCATTGAGCTTTAGTAGGTTTAGCTATTTAAATAATGCACTAGAGTGATCAAGGAAATCAGCATCAGATAATAACCTTATTGCTCGTTTTTGGATGACAAAGATACCATTTAATGCGTTGTTAGCGGAGTTTCCCAAACAAGGGTGCAGTATGTTATATAAGGAAGAACAAGAGTATGATAAAGAGTCAATAAAACTTGTTTAGGGACTACATTTCTAAGTTTAAACATTATAGCAACGCTCCTTGAAATCTTTTTTCGCGATATAATTTACATGATCACTCCATTGCAAATTCTTATCTAGCATTACACCAAGAAATTTTGTTACAGTACACTCCTTTATGGTGATTTCATTAACATTGAGTTCATCAAGATATACATTTCTTTTATTAGTAAAAATCATGAAATTTGTTTTACTGGTATTTAGGAAGAGTTTATTCGTGGTCAACCATTTCATTACACTGATGAATTCTAAATGAAATATATTCTTAGCTGTATTAACATCTTTGCAAGAAAAGGAGAGAGTTGTATCATCTGCAAACATTATGAAGTTCAGTATATCAGATGAACGTGGAAGGTCATTTATATATAATAAAAATAACAGTGGACCCAGCACTGAGCCCTGTGGCACACCATGTTTGACAAGCGTTTTAGTAGAGCAAACCTTATTTACTGATACAAAATTATATCTATCGGACAAATAACTTTTAAACCAATCACTGATTGCCCCTCTAAAGCCGTAACAATACAATTTATTAAGTAGAATATTATGGTCTATTACATCAAACGCCTTACTCAAATCCATAAATAATGACATCATTATTTCTTTGTTCTCCTTAGCTATATTTACATTTTCCATAAGATTTAAAATAGCCATTTCCGTTGTTCTATTATTACGGAAGCATATTGATTTGGAGATAATAAATTGTAAGATTCTAAATATCGCTGCATTCTACTTTTTACAATTTTTTCGAAAACTTTGCTGAACACAGATAATGAACACATCGGCCTGTAATTTGTTGCTAGTGTAGGATCACCCCCTTTAAAAAGGGGTGTTATACAAACCAGTTTTTAGCATTGATGGGAATATTCCTTTGGAAATACTGTGATTGATAATTTTAGCCAAAGTTACAGATATCTTATCTTTAACAAGTTTCAATATAGGTACAGGAATGTTATGAATGTTATTTTTTGTATTTTTTAATTTACCAATAATATTCTGGACCTCAGTAGAGGTAGCAGGAACAAAAGAAAATGAATTTAGTGGGCTGGGTGGCATATATTCTTTTGCCTTGTGTGTTGCCACATCATATCTATATATATATATATATATATATATATATATATATATATATATATATATATATACAGGGTGTTTGAAAACTTTCTGTACAAATTGTAATGGGGGATAGGCAACACCAAGACAAACCTTTTTCGTCTATAAGTGTATGTCCGCTGACGTCACCATTCGGCGCGAGAGGGCGCCGCTGCAATTGGCTAAAAGGTGAAGTGGGCTAGACTCGCGCTTGCCGCGGGCATTCTTAAATCGGACGTAGTACGAGTAACATGGAGCGCTTCACGACTGCTGAGATGGCTGACATGCATATGGTGTATGGGGCTGCCAATGGAAACGGAAGAGCTGCTGTGAGGTTGTACCGACAGCGCTTCCCAAACAGACGTGTGCCAAACCACCAAACGTTTGCGCATTTGCATCGGCAACTGCGAGAAACTAGAACATTCCATGCAAACATGCATGACACTGGTCGGGAGAGAAACGTGCGCACTCCTGACGTCGAGTCGGGCAGGCAGCAGGTACGGCCCAATCAACTTGCCATGGACGATACCCGCTCAAACATTGACGGCGAACCGTTCTTGATGAGCATGCACCCGTGTAGCATGTGGATTTGCGTGCGCCCACACGTGAGAATTGTGCATGTTAAACACACCCTCACGTGTGAAACAGGCCTCATCTGAGAACAGTACATAAGCCGGAAAATTAGGCTGCACCGCTTTCTGCTGCAGAAACCAGCGTGCGAATTCCACACGAAGAGGGTAATCCCGAGGTTGTAATGCCTGGACTCTCTGACGATGAAACGGATGTAACTGCTGCTCGTGCAACACTCTCCAGACCAGGTCGTGGTTCACACCGAAGATACGTGCAACACCTCGCGTGCTTGCGCTTGGATTGTCCTCGAATCGCCGTAGGATTTCTTCTTCCATGTCAGGAGTGCGCACGTTTCTCTCCCGACCAGTGTCATGCATGTTTGCATGGAATGTTCCAGTTTCTCGCAGTCGCCGATGCAAATGCGCAAACGTTTGGTGGTTTGGCACACGTCTGTTTGGGAAGCGCTGTCGGTACAACCTCACAGCAGCTCTTCCGTTTCCATTGGCAGCCCCATACACCATATGCATGTCAGCCATCTTAGCAGTCGTGAAGCGCTCCATGTTACGCGTACTACGTCCGATTTAAGAATGCCCGCTGCAAGCGCGAGTCTAGCCCACTTCACCTTTTAGCCAATTGCAGCGGCGCCCTCTCGATCCGAATGGTGACGTCAGCGGACATACACTTATAGACGAAAAAGGTTTGTCTTGGTGTTGCCTATCCCCCATTACAATTTGTACAGAAAGTTTTCAAACACCCTGTATATATATATATATATATATATATATATATATATATATATATATATATATATATATATATATGCATGCACACACACACACGCACACACACACACACACAATATATATATATATATATATATATATATATATATATATATATATATATATATATATATATATATATATATATGGGAATGAACTCAGAATGGTTCCCTGAGATTTTTTATGATACACACAGACCGTGCATGGAACAAGGAACTATTGTAGGAAAATTAAATCCACTATAGTCCGAATAAGTAATGGTAAATGACAAACACTATAGTTTTTCTTTTTCATGATGTTAGCCCGACGCAGGCAACGGGTCACTCGCAAAGAGGTCCCAAAAATATAGTTTCCCTCACCAGCTATTTGCAAAGCAGATAGAATCCAGCTTTGGGACAGGATCTAGGGTTTAAATCAGCCTAGCCCAGCTACGGTTAGAACCTCAATATAAGCAAAAGACTCGCTGCCTTCACGTCAGATTGAATACATCAAAGAAAAAGGGGTAACTATTATATTTTTAGCCAAAAACCAAAACTTAAACCTCAATTGGCAGAATTGAGCGTCCTCTTTTCAAGGCACATAACATGTCCGTTTCATGATGGGAATGAACTCAGAATAGTGGATTTAATTTTCCTAGAAGAGTTCCTTGTTCAATGCACAGTCTGTGTGCATCATAAAAAACCTCAGGGAACCATTCTGAGTTCAATCCCATCATGAAACGGACATGTTATGTGCCTTGAAAAGTGGACGCTCAATTCTGCCAGTTGAGGTTTAAGTTTTGGTTTTTGGCTAAAAATATAATAGTCACCCCTTTTTCTTTGATGTATTCAATCTGACGTGAAGGCAGCGAGTCTTTTGCTTCTATTGTGGTTCTAAATGTAGCTGGGCTAGGTTGCTTTAAACCCTAGATCCTGTCCCAAAGCTGGATTCTATCTGCTTTGCAGATAGCTGGTGAGGGAAGCTATATTTTTGGGACCTCTTTGCGAGTGACCCGTTGCCCGCGTCGGGCTAGCATCGTGAAAAAGAAAAACTATAGTGTTTGTCATTTACCATTACTTATTCGGACTATAGTGGATTTAATTTTCCTAGAAGAATTCCTTGTTCCATGCATGGTATGTGTGTATCATATATATATATATATATATATGTGTGTGTATATATATATATGTCTGTGTAGATATATATATATATATACACATTTAACTGCAATGACCACGCAGTATATTAATGTATAGAAACGACGTAAGTATAGAGGAGTGTTCTGCACACGAGGAAGAGAAACAACGAACAAATGAAAAATGAGGTGACCCCCCGGGAATCGAACCCAGGACCTTCCGATTGCCGGTCAGACATGCTACCACTACACTACGGTCCTCGATCAGTCAGAAGTCGCAATTCTCCTACATAGGGCAGAAACCAATGCCTTGAGAGGGCACCCTCGCAAATCGTGAATATGTACATTTAACTGCAATGACCACGCAGTATATTAATGTATAGAAACGACGCAAGTATAGAGGAGTGTTCTGCACACGAGGAAGAGAAACAACGAACAAATGAAAAATTTGTTCGTTGTTTCTCTTCCTCGTGTGCAGAACACTCCTCTATACTTACGTCGTTTCTATACATTAATATACTGCGTGGTCATTGCAGTTAAATGTACATGTTCACGATGTGCGAGGGTGCCCTCTCAAGGCATTGGTTTCTGCCCTATGTAGGAGAATTGCGACTTCTGACTGATCGAGGCCCGTAGTGTAGTGGTAGCATGTCTGACCGGCAATCGGAAGGTCCTGGGTTCGATTCCCGGGGGGTCACCTCATTTTTCATTTGTTCGTTGTTTCTCTTCCTCGTGTGCAGAACACTCCTCTATACTTACGTCGTTTCTATACATTAATATACTGCGTGGTCATTGCAGTTAAATGTACATATTCACGATTGGCGAGGGTGCCCTCTCAAGGCATTGGTTTCTGCCCTATGTAGGAGAATTGCGACTTCTGACTGATCGAGGCCCGTAGTGTAGTGGTAGCATGTCTGACCGGCAATCGGAAGGTCCTGGGTTCGATTCCCGGGGGGTCACCTCATTTTTCATTTGTTCGTTGTTTCTCTTCCTCGTGTGCAGAACACTCCTCTATACTTACGTCGTTTCTATACATATATATATATATATATATATATATGATGAATAAAACCACGAAGGAAAGAAACACAAAATGGTGATCAAGCGCTTTCGTCTAATGACATCCTCAGGAACACTGAAGTAAATAAAAGGGTTACAGCCTATATATAGGTTACAGAAAGAAAAAAAAAAGAAAAATAAATAATATACAATATATATATATACATACATATACATACATATATATATACATATACATATATATACATACATTATATATATATATATATATATATATATATATATATATATATATATATATATATATATGCAATAACTGGAGAAGTAAAAATAAAAATTAAAAATTAAAGGATTATCAGAGAGGCATACAGATTTGTATGGAAAAAATATCGATTTTTAGCACAAGATCAAATGAATTATAAAAATAAAAATTTATACTGGACATCTGCCCGGGTTTTAACACTGCCTTTTTTGGTTAAGTTTCGATGTATATAAAAATAAAATGAAAATTAAAAGTTAATAAAGTAGCATACAAATTTACCAAAGATTTAGCGTTCTACCCTTCTTATCTAAATCTGTTTTGAAGGAATTCAAAACAACAGGATCGAGTTGAAAAAGACTTTTGCTTATGTTGAAGTTATTTGAAAGTTGGATAATGGCAGACTCAAGAATATTTCTATTAACAATGTTGCTAGAGTAGAATAAAACTGAAGCATTATTCCAATCAATACAGTGGGATAACTCTGACAAATGGACAAAAAGGGCACTGGACAACTGTCCTGTTCTAACGGAATATTGATGCTGTTTTATACGTGTGTGCAAATCCTTTCCCGTCTGACCTATGTAAAAGGAATCACATTGTTTACACCCAATTTTACAGATAATGCCTGAATTATTGGTAGGGCTATTTTTTACTATGATATTTTTCACAATATTGTTATATGAAAATACTACATTAATATCCAAAAGTTTAAGTACATTAGCAATGCCTAAAAAGCCCGGGAAAAATGGAAGTACTAAAATATTTTTTGACAAAGTACGAGTGTTATTATTGACACGATAGAAAGTTCGTTTTGCCTTGTTGAGACAAGATTCCATAAACGCAGATGGATAACACAGATCACTTCCAATACCGTTGATTTTTTCCAATTTGGCATCGATGTATTCCGGACTGGCGATCCTAAGCGCGCGGAGAAACATTAATGAAAAAATGGCCTTAGGATCGCCCTTAGGATCGCCAGTCCGGAATACATCGATGCCGAATTGGAAAAAATCAACGGTATTGGAAGTGATCTGTGTTATCCATCTGCGTTTATGGAATCTTGTCTCAACAAGGCAAAACGAACTTTCTATCGTGTCAATAATAACACTCGTACTTTGTCAAAAATATTTTAGTACTTCCACTTTTCCCGGGCTTTTTAGGCATTGCTAATGTACTTAAACTTTGGATATTAATGTAGTATTTTCATATAAAAATATTGTGAAAAATATCATAGTAAAAAATAGCCCTACCAATAATTCAGGCATTATCTATAAAATTGGGTGTAAACAATATGATTCCTTTTACATAGGTCAGACGGGAAAGGATTTGCACACACGTATAAAACAGCATCAATATTCCGTTAGAACAGGACAGTTGTCCAGTGCCCTTTTGTCCATTTGTCAGAGTTATCCCACTGTATTGATTGGAATAATGCTTGTTTTATTCCACTCTAGCAACATTGTTAATAGAAATATTCTTGAGTCTGCCATTATCCAACTTTCAAATAACTTCAACATAAGCAAAGGTCTTTTTCAACTCGATCCTGTTGTTTTGAATTCTTCAGAACAGATTTAGATAAGAAGGGTAGAACGCTAAATCTTTGGTAAACTTGTATGCTACTTTATTAACTTTTAATTTTCATTTTATTTTTATATACATCGAAACTTAACCAAAAAGGCAGAGTGTTAAAACCCGGGCAGATTTCCAGTATAAATTTGTATTTTTATAATTCATTTGATCTTGTGCTAAAAATCGATATTTTTTCCTTACAAATCTGTATGCCTCTCTGATAATCCTTTAATTTTTAATTTTTATTTTTACTTCTCCGTTTATTGCATATATATATATATATATATATATATATACAGGGTGGGCCGTAAGTTTCCATACATAGGAAAAATTAAACGTTTGTTTTTTATGTTTCAGATACCCTAAGAATATACGTTTGACGTAAGATCTTGTTTACTGATGAAGCAAATTTTTACGTCAATGGAGAGGTTAATCGGCAAAACATACGTTATTGGAGTAATGCTAACCCTAACTGGCTGAGTCCGACGAAGATGCAAGGTGCCGGTAAAGTGATGGTGTGGGCCGGGATATGGGGTGACAGAATTATTGGACCAATTTTTGTCAGTGGAAATCTTAATGCCGAAAGGTATCTTAACATGTTGCAAGAAGAGATTTTCCCATCCCTGCTAAACGAGGAAGGTAACTTCCCAGTTTACTTCCAGCAAGATGGAGCTCCACCTCATTATGGTCTTCACGTGCGTCGGTATTTGGATCAGCAGTTTCCGGATGCTTGGATTGGTCGGCGTGGTCCTGTGGAGTGGCCTCCCAGATCCCCAGATCTCACCCCCCTTGATTTCTATCTTTGGGGGCACTTGAAGGCCATGGTGTATCAGGAAAAGATACGAGACATAAATCATCTAAAGGAACGTATCACCAACGCCATTACAAGCATAACGTCAACTGTGCTAATGCGTGTTCATCAACAGTGGGGAACACGTATTGAAATGTGTTTTCAAAACAATGGCAACCATGTAAAGCATATTATATAAATAAAAATGGTTGTGCATAAAAAAAATGTTTATTTTTCCTATGTATGGAAACTTACGGCCCACCCTGTATATATATATATATAATATATATATATATATATAGATATGTATGTATATATATATATGTATATATATACAGTATATATATATGTATGTATATGTATGTATATATATATATATATATGTATATATGTATATTATTTATTTTTTATTTTATTTTTTTTTCTGTAACCTATATATAGGCTGTAACCCTTTTATGTACTTCAGTGTTCCTGAGGATGTCATTAGACGAAAGCGCTTGAGCACCATTTTGTGTTTCCTTTCCTTCGTGGTTTTATTCATCATAAATATTTTTCACGTGTTACTTTCGTGAAATAATTTTCATATATATATATATATATATATGGTGTCCCGAAAAAAACTATATACTCTTTATAGCATCATATATTTTATAATTTAAAAAAAACAATATATTGTTATAGCAATTGCCAATGAAAGGTAAATTAGTAATCTAAGTGATCAAAATGTTATAGCGAGTTGTTTGCATATAAAATTTAATTAACTACGCCAAGTGCTCAAAATGTTCTCCTGCGGCATGAATGCACTTTTGAATGCGTCGACTAACTGATTCGCAGACATGGACTAATGTGGATGCTGTGATGGTCCCGCACTTTTCCCTAATTGCATCCTTAAGATGTTCGAGTGTTGCAGGTCTTGTACCATAAACTGCATCCTTCAGGTAGCCCCACAAGTAAAAATCAAGTGGAGTCAAGTCCGGTGAAGGTGGAGGATACTCAACGCTTCCTCTTCGTCCTATCCAACGGTTAGGCAACGTTTCATCGAGGTACCTTCTGACATCACAATGATAATAATGAGGGGGGCTCCATCTTGTTGAAAGTAAAAGTCGTCGTTTCCAAACAACTTCCGCACTGCAGGTATAATTTCTGTCCGCAGCATGTCGAGATATGCGGCACCGGTAACTGTCCCACTAAAGAAAAATGGTCCAACCAAACCCCTGGATGATAAACCACACCATGCTGTTAATCCTGGTAAATTAACATGTTTATCCACATAAACGTGTGGATTATCAAGTGACCTGTACCTGCAGTTGTGTCGATTTACTGTGCCATTCAGCTTGAAGATAGCTTCATCAGACCACACGATTTTCTTGTATTGAAAGTGCATTCAAGCCGCCGGAGAACATTTTGAGTACTTGGCGTAGTTAATTAAATTTTATATGCAAACAACTCGCTATAACATTTTGATCACTTAGATCACTTAGATCAAACAACGTACACAGGAATCAAGACGGGAATATGTGTGTACTGTATATATGAAACCATTATTTCTTTCCGAAAGAGAGAATTTCCCGCTTTTTTGCACTTTGAATTAAAAAAAATAGATATAAAAGCATTTACAAAGGAAGCTGGACGCGTGAAACCAATCAGTGCGTGGTGCTAATTTTTACTTTGTGTGCCATAAATGTCTGATGAACTCCTTTTTCGTCCGCGTTTCCAGATTGGGTCTAAATACCAGAAATTTTGAAAAATGTTGTGCCATTTGGTGACTTCGTAAGAGAACTATTTTGGGCAAATAAATAAAAACTGAGACATGGAAAGAAATCAAGTTCACTTCAAGGATTAAATAGAGGAAATTGGCAAAAAATGACTATGGAAAAACCTAAAATAAGAACTGTAAAAATGCAAAAAACTTCACTTTTTTCTACGTGAAGGTCAAAATATGATAATAAAAACCCACGCCTTTTTCATTCGTTTTTCGGTTTATAATTTCTGTATAATAAACAACAATGTAATAATCAATGTAATAATAACATAACATGAGCCTACAAAAAATTCTCTTCGCAGAAGATTAATTAATATTATTTGTTTAAATTTCATAAAAGCGGATTCTTTGTCTTCTAAATATAAAGTTTTCAAATGCAAATATAAAGTTTTTTACAAGAAAGTTATTTAATTAAATTATGATGTAGAGCAAAACTATAAAAAGACAATTTGTTAAACAGCTACAACTCGGGGTGGCCAAGCAAAAAGAGTGCTCTGTGTGCTTGGTTAACCTTGGTTTTGCTTCCGCCCGAATTGTTCATTCTGACGACGGTCAAACTTGTCACTCCACCTTAGACCTACAGTTTAACATGGAATCGAACCACGCCCCACCAGCAGTCCAGCGTCTTAACCACTAGGCTACCCAGGGTACCCATTTATCTACCAACCAATTTCTTTATTGTGTGGAAGGATGAATAGCTGCGTTCGATATATGACGAATATAATAGAGAGAACTGTTTGAATCCGATAAGGATAAAAACTACATTTCTGAACACACACACACACACACACACACACACACACACATGTATATATATATATGTGTATATATATATATATATATATATATATATATAGTGGAGCGTCGATTATCCGGAATAATGAATGCAACCCTTTTTCCGGAAAATTAGTTTTCCAGATAATTGAACATTGATGGGCAACATATTGGAAAAAAGCTGAAAAATACCTATGTACTAACTAAAAAAGAATACTTTAAAATACATTATATAATTATTGATTTTACATATACATAATCATTTTAAGATTGAAAGAAGTCTTTAATCGTTTTTGTTCCATTCCATTAGTTCTCTTCTTTGTTGCTAAGTCACGAAGGTTTCTCAGCAGTAGTAGTTTTGTAAAGTCACTCTCGTCCTGCTGTTCAAACTATTTGATTGCGCTTTCGAAAGCCGAAAAGGCCTTTGAGTTTGAAGGTCCATAATCTTCATAACTTTCAGATTCCTCATCCTCTTCCTCCGCAGCATGCCTCCGACTAGTTGCAGCGACGATATCATCATCAGTAGGATCTGATGTCCTTGGTCTGTAACATCAGAAGTGAGCCAGTTGTCAACATCCTCGCTGTCACAATTTTCACACCCAGGAATATTATTCAGACAGCTAAGCATCTGTGGTACATCAACTGAGAGTTCCGTTTCAACATCACAGCCTCTTTTTCACTCGGTGGCCACAACTTGTTCCAGGCACCCGAAAGTATATCGCTTGAAACCACTGACCAGGTTGCTATCATGTATGATGGTTTCTTTAAGTTTATTTTTTAGTGGAATCTGGCAACCCACTTACGTTTAGGAGCCACTGTCTTTTTACGTGTCTG
>JAJOZX010000155.1:1002500-1112500 GCA_023014485.1 Bathynomus jamesi
TGTTGAACATTTGCGGCAGCGCATTATTGGGGCATGTAACACCATTACTCCTGACATCATTCACCGTGTGCTTGCTGACTGGGTATCACGTCTGAATTTGTGTATTGAAAACAATGGTGGACATATTGAGCACGTTCTGCAAATAAAAGCTTTTGTTTTGCCTTTTTTTATTATTTTTCCTATGATGCCGGACGTATGGGACACCCTGTGTATATATACAGGGTGGGCCGAAAGTCTGGATCCATAGGAAAATATTTATTTTAATACATAAATTACAACAAATGGTAAATACTTAAAATGAATATCAACTTTAACTCGTAAATGCGTATCCGTGATACTGTACAGTAGTTCGTACTCCAGTATAAATACTCAAATACTTTTTTTATTTCAGCCCAGAAATGGCTTCGAATCTAACAACAGAAGACCGGGTAGAACTTGTGCTCATGTACGCAAGACAGGGCGCTACACACAGAGAAGTTGCTACCGAATTCAATAGAAATCATCCTGATAAGCATCCAGTAACACATGCGACTGTTGGCAAGTTGTTTAAACGTTTCAAAGAAACAGGAAGTGTACATGATCGACGGCGTTCTGGTCGTCCAAAAACTGCAACTGATGAAAATACCTCTGCAATGGTATGTGAAACTTTAACGAATAGTCCAGTAAAGTCAACAAGAAGATTATCAAATGAAACACGCATCTCGAGAACGTCAATTCGAAGAATTATTAAAAATCATAAATTCCATCCCTAAGTGTCTCGATGTCAGATGCCGCCAATTTGAGCATTTGTTATAATTTGTTGTTTATACTGGAGTACGAACCACTGTACAGTATCACGGATACGCATTTACGAGTTAAAGTTGATATTCATTTTAAATATTTACTATTTGTTGTAATTTATGTATTAAAATAAATATTTTCCTATGGATCCAGACTTTCGGCCCACCCTGTATATGTTGCAGAATAAAGATAAATGAAGATAATTAAAAGATAGAAAAAGGAAGAAAGAAGAAGGAGAAAAGTAGAATATGATATTTTTTGTATAAAGAATTTGCTTATTTGAGATCTTTTTTATGACACAGCAAACTTGTGAAATTATGCACCTGCACTCTGCTAATTGGAGAAAGAAATTATTTTGCTAACAGACAAGTCTGTCCACACATCTAACCTTAAAATAAGGAATTTCGACTGATTAGGTTTCAGCCTTAATGTATAATTATAGTAAAATTATGGTACAATCTCTGGATGTTTGTTGTTAATTGCATATTAACGACAGAAGGAAGAATTGATAAAGTTAATTAGTCTACACTAAATTTCACTCAGAATTTGCGTAGTCATACATTTAAATTGACATACTTTGTTAAGATATGTACTTTTACTACGTCAAAAGTATCCGGTCACGCGTAAATCTAGTCCTTATAAAAAGATCTGTTTAGAGTAAAATCTTCAGGCTTCTCGGGCCGGTGTGCGAAGTCAACAGAGCTTGGCACGACTAGCGTGGATCCTCTTTGGTTAGCTTATTATTCAATTTAGAAACTTAGAACTCGAAGCTAAGATACATTGCAACTTTAAATTCAGCTATATTGACAAAGTTTATTTAAATCTGTGTTTTTATCTATATCTGGCTGAATTACCTCGCAAGCTTCTTGGAACAATAATATTATAATATCGAATTACTTCTTATCATTCAAGCCCTATTCGAATGTTCATCGAACTACTCAACAAATTGCTTTCTGAGAAAATACCAACTATCACACACTGAAAAAAACACTAAAAATTTGTCCGCCGAGAAAATATATATATTCATCGCACTCTCCAGACGTACCAGAATTTGCCAACTTAAATTGTTTTAGGGATTGTCATTATTCTGACGGGCACTCATCGAAAAACACCGACTAGTCATCAACAAAAAAAAAATAATATATATATATATATATATATATGAGCCTCGGTGGTATAGTGGTTAGCGTCGCTGACTACGAATCCATCGGTCCCGAGATCGAAACCCGGTGACGGCAGGCAGAGTGCAGCCAAACCCAGCTGTTCATCCTTCCACACAATGAAAAAATTGGTTGGTAGATAAATGGGTACCCTGGGTAGCCCAGTGGTTAAGACGCTGGGCTGCTGGTGGTGCGTGGTTCGAATTACACGTTAAACTGTAGGTCTAAGGTGGAGTGACAAGCTTGACTTTCGTCAGAATGAACAATTCGGGACCTTTTTTGTTGCAGGTTGAATAACACGCAATTGCTAATATGGAAGTGAGTTTACACTCCTTAGGAAAAGGCGGAAGTTGTTCTTTTGCATGCGTCTGACCTTAGCCAGAGAAAGACAGCTGAAGAATTTCACCGTCGTCATCCCTCTAAACCACGACCTGGTAAGCGTTCTGTTGTTCGAATGCTTTAAAGATTCAAAAAGACCGGGAGTGTTGAGGACAAACCAAGAGCAGGTTCCCCGAGAACTTCAACCAGTGCTGAAAGCAGTATTGATGTACTTTCCAGGATCGCAGTAAGTCCACAACGGTCAGTGAGAAAGATTGCATATGAAAGTGGACATTCAAAGACATCTGTACACCGAATATTGCAACATCACAAATTTCATCCGTACAAGATACATTATGTAAAAGAATTACATGGGGCTGATACAGATTGACGAGTTTAATTTTGTGAATGGTTTAAATCAAAAAGAAACCTAGCGGACGATATCATGTTTAGCAATGAGGCGTGTTTCCACCTGAACGGATACGTAAACCGACACAACACCGTTTACTGGGTGCTGATAATTCTCATGTCGCCGTTAGTGCTCATCACCAAACTAATCAAAAAGTAATGGCGTGGGTGCGGCATTCATGAAAATCTTGTTTTGGGACCAATATTTCTGGAAAGAGGACATAATGCCGAACGATATCTCCAGTTGTTGCATGATGTGTTGGAACCGTATTTGGACGAAATGCCACTCAATGCGACATCGGTTTCACTTTCAGCAGGATGGAGCACCACCTCACTTTGGCCGTGAGGCGCGACATTGGTTGAATGAAATTCTCCCTGGACGATGGATTGGGCGCAGGGGACCAATCGAGTGGTCACAACAATAAATTTTTTCTCTGGCGTTACCTTAAGTCTGTTGTGTTCATTGACCATCCACGTACCATTGAAGACCTTAAAGAAAATATCTGTGCTGTTTGTACACAAATCACACCAGAGACTTTGGCACGTGTACATTTAAGTTTAGAACATCGTATCAACATGTGCGAACAAGAAGAAGGACATCAATTTGAACATTTGTTTTCGTTCTAATGTACTACCTTTGTAAATTTAATTTAAAATAAATTTTCCTGTAGGACCGGACACCCTGTATATTTGGCGAAATTTGGCGATACATTTTTCTATTTTTGGTGAAATTGTGCTCGTGATGGGTTGCGAACCCTGCTGTTCACTCGTCAGTTAGCAGACAAATGTTTGTGGCTTTGTGACGTGCAGTTTCTTTTATATCTGGCGGGTGGCATTAGTTGACTGAACATGTTAGATAAAATGTGTTCCAGTGTAAACGGAGCACACTAACTGCGTGTTAGATAACAATATTAGCTAACACGCTAAGCCAACATGTAGATAACGAATTAGTGTCAATGTAAATGCGGCTTTAGAAGAAGCATTTACTGTATTCGGCAACAAAATTGGTATTGAAGACAAGTTAGATGATGATTAATTTAAACAGAGATTTATTATTTTTTACACAATTAATATATAAGGAACCAATTACAAGTGAATTTGAACTTTCAATCATAAAGAGTAACACTTCACAAAAAATTCTGAATACATCTTGAAAATTAAGCAGTCCAGTCTTTAAATATGCAGTAGTTTACCATTTTTTTGAGTCACTATCTCACTGGTCGACAAAATCGAACTTTTTATTTGTCACATGAACAAAAATGAGTGGATCTTATAGGTTTTTTTACCGCTGAGTTCAAATATGGCCTCAAAATTTTTCTATCACCCACCAATATTGAGTGAATCGAAAATGAAATTTGGACTAATTTATAGGCGTAATAGCAATATCAAAGTAGAAAATGCATATTGAATTCACCTAAAATGTGGCTACTGATGATTTACGCTTGTATTTCGCCTCTGGGCCATCCCTCGACAATGTCCAGCAGTAGTCATCCAACATGCTGGGGCTCCACTTGCCCTGGTATCGTTTCTCCATCGTGGATATTTGTTGATGAAAGCGTTCCCCATGCTCATCACTAACATCGCCTAAGTTTGTTGGGAAGAAGTCGAGATGTGAGTCAAGAAAATGAATTTTCAACATGTTGCACCCCACGTCTTTGTAGGCCTTGAGAAGTTCTTCAACAAGTGACTCTTAATTTTCGGCCTTGAAGTTTCCGAGGAAATTTGTGTTCACTACTTTAAATGCTCTCCAAGCTGCTCCTTCAACTTCACTTAGAGTTTCATCAAACGCGCTCTCTCTCATGATTTCACGTCTTTGTAGGCCTTGAGAAGTTCTTCAACAAGTGACTCTTAATTTTCGGCCTTGAAGTTTCCGAGGAAATTTGTGTTCACTACTTTAAATGCTCTCCAAGCTGCTCCTTCAACTTCACTTAGAGTTTCATCAAACGCGCTCTCTCTCATGATTTCTCTAATTTGCGGGACCACAAATATCCCTTCTTTGATTTTGACCTCGCTGATTCTCGGAAATTTCTGTTTCAAGTAGAGACCCCCCCCCCCTGCCATTTTGATCCATAGCCTTAACAAAATTTTCCATTAAACCAAGTTTAATATGTAGTGGTGGCAAATAACTTTTTTGGATTAAGAAGAGGTGAACTGGTGAGATTTTTATGCCCTGGAATCAACGCTTGTCGAAGTGGCCATTGTTTCTTTGAGTAATGGCTTTCCCGTGCTCTGCTCTCCCATTCACAGAGGAAACAACAGAATTTCCTATAACCCAGTTGTAAACCAAGAAGAAGTGCAATCACTTTCAAGTCTCCACAGATATGCCAAGAGTATTTATCATATTGGATATGTTTCACAAGCAGGTGCATATTGTCGTATGATTCCTTCATATGTACGGCATGTGCTAATGGAACTGAAGGGTATTTATTTCCATTATGGAATAATACAGTTTTTAAACTCAGCTTCGAGGAATCAATAAATAGGCGCCATTCGTTTGGATCATGCTGTTGGCCAAGGGTTTTCACGAGAGGGTAGAAAGTTTCTTTGATGCTTGCGGTAAAAAGATATCTTAGTGCCTTTTTCTTGAAGATTCCAACCTTTCAACCTGGAAGCCGAAAGTTCGGATTGATCTTTTGACAATTTCAGATCACAGACAAGCTCGCTCAGGTCTGCTTAAGATATTAAGTGAGGCTCTGTCGATGAACAAGATCGTTCAAACATTGGATCAACATCGTCCGTCAGTAAACCATGTTGAGCTTCGTCATTACCATTGTACATCAATTTCATTTTCATCATCTAAACTCCACGTTTCCGGTGGCCTTGGTACTGGCAAATGTTTGTTATGTAAAACAGGCCTTATGGCTGATGGTAAATTTGGGTATTGTACCATATGTTTAGATTTCGTAGTAATGCCTAGTATATTTGTTAAGCAGAAATAACAATCCGTTAAATGGTCTTTCGGCTCTCTCCATACCATCGGAACAGCAAACAGCATTTCACGAGACCCATTTAGCCAGCCTATCAGAAGTCTTAAACACGTAATACAGCATATATGAGGTGCCCACGTCTTGTTCTGATCCCCTACCTTGCAACCAAAATAAAGTTCGTATGCTTTTTTGACGAGAGGGGTGAAATTTCGCCTTTGAAATTTACGTGTTAACTCTTTGCACACATAACAGAAACAGTTTGGATGGTTGACACACTTGCGTGGCATTCTGTCATGAAACAATACGAACGCACTGACACAAAAAATGATTAAGGAAAATCACGAATAAAATGCACGATGTTCACTGAGTGAAATCAAATGAGTAACTGATAAATGAAAGTCAACAGTGACGTGTAGCAACTTATAAGCAGAGGAAGAGGAAGGGGCAGACCCCGCCCCCTTCCTATTCTCACTCAAATCCTAAGTAGTGTAAATTCGTGTGTCACTCTAAAACTGCGGGTGATAGAAAAATTCTGTTTTCATTTTCGTAATCAACGTAAAAAATTACACAAGTTTCAAGAAAAAATATCTCTGTGACAAAATCTTTGTTGACCAGTGAAGTTAGCAAAGTAACCATTAGTCGTTCATACTAAGTTGCAGAAAAAATGTCACCAAATCATTAGTCGAGTGACTACCTATACTCACCCATAATTTTCTAAACTTCTTTTCGCGTTAAACTAGTTAACTTGTTAGTTTAATTAAGTAACATCATGAAATTAGTCAATTGAAGCGACTAACAAACTGATGAAGACAACCATTTAACTATGTGTACCAAAATATCGACTGTGTAATGTACCATACAGTAACTAAGAATAAGGGACGTAATCTAACAAATGTTTTAGTAAAAACAGTACATTTGACTATTATCGTGCGTTTTTAAAGGTAATAATGTTACTATAAAGTTGGAAACAAAAATCTGTGTGTTACGAGTCATTTTACGACTAAAACTTAACCCAGCAATTCTGTAATTTTCTTTTATCATCTAAATGTTTAGATTTCAGTGAAAATGAGGAAGGCAGTTTATTTAAAATATAAAATTTTAAATATACTCTACACGTTACATGAATGTTACATAAATGAGAATATGAATGAGAATCTGAATGGGACTCTTTCATGGGTAATTACATCTTAAACGTTTTCCATCTGTACCATTTTGAAGTGCATTCGCCGGAAAATGCTTATTTCTTTTCGACTTAATAGGAACAATTAAAAAAAACATAATCAAAATTCTTTCGTAAAGATTTCGAAAAACAAATTTTTCATCATTAAATTTAATTAAATTACCTAATTTACCATTAGATTTGGGTTCTCATATATATATATATATATATATGATGCAAACCCAGAAGGAAAAAGAAAAATTATTCAAAGGCCTTTCGTGTATTCAGAAGTATACCTCGTCATGGAATGAAGGGAGAAGGCGAGATGACGAAAATATATGCATATGTACAACGAGACAGAAAAATTAAAATATTAGCACATGATTAACGAGAATTAATTAAAGGCAAAAGGTATTTTAACAAAATATTGTCAATTTTATACATTCCCGCACTGTGATTGAAATTATTTTTAAAATGGATAAATGCACATTCTAGAATATGCCTTTCAATTATATCTGTTTTTAACAAGCGCTTTAGAACTATCCCACTCGATACTTTGATTACATCTATACATATGGTTAAACAATGCATTAGAATTATTTGCTGTTTTATACCCATATTTATGCTGTTTTACCCTAATACCTAACGTTTTTCCCGTTTGGCCTATATATACTGAGTTACATTGTATACTTCCGATTGAATACACACAGCCAACGGCATTCAGGACTGACAACTCTCAATACTCTAAGAAACATAGCAGAGAAAATAGAAGATTTTATAGAGGTATGATGGTCAGAATAATAAATGCACAAAAGAGTTATTATTGTAGGCTTACGAAAAACTTCAAATTTGAACTGATTCAAGCATCTCCGAATTTTTAGATCCAGAAAAGATAAGCTTCCATCATTTTCTTTTCCAACAGTGAACTTAATAGATGAGAGAAAATTGTTGAGCCTACCAATATGTAATATCATGAATATTGGTACTAAATTATGTTATCCTATTTCATTTCTAGATAACTGCCTTAGGAAAGCTAAGAATAGATATTACTAGCTGAGGTACCCGGCGTTGCCCGGGATAAATTTCACATTGCTGTTGCATGTCGTTCACGGTCAGCTTCAAGGCGTGATTGTCTTTCTTGGGGTGCTTCTCTTGCTCTGGTAGCCGCTACACTTTCTCGGGCAGCTTCAAGACGTGATTGTCTTTCTTGGAGGTTTTCTCTTGCTCTGGCTGTTGCATGTCGTTCACGGTCAACTTCAAGGCGTGATTGTCTTTCTTGTGAGCTTTCGTGCTTCCGGGCCTCTTTATTTTTTCTGGCTGCTGATGTAGATCTGCCCAAACTTGCCCGTTTCTTTGGTGGCATGGTAAAGTTGTTGGGATTTTCAAAAACTGCAAAAAAACATTGCCACATTAACTTCCTTTAACTATTCGCACAAACAGACAAACAGACAGGCTGACCGACTCTGTGTTGACATTCTTCATCCCATAAGAGGTTCCCGTGCCAAATTTGGTAGCTCCAGGTCAAACGGTTTGAAGTCGTCCTAAAAATTAATTATATGTGAAGCTCAAGAGTTTCATGACTGTGTTCTTTTCTATAGTTGACCAAATAATTAGTCATGAAAATGTAAAGATTCAGAAATTTATATATATAACCCAAAAATAAAGTAAATCAGTAGAAGTACTTTCGATAAACTAGCGCTGGTCCTCATCAGTTAATAAATAAAAATATTAAGAGAAAGAGAAGATCAAGGGAAACCATTACCCAACAGACACAATGCCACAACCACGGAAACTAATGGAGGGGGAAATATGTGCAGTGTGTTGTGTATTGAACATAATTTTTGCACTGTGAACGGTCCCTTTTATCAGCAATTAAAGGGGTTGCCATTGAACTATTTCCTCTCGTCAGTGTTATCGAACTTGTTCATAAATTTTTTTAAGAATGGTAATCTTGATTTTCTTGTACTGGGTTGAACCCGGTTTAGTACGAGTATGTCGATGATATGTTTGCTATTGTTTTTATTTTAAGGGATCATGAGAATATACTCTTTTTTAAGACTTTTTTTTTTCTCATTTTTATTTGCACGAGTTTTACTCCCATTCAGGTCGGTCAAAAAGAGGGTGTTAAAGTTGGACTGCCATTGTAGCTTTCAGAGTTTATTACTCCGTATGAGTGGAAGATGAGTTTAAGATTTTATTCTGGATTACATTTTTGATGTGGGAATATGATAAGGACTTTACTATGGGTCTTTTCCTCTTCTAGACAGTCCTTTTATCAAAATGAAGAAAAACGAAATTTGGATGTGAGGAAGTGTGATGTAAAAGACTTTCTGCCTAAAGATTTCTATTTTTTCTTAAAAATAAAGATAAAAACTGTATCTTTTCATAACACTAAAAATGTTGGTTAATATACCATTTACCTTGTAAGGACTATCCTAAAGTTATATTGGTGAGACGGTGGACTTAAAAACCCAGGGTTGCCACTTTTCAAGAGCTACTGACTCCGATATACCAGATCAATCGTTGGGCGTATAGAGAGACAAGGGTGAAAATAGCCTGAACAATTTTTTTTTTTTTTTTTTTTTTAAATCTTGTCCAATCCTTGGTGCTCTTCTTAGACGCTACTATATTAGTGGAAAAGGTAGATATTCAGAATTACCATATTTATTCGTTGTTAATACACGGAAAAATGTTTCAACCTTAAATTTTTAGAATGGCAAATTTACGAACATGATTCACAACTGTTTTGGAGAACTGATTGCAGAAAAGGAAAAGTTGATTGTAGAAGGCGAGTGAATGATAAGAGTGATCTCTCTAGCATCACAACAACGAGGTCATTGACGTTCGAAGAGACTCGAAGAATTTATATGCTTCACAACTCCCCAGAGATATCTGATTGAATCCCGAAGACTCCGGGTCAAACCCGGACAGGTGGCAACCCCAAGAAAGATGTATATACATTAAATTGAAATGGTTAATAGAAACGGATGCGTTTTCCATCACGTTTCTAATTCCATTCGTGGAATAGATTCTGAAAACAACATTATATATTTATAATGTTAGGGTGAAAAGGTTAGTGGAACCTATCTTTATACATAATTCTAATTATTTTGATCAGAGCAGAGGATTTTTTTAATATGGAGTGTTGCTCTTCAAAAAATATAAAATGTGCGAGCCAAAAGTAAACTCCCTTTTAAGATATAATTTACCTGTTCTATAGTAAAAACAATCAAATCTTCGTCTACAGTACCTCTTAAATACTGTATAAGTGTACATGCGATGAAGTTTTGTGGTTTTGGAACTCGGCACTTTCTCTTCAGTCTTTCTTTGCGTGGTGTCTTGTTGGGTGGTGATTTTACGTCATATTTTTTTTTAAATATTTTTAGTAATGGATGAGGACCAGATGGTTGGTCGAAAATACTTTTACAGTTTTACTTTCCTCATAGGTTTCGTTATTTCTAATTTTTCAATTGCGCATATTGCAATATATACCTTGGTAACCTTGGTTTAGTTTCCGCCCGAATTGTTCATTCTGACGAAGATTAAACTAACTTGTCACTCCACCTTGAACCTACAGTTTAACATGGAATCCGAACCACGCCCTACCAGCAACCCAGCGTCTTAACCACTAGGCTACCCAGGGCACCCATTTATCTACAATCCAATTTTTATTGTGTGGAAGAATGAACAGCTGGGTTTGCTGCGCACCGTCTGCCGTCACAGGATCTCGATCCCGGGGCCGACAGATTTGTAGTCAGCGACGCTAACCACTACACCACCGAGGCACATATATATATATATATATATATATATATATATATATATATATATATATATATGGTGAAAAGGAGAACCCGGGTTGTAGTATAAATCATTTTTAATAAAGGGAGCCACAATGGGAACCAAAAATTTTGCAAAACTATACATAGTTAGTAATATGGTCTGCCTATGGGTTTTAGGCAGACCATACAGAATACCTGGATTAAAGCCTGAGACGAAAAGGTCATTGTAGTAATCAGTTAATAAATAATCATTGAATAAATTACGAGACTTAAGTTTACGAAGGAAATTGTAAATTTTTCTTCCAACCTTAACAAATGGATATAAATGCCACTGGTAACCTCTCTAAAGTTTGAATGATCTGACAAAGTAGTAGTAATTTTTGATATGTACGAATAATTAACTTTATTCATGAGTACCACTCCCTCGCCCTTTTCTGGTTCACAAATTAAGAATAAATTGTCTTTCTTTAAATCCAAAAGTATGTTAAGGTCAGAACGGGGAAAAAACTGGGGAAAATATCTTATAGGCCTTAAATTTAGAATAAAACTTAGTGTTTATTTTTAATATACACAAACTGACGGTATGGCTACGGGTTCACCCCTTGACCCTTCCTTTGCTAATTGCTTTTTACGAGTATGTCACCACGAACAATCGTGGATTAAAAACTGTCCTCCTGAATTTTGTTCTGTTATATTTAAACGTTACCATAATATCTTTCCTTCAACTCACCCATTACCAACTGTTGCCAAACTTCCAGTGTATATAAAACTCCGACATTTGGGTGCATCTCACCTCAAACTTATTTCTTCTTTGAAATCTCTCCTCACCGGGGCTTTCCCTCATTGCAGCTTCTGGTTTGTAGAAATAAACTCAAGTTCCACGTTTATTTATTTACGTGTGTTGACTACCAAACCAGCTACGTAGGGCAAACATCCTTACAACTTGAACAAAGATTGGACAGAGAGAGAGAGAGAGAGAGAGAGAGAGAGAGAGAGAGAGAGAGAGAGAGAGAGAGAGAGAGAGAGAGAGAGAGAGAAATATAGGCTAAAAAAAAACGCTAAGATCCAATCTAGACTAGCACAAGAAGGAAGTAAAAAAAACAGAAAAGTAAATGAAAATAAAGAATATTGAAAACTTATACCATGCTTACACTTATAGACGTGTAGAGCTTTCACACAGGAATAGTAGTAATAGTAAAGTGGTGAATAGACAAGGCTTTCTCCCTCCTTCACCAGCCACTGCTGGGAGAAAATAGTGGTGAAAGAAAATTTATAGGAGAGTAGGAAAAAGTATAATGACGGCTTCAGAGTTCACACCATGCATACACTTATCTCGTGTACTCAGTTACGCATTAGAAGACAGCGGAAAATAAAGGATAGCATGAATACTAAACAACTTAATCTAATCTGCACCATGTATTTTTTAAGAAATTTTTTATTTATTTATTTATTATGTACAAGAAGTCATCATTTCGTCGTTGCATCATTTCTCCGTAGACTGTCAAAGCCACCTACTGAAAATTGATTATGTAGTAATTTATATTGCATCCTTCGCATAGGAATTACCTAGATAAAGGAGCACTGGTCTAGAGGGCACCTCCAGCTGGCCATACCTACAATTTAAGAACTCCCTATTCATAATAGGGAATAATAATGCATAATATGCATAATGTTTTGTGCGAAATTTTGATATATAATATTTAAAACTAAAGTTTCACTCTAACTAAGTAGTTTCCCCTAAGGGACTATTCCGATGTTTTACTCTCAAGAGATCTCATAAAGCTTCCCATCATCTGAGAACTCCTAGTGCTCTGAAACCAGACCCGAGTAACGCCTCCTACTACATTTATTGCAAAAAGGAACAGCGCCACTTTTATATAAAATTATAAAACTTTAGCTAGTTAAGTTCGCGATTTACATAAAAGGTACTAACGTTACTACATTGTAAACCCGGGTAGTATTCCTAAAATTGAAAACATCTATTCAGAGTTTTGCCTCCAGAGAGATCCCATCAAGCTTTCCTTCTCTACCAATGGGGCATCATCTGAGATATCCCAGTGCTCTGAAGCCAGACCCGACCAGCGCCTCCTAATATATTTGTTGACAAAGAGAACATTACTACTTCTACTCTATTTAATTAGCCCTCTCTCAAGCAGCACCCTTTTAATAATGAAAAAAGAAAACAAGAAAGGAAGGAGTAAAAGAAAGAAAGAAGGGGAGATAGGAGTGGCTTCTCAAATTAGTTTAATATAACTATTCAGAGGTTTTGACTTCCGAGAATTCCCATTCATTAGAAACAAGTAAATAAAATTAAAAAAGTAAAAAAGTCTATCATTTTAGAAATCCCAATGCTCTGATACCAGACCTGACCAGCACCTCCTACTACATGCACGATCAAAAATGAAAATCACCACCCCCAAGTCCACCCCAACCAACTCCCCTTATAATCCCTCCTTTGTAGGCTTATTCGGAGGTTTTGACTCCCGAGCGTTCTCACAATGACAACACCTAGTGCTCTGTAACCAGAACAGACCAGCACCTCCTACTACATTTACATCTTAAGGAAAAATCACTGCTTCTATCTCAGTAAATAAATACTATGTACTTGAAAAGAGCCATTCTTTATACTTAATTTGCTATTCAGAGGTTTAGACTCCTGAGAATTCCCATCAAGCTTTACGTTTCTACCAATGAGAATTCCCAATGCTCTGTAACCAAACCAGATCAGTACTTCCTACTAAATTTAAAACAAAAAGAAAATCGACCATTCCATATACCAACTAAAAATCACATCCCCAATTTACCCGCTATTTAACCCTTAAGCAATCGAGTTATGCAATATACTGTAGTATGCCTCCGTGTGACCGAGATATTTGAGGGTTTGCCCAAACATTTTTGAGAAATTTAACACCATACATTTACGGAGTTGACTACTCACCCTGTACCCATAAACTTACAGACATGACCGTCAAAGAGTTAATGCAAATTGATGCTACTAAAATACCTATCCAACCTATTCTTAAACATATTGACTGAAATGCTTGCCACGAACCCCTGCGAGTAGACTATTCCACCTCTCGACTATCTTATAAGTGAAAAAGCCTCTCGCAACGTTTGTCTCAAATCTTTTACCCCCTTATTTTAAAACCATTGTTTCTCGTGATGTTCCTATCCTCCAAATTAAAGAAATTCTCATAATTTACGTTATCAAAATGATTTAAAATTTTGAACACCTAAATTAAATCGCCTCTTAAACACCGAGTTTTAAGCGTATACAAATTCAACTCTTTGAGTCTATCTTCATATGTTTTACCACTTAGCGGCGCTAAACCCTTTCTACCATTTCCATATCGTCCTTCATATAGAGCGACCAAAACTGAACAACATATTCTAAATGAGGCTTAACAAGTGACTTATATAATGGCAAAACAATATCTTTATACTTATATTCAAAATTACAGAAATAAAATCCAACACTCTATTAGCTTTGAGACCACCGCACACCGAAAGCCATGCACGCCACGCCCGCCACGCACGACAGCCACTCTACGCGGTCCTCACACCAAAAGACACGTGGCCGGGCAACGCTGCCAGTATCCATCCGACCTTAATCGTCGAGCCTAACGAAATTTAAAGGATAAACATATGTGCACCATTCTACTCAGCAAAAACCTTACATGAGAAGTGCCCTGATACATATTTTTATCAACATGATCATCAGAAGTCACAAAAAGTCTTCATATAACTAAAAGAGTATCGGATTAATTGGCGTAGAGAAAGGTATTAAAATGGGAATACTTGCATTCACGGTCTAATTTGGTAGCAATTTCCTTCCAATAATTATTTTTTCTGTATATGTACTCTTCTTTCCTCATTTCATAAAGGCATGGGTGCTGTCTGATTTCTTTAATCAACTCTTCCATTGCAAAATTGGTGCGAAACGGGGAGGATCGGGGAATTGGGGGATGAATGAATGAGTGCGACTGATTAAACAACATCCACCAATGGGGATGGGATAAGCTCCACCTACTACGAAGACGAACTGAGCATGCGCAGCCAAAGATACGTCTCGAAATATCGCTCAGGGAATGAACGCGAGCCACGTGGCGCGGCTGGCCGACGCATGGTGTAGCTAGCGTGGGCTTCGGTATGAATTGCTTCGTTGAAAATCATTAGAGAGCGATGCTGAGCCACGTGGCGGACGTGGCGTAGGTCGCATGCGTGGCTTTTGGTGTGTGGCGGCCTTTACTGCTCGCGATTGAATATTGTATTGAGAACGTTAAATTTTTAGTAACAATGACACCTAAATCTTTCTCCTCATCGGTTTCATTTAACACACAATTTCCGGTAGTGTAGTTAAATTTACTATTGTGGTAACTTATATGCATGACTTTACATTTATCTACGTTAAATTTTACTTGCCACTTATTAGACCACTCTACTGTTTAGTAGAGTTATTGCTTTTCCGACAATTTTAATATCGTCGGCAAATTTAGAAATTGTACTCACTAAATTTACATCAAGATCGTTAATGTCTATTATGAAAAAGACTAGTCCCAAAAGGGACCCTTGCGGAACACCGCTAGTTACATTAGTCCACGCTGACTCTTTCCCATTAATTACTACCCTCTGTTTTCTACCAGTTAACCAATTATTATCAATCCAATTAAGAACTTGACCGCTTATTCCGTGAACTTTAAATTTTTCTAACAATCGTTTATGCGGAACTTTATCAAACGCTTTTTGAAAATCTAAATATATTATATCTACTACTATCACAAATACCGATGACTTCGTGAAAAAATTCCAATAAATTTGTTAAACAAGATTTATTTCTACGAAACCCAAGCTGACTTTGTTCAACAAGATTATTGCTTTCAAGATGCTCGACTATACGATCTCCATTAACTGATTCTAAAAGCTTTCTAATTATGGAAGTTAGATTGATAGGCCTATAATTTCCTATCTGTTGCTCATCCCCCTTTTTTAAAGATTGGAGTCATATTAGCCAGTTTAAAATCCGAAGGAACCACCCCCTGCGATAAAGATTTATTAAAAACTTCAACCAAAGGATCAAGTATTTCATTCTTTAACTCTTTTAGGTGGTTTTGGGTTAAAATGATCTGGCCCTGGCGATTTGTTAATTTTTAGCTTATCTATATGCTCGTAGTGAGAAATCTCTTTGTGTAAACAATTATGTTAGTCAGCAATGAAAAAGTCCCATTTACGTCACTGAGCAGATTACTAGCCTCCGAAATTGAGGTATCCTCAACTGTAAAATCTGATGTAAAAAATTACTTAAAATTATCCGCATACACACATATATATATATATATATATATATATATATATATATATATATATTAAGTGAGTCAAACTCCTGACTTCAATCTTCATAGAAAAGTGTTTCGTTTATGCAAGAGGTAAAATTCAGACCAATTCACAAGACATTCTTCATGACCAACCTCTTATTAAGACGCATGCATAAGCATAATTTAAAAATGAGTGAAGAGTAAATAGAAACATATACGCAAACAATATTTGGTAACCTGTCAAGAGATTATTTCTTATCAGTAAACGGGCAAATAATGTTGGAAATAGTTACATCCTTATTGTTTTGTATAATACAACCAGTTCTTTTTAGAAATAATGCCCCTTTAATGTACGAAGCTTTCTATACTCGATATACAGAGCCTTAAAATTACTTAGGATTAATATATATTAATGCGCCTCGGTAGTGTAGTGGTTAGCGTCGCTGACTACGAATCCATCAGCCCCGGGTTCGAGACCCGGCGACGATAGCCGGTGCGCAGCAAAACACAGCTGTTCATCCTTCCACACAATAAAGAAAGTGTGATAATAAAAACCCACTCTAATAGACAGAGTTTATTTCCACAACAGTTTCGATGCCCACTGGCATCGAAACTGTTGTGGAAATAAACTCTGTCTATTAGAGTGGGTTTTTATTATCATATTTTGTCCTTTTGCATTTATAAAGAAAGTGGTTGGTAGATAAATGGGTACCCTGGGTGGCCTAGTGATTAAGACGCTGGGCTGCTGGTGGGCCGTGGTTGAGATTCCACGTCAAATTGTAGGTCTGAGGCGGAGTGAAAAACTTGACTTTCGTCAGAATGAACAATTCGGACGGAAGCTAACCAAAGGTTATACATAAAACATTCTGAGCGAACGTTAATCTCTTTTCACCTGTTTTTTTCAATTAAAAACTGTTCAAAGTTCATATCGATATAAAAGGAAAGCCTTTAAATCGTGACAACAATTAGAGCTAGGGTGACTAGATTTTTTAAAGATGAATGGGGGACAGATTTTTTGTTACCTAACACTAGGTCTAATGATACTTTTTAGCAGTGCTCTACGAGAGACAACGCATTAAAGTCTTTTGAAGTGCAATTTGTAATTGCATTTTATAAAATTCATGCATGTAGTATTTAGCCTAATAACAATTAATAATATTTTTAAAAAATATAATGCGAAAAGGATTTACTACAACGTTTACTCACCTATTTAAAAAATTAATTGTACTTGGCATTAGTTTTTATTATTTTTTTTAAGAGTGGTGTTTGATCCTTTAGGTAATCGTAAAATTCAACGCAATTCATATTGTAGTTGCATTTTGTCATTAGTGCTGCTTTTAACATTTCTGCATTTAACTGACTTTTTTCTGGTGTCCAAAAATCATTCACTAGAGAAAATACTCTCTCTGTTGGTGCATTTGATCCAGACAAGCACAAGCAAAATTCAACTATCTTAGAAAGGTTTTTAAAGGGGATATTTTGGTTATCAAAATGTGTAAAAATTTCTACCCACTTTATATCAACATCTAATTCCTTCTGACTCCATTCTTTGATTTTTTCTGTCGTCAAAAAATTTTTCACGCAGGTGACATCATCAAAAAGTTCAGTCATTCAGAGTAAAATATTATTTTCTTAGAAGAATAAATTCCATGCTTTCTTGAATTTGGGCCCAGGAGAGTAAGTTACGAAGGAGAACCCATTCAAAAATTTCTACTTCTTCAAAATGCTGGCCCCACTGATTCAAATAATCAATACAGATTGCATAAAATGAAGAAACTGCCATTTTGAAACTTCCTACATTTAGAGATTGTCTGTCTAAATTCTTTAACATCCGAGTCGATGATAACCATTTTCTTGGTTCTTCATGTTTAAGAGTTTTTAGAAACAGCTATACGACAGAATGGGGGACATTGCATTGTCCCCCATTGGTCATTGTTTTTAGGGGGACAGAAAGTCATAATGGGGGACGTCTGGTCACCCTAATTAGAGCGTATATACAATATACAGCCACGCCGGATGAACAGTGAAGGAGAGGGAGGGTTTCTATCGCTCTAGACTAGCGTCCGTAAGCGACGCTCTCTAAGCTCCAAGCTGTTCTCACCTTGTTCATCTCTACTCTTTATAAAATCATCAATTAAAATTGCATACGCATATCAGAGTAACGCATATCATCAACTCGTGCATTTAATAAAGGTTTCAGGTTGAGAAAGCGGCTATTTCAAATAGTCTATCAAAGGTGAAATGGTAACAAGTAGGTACTAGCCTGTTATTAACATTGTTTGTACTGAAGGTTTTTAGATTAGTGTTCTACATCAATTGTGTTTCACTGCAGGATTGTTGCTTATCGCGACTCACAGTTAACATGCAAATAATACAGTATGAGGGGTGTGTCACTGATCGTTACTCTTGTTACACGCGCAGTAGCTGGTACTTTATAATTCTCAACCGACCATTTCTCAACCGACTTAATGATTTTCGCCATCTCATCAACACCACTCAAATAAATAACATTACGTTTGGCGGAGTCTGGACGTTTTGTAATTTCTCTCGAACACATAATTAATTGCGCAACTGATACGTCTAAATACTCTCACTGATTTGGAAAAAGTCACGTGGTATTAAGCTTTGAGGATTCTTCTTAACGGTATTGTCATCTTTCTTCGTACTTTAGGCGCAGGTGTTTCTTGATGGTACTGCTATGAAGAGGCTTCTGGATAGCATGTCAAGACGCCCCAAACTCAGATGCTGTTGTGACGCTGACTGTTCACATCAGCTCGTGATGCAGACCTGGTGGTGAGTGATACGTCTTAGGATCTAGGCGTCACCTGTTGGTGGGTCGACAACTCGGCACTCAATGGACAAAACATGTAAGGTTATGCACCAACATGAAAACAGTTTCAGGCGGAGAGAAAAGTATGTACACAAAATTACTTAACATATTAAATGAGTCGTGAGTAAATCACTTAACATTGAGGAGCCCTATTTGAGAAATAGTTATGTCCATACCGTTTCGCGGTGAGGGACAAAAGGTACTCGTCGCAAAATTCTATTAAAAAAATATAGAAGCAGTTAGCTATGGCCTCACTAGACACCTTATCGTGGTAAACGTTATGTAGTGGTAAAAATATTTTAACTTATCCATGGTCATTAGGTTCACGTTTTTTTGCTGCGGGGTGTAATCGGTGAGGTGTAACATGACGTAATAACATTTTTTGTACCATTCGTCGACGAATTTCATAATCTAGAGTCTGTTTTTCTGTACTAAGGGTCGGGTCCTTCACTTCAGTATGGCTGTATTCTTTAAAACAGTTTAAATTCGATACATACTTCAAGACGTCTTGAGCATTACGAATCCCTGTGACAATCTCGTTAGAATAGCCATAAAGCGCTTAAACATCTTGAATCCTCATCCTTGCGTGAATTAAAGTTGATTTAAAAATGTCAAAAGATGCGTGAAAGGACGGACGTCGAGTATTCACTACATCTTCAGATTTTACAGAGCACCACTTTACAAAGGTGTTGCAAGCAATATCAGAAGCAACCATCGTTGATAAAAAGGTAAATTTGGGAGTGGAGTATAACCACACACAACTAATAATGATAAAACTTAGAATCAATACTTCAGCAACTGAGTACGTGCCAACGACAATAATATTTGGGAACGACTAACGAGGCTAAACACAGCAAATAATGATAACACCGGCTTGTAGGCAGAGCCTATACAGCATGACCAGAGAGGAATTCCAAATTAAGTAGCGTTATTCGCGCGCTCATCCATACATTGGGCTGAGTCTATACATCATGTCCAGACGGAAATTTTACACACACACACACACACACACAACACACACACACACACACACACACACACACACACACATTCATTCAAAGATTAAAAGGATTAAGAGAAAATGATATGCACAGCTGAAAAACGCATAATAACTTATTTAAAGTACAAGAGTTAAATAAATTACAAAGTAAACACTTACAAGTAAATAAACATTTAATAATATATAATAATAATAATATTAAATAAACTGGGCAAAACCTTAAAATAACTATATAAAATAAATAAACAGTAATAACTTTTAAAAAGGATATCAATAAATTGAGCAAAAATACTGTATGTACACCGATTAATTACTTCCAATGGATGCCAAAGGGAATAGTATCATAGGTAACTGATATCGCTTGTACTGCGACACACCTTAATTCTTCTAAGCTTCTTAGCGCTAAAGATTTGCGTTCTCAAAACCAGATGAGAAGGCACGGCATCGTCACCATCTTCAGGAGCCACCAGGCACACCAGGTCTTTGAGTGATTTGAAGTTGATGATTTCACGGTTTGCCAGGGTTAAAGTGATACCCTTCGCCTTCACGATGTATTTAAATTCTTCGCCACCCATCACCCGTATTCCGTAAGTTTTTGGCCAGGATGAAACAAATGAGTTCGCGTATGCATTCTCCCCATACTCGTCCTTGATCTCGTCAATGAATTTAACGAGGAACTCACCTATAGGAAGCATATATTCAACCTCCTTCGCCGTAAACACCGCACTGTCGGTATCGGCATACAGGACCCGTCGACGAAGAGAATATTTTAACTGCCCAAGCTTGATGCGTTCGTAAGCCGTCGTAGAACTAGCCACAGGGATGTTTGTGGCGCGATATGTGTCTGTAGACAACTCGATTATATTGTAATGTATTATGTCTGTATTACCTACGTGTACAATTTGAAAAACCTCTGTGTCGTCAGTTTCGGCATAGCTTCATACTTCATCAAAGCTATGAGCTAAGTGCACGTTCCCCTTATCAGTGTTCTGTGCAAACTTCTCCCAAAGACTGTTCAAACAAAGCTTTGCACTAAAGCGCTTGTCTGGTTTCGCACAATATGCTCCCGCTCAAACTGCATCCCCTCAGGGACACGGTAACGCTGAATATAAGCCGATTTTTGTCCTGGGTCTCAACAACTCGTGGATACCCTGACGCTTCAACCGTATTTTTCAGGAAGGTGTTGATATAAGGAGTAAAGAGAATATCGAGTTTCTGCAACCTCCACAACTTGTAAATCTGTAATAATCTATAACCTTGACGAACGGCTAGGTCCAACTCAGAACTTGTAAAAACTCCGCCGATCTTCCTCAGATTGTGTTTGTGATGACAGTCTTCACTGTTCTCCTCTGCACACTTCACGCACACCACACACATAAGCTTGTGATCTATGACAACAGGTAAGATGGGCACCCATAAATCACGACGGGATATATCAACAAATGATAGACCAAAATAGTTCTCTGTACGAATGCTTATGAGCACCATACAGTATACAAAGCTTAAATCTTATTTGTATGAAATACATAGTTTGTGGGCGTACCATCTTTCCATTAACACACACACACACACACAGACATATATATATATATATATATATAATATATATATATATATACACACATTTTTCATTTGTTCGTTGTCCCTCCTCATCTTGTGCGGAACGTTCTTCTATACAAGCGTCGTTCTTTACATTAATTATACTGTGTGTTTTTTGCAGTTAAAATGTGTATATATGTACGGCATGCGAAGGTGCCCCCTCAGGGCATTGGTTTCTGCTCGTATGTAGGAGAATAACGACTTCTGATTAATCGAGGCCCATGGTGTAGTGGACAGCATATCTGACCGGCAATCGGAAGATCCCGGGTTCGATTCCAGGGTGGTTACCTCATTTTTCATTTGTTCGTTCTCCCTCCTCATCTTGTGCGGAACGTTCTTCTATACAAACGTCGTTCTTTACATATATATACATACACACACTGTATTTACTCACGTATAATGCGCACTTTTTTCCCATCTTTAAAATCGGGGTGTTCACTATACGCAGTGGCGCACTATACGTGCAGGCAAAATACGAAAAATAAATAAATAGGTATAACAAGCAGTGGAAGAATACACAGGCATTTTTATTAAATTCTTATAGCCATACTTCCTGAGTACGCGAAATAAAACGACTATTCAGAACTCGCTTAACATTACACTATTGACAATATCAGTTTATCAGGTAATCACAGCGCAGCAGACATTCTTTGAATAAAAGGTTTACCATAGTTACTGTCTATACAGTTTCTGCATCCGTACACGAGTCCCTGGTGTTTGAGAAGTCGCCTGCATCCTCAGAGAGATCATCGGGGGTCGCTTGCATCCTGTTCCTCTTCCCAAGTAGATTATCTTCAGTACCATCGAGGGTATTGTTGATACTGCATTTCTTGAAATGGCTACCATATAGCGCACAGGAAGAACAACAAACAAATCGCAGCTTCTTTCGAGACTCAGTCTCAAAAGATACCAACACCACGATCGAGCGAGACGACGCACATTATAGGCCTAAGCAAAGTTTTTTTTCTAAATCTGGTCTTTGAAAATCAGGGTGCGCATTACCCGCGAGTAATTACAGTATATATATATATATATATATATATATATATATATATATATATATATGGGATGAATTTCACAATAAAACACGTGAAATGAATGAATGCTGCAAACCCACAAGGAAAAAGAAAAACGATTCCAAGGCCTTTCGTGTATTCAAAGCTACACCTCGTCAGGGAATGAAGTTAAAAGGCGAGAAGCCCATATATATATACAACGTACAGGAAAAACAAAACAATTAGCACATACTTAACAAGGGTTAATGAGAGGCAAAAGAAATTTTAACATGATATCGTCAATTTTATAAGTCCCCGAGCTGTTATTGAAATTGTTTTTAAAATGAATAAATGCACATTCTAGAATATTTCGTTCTATTATATCTCTGTTTTTAACAAGCGCTTTAGAACTATCCCACTTGATGCTATGGTTACATCTATACATATGGTTAAATAAAGCATTGGAAGTACTAGCTGTTCTACAAGCATATTTATGCTGTTTTACCCTAATATCTAACGTTTTAGATAACTGTCTCAAGAAAGCCAAGAATAGGTATTATAATAATGTAATTGTAAAGGAATTTCAGCGTAAAAATATCCTTAGCCTACCTTACCATGTTAATTTTCAATACCTTCCAACTGTACTTAAAGCAATTGGCATTAATGTAATCTTTAAGTATAATAATACTGTTAAATCACGCCTAATAAAGAATAGCCCTGATAATGTTGTTGGTTGTGTGTATTCGATCGGATGTACACAATGTAACTCAGTATATATAGGCCAAACCGGTAAAACGTTAGATATTAGGGTAAAACAGCATAAATATGCTTGTAGAACAGCTAGTACTTCCAATGCTTTATTTAACCATATGTATAGATGTAACCATAGCATCAAGTGGGATAATTCTAAAGCGCTTGTTAAAAACAGAGATATAATAGAACGAAATATTCTAGAATGTGCATTTATTCATTTTAAAAACAATTTCAATAACAGCTCGGGGACTTATAAAATTGACGATATCATGTTAAAATTTCTTTTGCCTCTCATTAACCCTTGTTAAGTATGTGCTAATTGTTTTGTTTTTCCTGTACGTTGTATATATATATGGGCTTCTCGCCTTTTAACTTCATTCCCTGACGAGGTGTAGCTTTGAATACACGAAAGGCCTTGGAATCGTTTTTCTTTTTCCTTGTGGATTTGTAGCATATATATATATATATATAGATCTTTTCAGTTTGACGGCCTGTAATATTTTTTAACATTACTTGTTTTTCATTGTCCAGTTTAAATCGAGGATTTAAAAAATAACATTCATGTTTAAGAGAAACAAATAGTGAGGCAGTTATATGCAATTTAACAAAATTAAAATATATAAAGGGTGATCCAGAGAAATGGGACCCAAAAGAAACCCCTGTAACTCTTAAAGTATAAGTCCTTTTATAAAATCATACGCATCATTCGAAAGAGGATAGTTACAAGTTTGTACAGGATTGTATAGGTTTTGACAATACAAGACAAGATAAGATACAAAACAAAATAAAAGTGTTAGTTAAAACTAACCCTTCAAGATGACTGCATGGACTGTGGAACAGCTGCGTTTCATAACTGAGCAATATTATGAGCATGGAAGAAGTGTAGTTTCAGCTCAAAGATCTTTCAAGACAAATTTTCAGATGTCAAAATCACCTTCTAAGAAAGTAATCCGTCGGTGTGTCAGAAATTTTTCCCTAACTGGCAGCATTGGAAAAAGAAAACCAACTGGAAGAGTGCGCACAGCAAGGATAGACGAGATCATTAACAGAACTCATGAAATTGTACAGGATAATCCTAACATAAGCATCAGACGTGCTTCTCAGCTGTTAGGAGTTGGATATGGAACAACACACCGTATATTCAAGCAAAATTTAATGCTCTTTCCATATAAAATTCAAACAGTGCAACAACTAAACGATGGAGATTTCGCACGAAGACGACAATTCTGTCAATGGTTCCAACAGAAGGTAAATGACACCACCAATTTTCTAGCAACTTTGATTATGTCAGACGAAGCCCATTTTCACTTGAATGGAACTGTAAAAAACAAAATTGTCGTTTCTGGGCAACAGAAAATCCATTGAATATTACCGAAGTCCCGTTGCATAGTCAGCGTGTAACTGTTTGGTGTGGTCTTACTGCATCTCAGATCATAGGGCCGTACTTTTTCGAGGATTCCACCGGAAACACGGTCACTGTAAATGGTGATCGCTACGAAAAAATGTTGACCGATTTCCTTATTCCTAAATTAAGAGATCTTTGTCTAGAAAACCACTGGTTCCAACAAGACGGAGCTACCTGCCATACCACGAGGAACTGCATGGCAGTTTTGCGTCAAACGTTTCCAGGCGAGTTAATCTCAAGATTTGGAGACGTTAAATGGCCCGCAAGGTCTCCGGATTTTTCTCCCTTAGATTATTATCTCTGGGGATATTTAAAGAGTAGGGTCTACAGAAATAACCCAACGACCTTGCAAGAATTGAAAGCCGCCATCACAAATGAGATACAGGCCATACCACCGCACACTCTTGCAAAAGTGATGCAGAACTTACAAGCGAGAACACTGGAATGCTTGGCAACTAATGGAGCACATTTGAAAGGAGTCATTTTTAAAAAATAAATATTTCATAATAAACTTGTAACTCTACTCTTTCAAATGAAATATAGTTTTTATGAAAGGAATTAAATATTAAGAATATTTGGCTTTTTTTTATGGGTCCCATTTATCTGGATCACCCAGTATTTTTAAATCGTATTGGGATCTTTTTGGTTTGACGGCCTGCGGAAAAAAACGAGTCATGGTCACGGGACCGTCAAATTCTAGACTCTACCAATTGGTTAGGTTAACTGAATGCCCAGTTAGGCTAACAGAATGCCCGGTTAGGTCAACTGTACGCCCTTGACGATTGGTTAGGTTAAGTCATGATATTTTCGTTAGTTTACTGTCAAAACAAACGAAAATATCATGACTTAACCTAACCAATCGTTATGAGCGTACAGTTGACCTAAAACCTTCAGGGATTTGGGAATCTTAAAGCGTATATGATATTCTCTAAACTAAAATGTATATCTGCCTCACTATTTGTTTCCCTAAAACATGAATGTTATTTTTTAAATCCTCGATTAAAACTGGACAGTAAAAATCAAGTAATGTTAAAAAATATTACAGGCTGTCAAACCGAAAAGATCCATATATATATATATATATATATATATATATATATATATATATATATATTATCCAAGTATGTATTTTAGGGGCCAGGACACAATTACCTATAATGAAGAAAGCAACGCATTTCTTTGCTAGTGTTTCCACTCTTTCATAGGTTACGTTAGGCACATTTTGTGTATATATATATATATATATATATATATATATATATATATAAGGAGAAGTTAGTTTGTAGGTTTCGCTTTAGGTCGGGGGTTTGACTCCCGATTGAATCATGTACTATAAAGATTAAGGTTGGGGATTCACCTTCCGATAGTGTACATTATCTTGAACTATTTTAATATAATCGTTTAATTTTCTTAGGGAATAAGGAATTGTTATGTTCAACTCTCTTTACTTTCGCCTTAATATTCAAAACTTTTTTATTAAGTTCACAAAGACTTTTTGGCACGTCAACATTATTTTTTTTTAATTGAGCTATCTTCAAATTTTGAATTAAATTCTTTCATAAAATTCTTAAAAATTGGATTCTTTAACTCATCAGTATGTGACTTTAAATTACAAAATTTGCAAACACTATTCCCAACTTTAGAATTATCGAAGTAAATTTCTCTGGGTTTACTGAAATAAGCATAGCGCGCATAATGTATTTTGTAAACGACATTTTATTATAAACTATGAAATAAATATTTATCTCACACTATTTCACAAATTCAGAATATTGAACACCGATAGATAGAATTTTTTTTATGCAGAAATGCACGATCTCAATAAACAGTCCACAAAAATCTTTCAAGTAGAGCCTCAGTAGACGTCTTTATAGCAGGGTGGCTGGAGTCAAAGTGAGCAGGGACATGAGAGAGAGAGAGTTACAAGGAGTTACAAGGAAAAGAAGTACCTCAAAAGGCCTTGCGGCCCATACCAAGGAGGTACCAATGGCAACGGGTACCACGGAAAATTTTCTACACCCTCAAATAGTGTGCAAGATTTGGTCTAACCTTTTCTTGAATTGATCCACAGAGGAACTGTTCACAACTTCTGAAGGTAACCTGTTCCACGTGTCACAGATCTGATACGTAAAGTAATTCCCACACACACTAGTCCTAAACCGTTTCAAATCCAACTTCCAACCATTGTTGCGAGTTGGGTTATCATTTAAACTAAACATGCTTCTAAAATCGACATCGTCGAACCCGTGTAAGAGCTTGAAAACCTCGATGAGTTGACCGCGCAGCCTCCGAGTTTCCAGCGAAAACAAGTTCAGGGCGCGTAAGCGTCGATTGTAGCCCACATGCCTAACTGAAGGGATTAACTTTGTGGTCCTCGCCTGCACTCGCTCCAGCCTCTCAATATCTTTTCTGAGGGTGGACGACCAGAACTGCACAGCATACTCCAGGTGCGGCCGAACCAGGAAATTGTACAAAGAGAGCACAATCTCCTTGTTCTGAAACTGAGAGAGAGAGAGAGAGAGAGAGAGAGAGAGAGAGAGATATGCTTGCAGGAAGTCTAAGTGTACAGATTAACAGGAGAATTGAAATGTAAATCATTTTTATTTGCATACGTTTCGGAATTTCCTTTCATCGTCAGTAAATATGAATAACTGATTTATACTGGTAATAAACTTAATTACAATCTTTATTAGTTCATGATTTCCATTATACAGGGTGTACATAAAGTCAGTATCTATTTTTGTGAAGCACTTGGAAATTATATGGAATTCAATCATAAAATGATAAAGTGGTAACATTTACTAAATAATTAAGAGTAGGATTCGACGTGACGCCCATCAGTATCCCTGCACAGCTCAAATCGTTCCGCAGCATTTCTAAACACATTCTGGAGCATTTGCGGGGTTATGTTATGTTATACGTGTACGTAAGTTTTCAAGACTCGTAATCTTCGTCTGATAGACGTGTGATTTGATAAAGCCCCATGCAAAGAAATCTAAAGGGGTTAAATCTGGTGATCTCGCTGGCCAAGGTCTGTTGTTTCCGCGTCCGATCCAGCGATTTGGAAAACGTCCATTTAGATAATCCTGAACAATTTTGGCATAGTGACAAGGAGCACCATCATGTTGATAGACGACGGTACTAACAATCCTATCCCCAATCAGCTGAGGTTCAAGGAATTGCTGCAACATGTCCAGATAAATAAGCCTCGTAACTGTAGCTTCAGCAAAGAAAAAAGGACCATAAACCTTAGATTTTGTTAAACCCATCCAGACATTAACTTTAGGTGAGTCTCTTTCCCAATTTTGGACGAAATCATTCGGTCTTTCATCTGCCCAAATTCGACAGTTATGGCGATTTACTTTTCCACACGTATGGAAAGTGGCTTCATCACTAAAGAGAATGTTGTCCATTAAATTATCACTCCAGATTTGTTCTGCGAGATCAGCACACACAGCACTTCGTCGAGGGAAATCTTCCTCATGTAAATCATGTAAAACCTGCAAATGATAGCTTTTCTTCTGCAAATTAACTTTCAGAATTTTGTGCACAGATGACGTCGGGAGGCCGAGTCTGTGTGATGCAGCACGAATGGACGTACGTGGCTCCTCAGTGATAATTCTGCGTACTGCATTCACGGTGAGATCTGACATACACGGTCGTCCTGATCTCGCTTCATCATTTACAGATCCCGTTCGTTTAAATTTTTGTTCACCAATTTTCGTATTGTCTTGTCTATTGGCCCCGGCTTATGAAATCTCCTTCTAAACTTATCTCTGATGTCATTGTATTTCTTTCCCTCGATTCGCCAAATTACTATTGCCACACGCTCTTCTGTATTCATTCTAAGGGCTTCTGAAAAGAAAAATAGAAAAAAATAATTATTTCACAAAAATAGATCCTGACTTTATGTACACCCTGTATATTAATTTTATCATATTATATTGTACTATACAAAAAATATAAAGAAATAATTATTATAAAAAAGGTTCACTTCGTGATATTTAGTTAGAATGCTCGAGTGTAATCACTCAGATTTGGTTTAAATTTATGAATATAGTGATTCCAGAATTCGTCCTTATTATTTGGAAGCATAATTTGAAACAAATTTTGTTAGCACTGAGTACCGTTTTCTAGAAATCTATTTAACTTATTCTCTTATTTTAATGAAATTACAAATGCATTGTTACAAAGTCATTGTTAAAATCTTCATTGTAAATTAAAAATATAGTTGGTTGTTATTTTTAAAGTGGTGAGATAGTTGGTCGTAATTTTCATATTGCGTGTTAAATTTTTTAGTGTAAGATAAACAAAATATTTTCCTCGTTTGTTGGAGCTGAAATCTTTTGGACTACGCATGATTTTTTGTTTGATTTAACTGCCCAGATTTAAAATTTTCAGGTTAGTGTAATATTATTATTAACTTTGTCATTATTTTCTGTTACCAGTTTGAACTGTTAATGCTTTGAAATATTATTTATTTTAAGTAGATCGTGTAACTAATTGGGGAAGATGTTGTAAGCATAAGTTAGGAACAACAGTTTCATTATATAGTTTTATAGCGTAAAATACTCATGAAAAGATAGTGTCAAGTTACTGAACAATTAATTTAATATATAGGTTTAGGACCATGATTATTTACTCAGGCAGGATTAACAAGTAAAGATTAAGAACTTATTTTAGCCCTCAACAGATAGGGTTGGGTCAGAATGATCCACGTCGAATTTTCAAGTCTATATTATCACGCTGTATCCAAATGCAAATGAAAGTTTTTACTCCTTTCTTCACATTTCTTACCATATGAACAAGATATGCTGATATAACTCAAAATTCGAAGTTGTTTTATGTGGAATAAAAACATTTTTAAAGTTTATTATACAGGGGTCATTTTGACCCACCGTACCACTTGTGATACAAATATTTTATCTTACCTGTTGATGGTTAAAAATATAAACTTGTACGTACAGGGTGTCCACAATGTCTTGCCACCCCAGTAAAATACTTACTGATTTTCGTTTTACTTTTAGACCCATTTGAAATGTATGATAGCAGCAACTATACGATTGAACAACGCTTATTGGCTAGTACCTGGTCCATGAGCAACCATGTAATGGCAAAAACCATTGAAAATATTCTTTCAAAAATTAACTTACCTTTTCAGTCTTAACTTCACCCTAAAACCACCCTATATACTCCTTTTCTATCCGTCAAATTTTAACAAGATTAGCGCATGAAAGAAAACAAAAATAATAAAAGAAATTGATAAGATAAAAAATAAAATAACAAAATTAAAAGTTTTGCGTGTGTACCGCAAGGAGTTAATTAATCGAGTCACAGACATAAGCATTTCTTCTTTCAGTATTAACTTTAATTTATTATGAAATACTCGTATGTATTCAGTACATAACCGAAGCCTTTTTGGAGCAAGTGTAGTTTACGTTCCCCAACATTATCCTAACGTAGTTTATGAATTTCACAATTAAACACGTGAAATGAATGAATGCTAGTGGGTTTGCAGCATTCATTCATTTCACGTGTTTAATTGGGAAATTCATATATATATATATATATAAATTATATATATATATAATGTTAACCCCTCCATCTATGGCCCTGGGCTGGTTCGAATCGAAACTACTGCAAGTAAAAGATCCGTTGCTGCCTCAGCAACGGATCTGTTACTTGCAGTAGTTTCTTCTATAACATTCTAATTTTTTTCTCTCGCTATAGGGTCGACAGTTGGTAATTCTTCTCTTTCTATAATACTCTGATACTAAACTTACCGACTTTTCTTTTTATAACTTATCGACTTTACTGACTGAGTTCTCGGGCGAGGGCACAGCTCGAAGGAAAAGATAAAAAAAAACTTTCTTTTACTATAGTTTACTTCTAAAATGTACAGGTAGTGCTCTGAATTTACAGGGGTAGAGGTTCGACCTCTTTCGACCATGGCTCAGGCCGGAATCTAAAAAAATTAAGGAGGCAAGGGGCCTCTGCCCCCTCCTCGCAGCGAGGCTGCTAACAAAGGAGTGATTCGAAGTAATCGAAGTCGGAGTGAAGAAGTAGAAGAAGTGACATTATTTTACAATTACATGATTTATATATTATCTAAATTTTGGGGGAATGCAGTTTGAAGGTTAAGTTTCCCCCCTTTTAAACACATGATCAGATGAAAGATTCCAAATAAAAAAAATAAAAATAAAAATTAATCGTATGTTCGCCGAGGATACATTTCTAAAGGGCGACATAATTTCATAGTACATTAAGTACAATCCAAGTACACCCTGAGTACATTGTAATTTCGGGTTTACAACAATTATGATTATAATTATGGATTAGTTCATATTCACTTAGTATCGTTTAATTACACTTCCATTTAAAGTACATTACAAGTTATTATCATTAATTACAGTTTCATTAAAGTACATTACTACATTATATATTAAATTATGATCGTTTAATTAAAGTTTCATTAAAGTACATTACGTCGTTTACAATTCTTAGTGTTTTTATATTTATATATGATTATATATGGTTATTATATATGGTTATTAGTACAACACAAAGTACATGGGCACATATGGTATATATACATGACACACATGATTTAACATAACGCATGATAATGTGTTATAAATTGAAATTAGAGCGAGAGGAGATTTTTCGTTTTCAGATGTTCAATTCATGCTGTGATCATCGAATTTGATCACTTGCCTAAGCATTTATGAATATCTTGCGAGGGGTGAACGCACTTGAAAAAAAATAATAATAACAATAATACATGCGAACGTATTTGGACGATTTTGAACGAACAGGTAGGGAGGCATAAAGTTTCTTACCATTTCGTAGACTGACACGAGTAAAAATAAATATTTAGTAAAATTGATATAGGATAATGGTCAAGATAGGGCATGGATGTATGAATGAACAACATATAAGTAATGACGTATAGAGTACAGTTTTTAGTATTATGTTAAAGAATTTCCATACATTGTACATGAAAGATATCCACATACCAAATGGGTGATTCAGTATTCGCGGTATGGAAAACGTGAAGAGAATTAAGTTACTTTATGACGTCATAGTTATTCACATTGTCATACGTATAGTATAAGTCATTATTAGAAAAGATGAATTAGAGAAATACAGTAATGAATAAAGAAGTACAAATCGAAATTCTATCCAAAACTCGCTTAGGCGATTTTGGTTTCTTATGTAAAAATGAACATTCAAACATAAAAACCATACAAACATAAGTACTGCATGAAGACAATGAATCCATATAATGATTGTATAGGAATTGTTCATTTTTACAGTTATATATATATATATATATATATATATATATAATATATATTATAATAATAAATAATTAAATTTCCCAATTAAACACGTGAAATGAATGAATGTTGCAAACCCAATAGCATTCATTCATATATATATATATCCTAAAGATCCTAGTGTAGTTTGTGTCCTCTTTTGCGTCAGGGGGACGTAAACTACACTTGCTCCGCCTTTATTAATAAGAGTTTAGTTGGTTTTTATAAATATTTTAAATATGCATTAATTTACTTCGCTAAAGATGTAATGAGGTTGTATATAAAAACTGTTTTTATTACTTTTAAAAGGCAGTTTATCCAGTGCCTTTGTCGCTAATAGATGATATTTCTCTCTCTCAAAATTGTGATTTAAGTTACGATTTGTGAACGACTTTATAATACTTAAGATTTAACTACATTTTTTACTGAACAAAACCTTATTTTTGATAAAAAAAATAATATGCCCCAAGTGTAATAATCTTATAAAAATCAACTTGAAAAGTAAATTTTTTCAGTGCAATAAGAGAGAACTTGAAAAGCAAATACACAACTATTATTTGTAGATTTTAACAAAGTATTTTTAAGAAAATCTTTTTCGAAAGACGTTTTCTAAGACCTTACAAAATTTTAATTTTTGTTAGATATTTCCTTTATTCTGAACTTCAGTTGAATATTGTCAAGATTAACTTAAATCTAGGTTGTCAAACTTTTTTGTCGAGAAGTTTGTAAGAGTTACGCAGAGAAAGTTGGGTGGTGAAGGTAAGACTGTTGAAATTGATGAGGCGAAATTTGGAAGAAAGTACAACTGAGATCGCTGTTTACAGGGTCAGTGGGTGATTGGGGGATGTGAAAGAGATTCTAAAGATATTTTTTAGTGGCAGTACCATCAAGGGCGAAAACTTTAATGGCAGTAATTAAAGAGTAGATTCTGCCGAGGACGACGACTGTCATAAGCGACTACTCGAAAGCGTACAGTAAACTGAATTCTAAATGTTTCCAACACCTTTCGGTAAATCATTCACTCAATTTCGTTGACCCAAACCACACACGCGCACACGCAAAACACCGAAAGGGCCGGAGGGATATGAAACATAGTATTCCTAAATATGGACAACGGATATTTTTGTTTCTTGTTTTTTTAAAGTATATAGCCCGGTACCTTTTCTTCAAGAAATTTCCCAATGACGGAAAGTGACTTCACGAATTTCTTTTCGCACCCAGATCTGATCTAGCAGAGTCGAATTTCTAATGTCATTGTGAAATCTAATTGGCTTTGTAATAGCAAATTTAAAACCACTCGCAGTCATGATGTGAAGAAAGCTTGCGTTATTATTTGAATGTTCTTTTGTGAGATCAATTGCTACACAATTGTTACCAATATAATTGGAGATTAAAATTCTATCGATATTTGTAATAAAAGTTGCTACGTTACCAGATGCTGGTCGGTAAATGCCCAAAATTGAATACTGGGTGTTGCAAATAAGATTTCAATTGAGTGTGTTTTTGAAGTATTGTTTATACTTGTCAGTTCTTCTTTGAATCTACAAATATACTTACACCTTCTCCCCTATTGTTAGCCCTAAATACATAGTAGCTTGTGTAGCCTGGAATGTTAAAAAAGATATTATTTTCCTTTAACCGAGTTTCAGTTAATATAATGCACCTGAATTTGTTATGTAATAATATGTTTTGTAATAATTTTAGGTTAGCTGTCAATTTGTGAAAGTGGTTTGGGAGACTGCGAATGTTTAAGTTTAGTAAAGGCAGGTTAATATAGAGTGTTAATTTAGCAAAATTCCACGGATGTTAAATATATAAATAATTAATCTGAATAAAACGAGCGTAATTTTCTAAGTAAATTTAGTTTTAATAGTGAAGGTAAACGACTGAAAATGTACTTAAGGCTCGTAGATTCAATAGTAACCTTATTCATATTAACTAAGTAGTAAATTAATTAGTAAATATAGTAAATAATAAGATTAATTAATATGATTATTAATGATGAATAAAGAGTTTATATTTATTTATGGAAAGTTTGTAGTTTGAATATTAATAATCAAGTAACTGAATTTTGAAATGATAGATCGTGGATTTGATGATAGAGCAACATTCAGAATTAAAGGGTAAATATGACGAATTTTAGTAAGACCAAAATAATTTGAATATTATTAACTTAATATTTCATGAATCCAACTATAATTTAAACTGAATTATAAGGTAATAGCGTTTTCAGACTCTATACGGGTTTAACAAATTGAAACTGATTCAGTTATTAAGCAAATCGTAAAAAGGTCAGAGCGGGTTTGTTGATTGAATATTTTATTTTGTTATAATTGGGACGGAAAAATTCCCGATACGAGTTATAATAAATTATTATACTTTACTTTTACACAATTATTTTTACGACTTTCGTTACTTTCACACTTTTCGTTGTAATCATTCAAACAGATGGGAAATACACGCGCAATCACACAAGGTTTCATAAGCGAACAAAATCATATTGCGGAGCAAGTGTAGTTTACGTCCCCCTGACGCAAAAGGGACACAAACTATAATAGGTTAAAGTTACAATAGGTAAATTACACTAGGATCATTAGGAGACATTTTTTAAATGAATCCATCAAATAAAACGTTAAAACTAACGAAAATATTACGACTTAACCTAACCAATCGTCAATTTATATATATATATATTGACGATTGGTTAGGTTAAATCGTAATATTTTCGTTAGTTTTAACGTTTAATTTGATTAGGTATACGCGGACAAAGTTGGGGAACGTAAACTACACTAGGTACCACAGGGACGTAAACTACACTTGCTCCCATATTTCTAAAATTTACATTTATCATATTACGCAATTGCTCATATTTTTACCATAATTGGAGTATCGATTAACCAGTGGTATTCTCTTTCAGAAAACACGTGTTCAGTTTTTCGTTTTAAAGGCAGAGGTTGGTACTCGTCCTGGTACAAAGTTAGAAATGCGAGTATAACACTTATTCTCTCCACTTGGAAGATTTCCATACGTACTCAAATAATGCTGCATTAATGCATATATTTAAAGACACAACACTTCATAGGTTTCTCCTCGTAATCAGCACACTGAAGTAATAGAATACAGGGTCACTCCACTCTCATTCAGTTCATGCAACCACAGTTCCTTCCGATCGACTAAACGAGTCCTTCTTCTGAATAGATAATTTCTGACACTACACGGAGGTTTAGTTCAACATATTGCGGAATATCCTGCTTGGTTTTGATTGCACATAGCAGTTCGTCACTATATCTTATTAATATATTTGCCGAAAGATCTTTATTAAAGAACTCAGTTGGGCTTCAAAACTATTCACACTAGTATAAAAGGGCAATTATTACTTTACAACAAGTCTAGACTTTTCCCACTATTACCCAAATGTAACAACACTCTAATTTAACCTATCTTAACATACCCGATCCTAACTTAATCGAACTCTGAGAATGAAAGTGACCCAGAGACGTGTACTTTCACGGTCATTTGAGGAATTATGTCCGTATGAGATGGACTTCTCCTTTCAATGTTTCGTTCAGTGAAAAATTTAATGATGGGGTTGTTTAACCTCTTTTACAACATCTTTTTTTTTATACGGGAAGGAGGGGCCAAGGGGGAGGTCATATGATGGAGGGAACCTACTGTACAGCTTAACTGGAATCTGAACCATGGGTCGCTACATAATCTGGATGCAGAGGACGGTCTCCTATCCAACTACTAACCAGACCCAATGTCGCTTAACTTCGCTGATCGACGGCCAGTGTTACAACCCTGGCCAGGACGTGGCCCCTTCGTTCAATTATACATATTTGTACCTTTGGTTAGCTTCCGCCCGAATTGTTCATTCTGACGAAGGTCAAGCTTTTCACTCCACCTTAGACCTACAGTTTAACGTGGAATCCGAACCACGCCCCATGAGCAGCCTAGCATCTTAACCACTAGGCCACCTAAGGTACCCATTTATCTACCAACCACTTTTCTTTATTGTGTGGAAGGATGAACAGCTGGGTTTTGCTGCGCGCCGGCTGCCGTCGAGTCTCGAACCCGGGGCCGATGGATTCGTTGTCAGCGACGCTAACCACTACACCACTATATATTATATATATATATATATATACACGTCTTTTGGAGGTGCTCACTGTATTTTAGAAAGCTTAGCTTATAAAAAAAGGGGGGGGGGCTAATGATGGTGGATTTTTAGTGTTCACTTCGTTTAGGCGGAAATGATTATTACCCACTGAACTACGGATGCTGGCAAATCTTGCCTTTGGCCAAGGCCAAGATTGAGAATATTGCATTCAGCAATAATACAGACCCTTTACAGTAACTTCTTCCTTCTCTAAATTCAGTAAAAGAAATCGTACGCTATAGTTCTAATGATTATGTATAGCGGTGGTTCCCAAATTTTTTTGTCTCGCGGTACACTTTGATGGGGATTTAAAATTGACGGCAAAGAGATTTCTAAATTACATGCAACATATATATATATACAGTATATATATATATATAAGAACGACGCTTGTGTGGAAGAGCGTTCCGCACAAGATGAGGAGGGAGAACGAACAAATGAAAAATGAGGTACCACCCGGGAATCGAACCCGGGATCATCCGATTGCCGGTCAGATATGCTATCCACTACACCATGGACCTCGATCAATCAGAAGTCGTAATTCTCCTACATACGAGCAGAAACCAATGCCCTGAGGGGGCACCTTCGCATGCCGTACATATATACATTTTAACTGCAAACAACACACAGTTCGATTCCCGGGTGGTACCTCATTTTTCATTTGTTCGTTCTCCCTCCTCATCTTGTGCGGAACGCTCTTCTACACAAGCGTCGTTCTTTACATTAATTATACTGTGTGTTGCTTGCAGTTAAAATGTATATATATATATATATATAAAACGAAGGTTATCTGAAGACTTACCCCCTCGTTTCTTAGATATGATATAATTAATCATAAGCATTTTGAATTTAATAAATTTAAAGAAACAAACTTACGAAACATGATAAGTAAGTAAAGTACCGATCATCATTTAGACTAAAAAAATTAATTATAATTAATGCTAAAATAATCCTTTTTTAATATAATAGTTGCGATCTGAATTTATATTATACAAATGTCCTTTCACCCTTGTTAGATATCTCTTAATTTTTTTACTTAATAGTTTTAAGTTAATGTCACTTACTTGACAATGACTGAATGCTAAAGCGAAACGTTGTAATGCATTTTCTACAAACGACTGCGTATGTTTTATTTTATAGGGTGTTCCATAAGTCCCTTTACCCCATTTATCCTCGCCCTATTCTAGACTAGGAAAAGTTCATGGGAAAAGGGACTTGTGGAACACTTTGTAGAATAAGAATTATACTTAGAAAATGCTTTAACACCATACAAAATTTTACAGTACGACGGTGCCTCAATTTCGTTTGCATTCCAAGCTCAGTTACAAGTGAATTTTATTGTTAAAGAATTAACCCTTTATTGGGCAGTGTAACTTTACTGATTTTGTTCTGGCTAACGCCAGACGATTTTATTCGGTCTCGGAAAGACCTCCCTGCAGTAAAGGATTAAGCAAACGTCTTTAACCCTTTACCGTACAGAGGTCTTTCTGAGATTGAATAAAATCGTCTGGCGTTAGCCAGAACAAAATCAATAAAGTCACACTACCCGATGAAGGGTTAAGACATTAATTTATTGCTTAACAATAATACCTCTCTGACTATAATTTCAGTGTTATATTTATTCATTATATCCTTATAGCTCCGAATTAACTTAAGTAAAAAAATCCTTAAAGAACTCATTTTCGTCTAAAATGAAATATTTTTAACTGAATATTGGATTTATTTCTTTTAGGCACTTTCATTAATATCCCTATAAGCTCGGGACGTTAATATAACGTTCCTGTTATGTCACCAACGTTGATTTTCCGTTACACTAACGTCAATATAATGTCTTATTTAATGATTACGACACGCTTGCGACCTTTCTCATTACCAAAATTCGAGCGGTACGGATTTTAGGAACATTAATTATAAGAAACCTTGAATCCAGATATAAGAAGGCGTTTTCGAATATGAATCAACTCTAGAAAAGGTGATTTAGATTCAAGAATTTTGAAGGACCTTGTTTGACATTTAAACTCGACCCAGAATTCTGATTTTGGCAATTATGATATACTGGATATATATTTAAAAAATTAAAAAAAACTTTATTCAGAAAATAATACAAGTGGCAGTCTTACAATTTTTAAATATTTGATATGACATTAATATATTCATAGTACTCTTATCTGAATATGCCGTTGAAAGCATGGAGGCTTTTTAGTCAAAATTAATGGCGTGTATTTTATTTATTACGCGAAAAAGTGAAAGTAGCAAAGTATAATAGTAACAGTGATGATAAATAATAATAATAGCAATGAAGATAATAATAACTACAATATAAAGTTTAGAAAATGTTACATAATATTAAATTAAATGATTTGCTATATATTTAGTAGAAAATAAATGATGATTAATATAAAAGCATAAAAAAAATAAATTACGAAATTAAAAGTGCTTAATGAAATTAGCATATTTTAAATAGTTACAAAATGAATTACTATGGTAGAAAATGGCAGTTGCGAACTTATACATCAGTAGGATTAATGAAATACTTTTTAGTGATTTGCGAAATACATTTAGTGATGAAGCCTGCCTGACATGCATGGGAATTGCATTCCATACAGCTACTCCTTTAAAAGAGAGTGCATTTCGTGCACTTTCTTATTGTATAGTTAGGTTTGTGTATAAAATGACTGGATAGTCTGGTGTTATAACGATGGTGTATTTCATGGAGATTACTCTTTGAATGGGTGATGTATGTCGATATTTGTTGATAGCTTTGAACATATTGACAGCAACATTGAATTTGTAAAAGCCATTTAGTTTTAAAATATTTAGCTCTTTAAACAGTGGGAAAGTGTGACTTTGTCTGCTGTCATTATTTGAAAGAGTCCGCAGATATTCTTTATGAATTACTTCCAAAGGATGTTTTATGTATTTCTTCGACTTACCCCATGTTGTAATGCAATATAATAAATGTGGAAGGATGACGAAATAATAGTGTATATATATATATATATATATATATATATATATGAAAATTATTTCAAGAAAGTAACACGTGAATAATATTTATGATGAAAATAACCACGAAGGAAAATATAACACAAAATATTGACTGAAATAATTCTTCAGCTTTGTTTCATTCGAGCAACATTGTCAACAAAACATTCATGAGACTGCCATTATTCAACTTGCAAACAATTTCAACCTTATCCAGGGCCTTTTTTCGCTCGATCCTGTTATTTTTAATTCATTCAGAACAGATTTAGACAAAAAGGGCAAGACGCTAAAACTCTGGTAGCTTTTCCATATAAATTGTATGCTCCTCATAAATATTTTCTGCACCAATCATAATTTTTTTTCTGTATGATCTATATATGTATAGTCTCAATCTTGTTATTAATTTCAGTGTTACTGAGGATGTCATTAGACGAAAGCGCTTGAGCCCTATTTCGTCTTTTATTTTCATTTGTGGTCATTTTCATATATAAATATATATATATATAGATATATATATATATATATATTATATTTTGAAAAGCCCAATCCCCACACTCCAAGAATCCGAACGCAGCAACTTTTGAGTAAAAAGCGAGAGCACTGACTGTGATGATGAGAGCCCTCGCATTCTACCCAAGGGGTGACTGGTTCTAATCCGTCCCCGAGGCTGCATTTTTGCATATGCATACAAAATTATGCGTGTTCATGCATAATATCACACTCACACACACACACACACACACACACACATATATATATATATACAGAGCCGGCCCTAACAAGTGCGGGGCCCTAGGCATTTTGATAATACGGGGCCCCACTCCAGAAAAGATTTTAGTTCATAGTAAAAAGGCAAAAGAATAATCTGAAGTGCTATACATTCATTGTAGACATCTGTCTAATAATATTAAGAATAACAAAAAAAATGCTTTCATTAAGAATACTAAAAAAATACCATACTTTATAAATTTATAATATATTTTAAAGACTAATTTTTCTAACCTTCCTTTCTGAAAATTTCATTAAAAGGGGTTCAAAATTTAAACCCCTTGCTTCTTCATGTTCAATTGACAATATTCCAAGGTTATTTAGCCTATCTCTTGGCCCATATTAGACCTTAAGCAGTTTTTAATTATTTTAATTTTGAGAAGCTTCTTTCTCCTGATGCTACCGTCACAGGAATTGTTAAAATATTCTTAGAGCAATCAATAAATTTGGACAGCAAGAGGCTATACCATTAGATGAAATGAAGTCAAGTAATTTTAAAGGCTGCCCTATTAAATCTGATGGTATCATTGGTCTCATAGCCTCTACCTCTTCACCAAGCATAGGGCCATCTATATCTGAGAAGTTTGATGTCCCAATGGAGTTTATTTGCCGAGCCCCGCTGGCAGCGCGGGGCCCTCTTAGGCGCGGGGCCCTAGGCGGCTGCCTAGCTCGCCTTGCCCTAAGGCCGGGCCTATATATATATATATATATATATATATATATACAGTATGACAGCATCATTTGGCTCAGTACGTACAAAGCGTGGTTTTGTAAGAAAGAGGAGCACCCAGGGAAAACACGTACATCTAGAAAATGTTGGGTTTCTTTATTTGGTAACGTTTCGAAAAATCACTTTTTCCATCCTCAGAACCTATAAAGAAAGTTTACAAAGCCTAACTTTACTAACACTAACATAAAATGGGTCAATAATGAAGGTCCATAAAACTTCCAAAGTAAAACAAAAGTCGATTAAAAGGAAACAAAATCAGGGTAAAATAAATTAAAAGTTGCGCAGTCAAATTCAGTAAAACGAGAATCTTAAAATCAAAAGTACAATTTTTCAAGAATAAAGATTCTTTCGATATAAATTAAATAAATTAAATAAGTTTTAACATAAAATGAAACGTATAAAACTAACAAAAGTTAAAATTAATAAAAATAATAAAAATTACGAGTAAAATGATACGCAATGTGGACAAACCTTAATGTGAAAAGGAAAACAATTCACAGAGAGCAGTACCACTAATGCAAGGATTAAGTTTATACTGATATAGAGCTTCTATAATGAGTAGGTCTGTATCCGAACTACTCCAATCTTTTAATTTTCTGAACTTCTTTCTGAATGGAACATTTTCATACTTTTTTTTGGAACATTTTTCACATTTTTGGAGAAACATTTAAATTTTAAGAAAAATCTTTTAAAAAATAATAATTTCACTCGAACATTTTACAGGATAAGCGATCATGTTTGATGCAAAAGCTATAATATATACACCACGTGTCCCAAAAAATGCTCCAATTTCAAAATAAATGTTCGAAGCTAAGAAAAAGGAATCTGAACACAAAGACAAACGCAATAGGTACAGTTGTCCGCACATGTAATGTTCCTCGCCTCACAAGCGACTCCGTACATGTGACAACGCCGCAGTATTAGTCAAGGTACCCCAACTGGGGGAAGGTGGGGTGGAGGGGGTACAACCGAGTCCAACAACATATAACAGACATATACTGTATATCTAAAGGACAATTGAATATGCCGTCATTGACATACAGGTAATTATAATGCAATGTCTGTGTTCATAAAGATAAACAAGTAATATGATCGTGAACAAAGTTGAACTCCATGTAGTTTACTAGTCTTATACAGTAATAAGGTTCCATTATGATTACTGCAAATCTATATGAACAGCTTCTACAATAGAACTTTTTATATATTAGTGAATGCGAAATGTTCGCCTGCAGGAAATTTTCGCGTTTTTCGCGTAGGCTATAGTTTACGCGAAAATAAATATCCAGCAGGCGAAAATACGCGAAAATATCCAGCGGGCGAAAATTTAACAATTTAAACTAATCTTTGAAAGATAGTAAGAAAATAAAACTTAGATCACCAAAATACTTTATTTGAAAAGTAAACTCCGTATGTTGAAATAAAACATTATAAAGTGAAAGCAGTAAAAACATTTTAAATTATATTGTATTATTACTGTATAAGAAGAATGTCATGAATGCCACTAATTTCGCAACCCTTCCGAATGGTCTCCCTCATTTTGTGTAGGTTATCCCATGGAGAGACAATCCATTTAGCATGAATAGGTTTCAGTGTGGAGGGATTCATTTACGTTGAGTGCTGCTGAAATTTTATCCGCATACCAAGAGGTAAAATTTGCTTTGATATACGACCTCAACCTCGACCAATCACAGTCCAGAATAAATGTCGTCATTCATGACGTCATTTTAATCTGTAAGATTATAACTAGCAACTGTTGACCGCGAAATTATGATGCCGCGAACTCGTCCAAGGATATGAAAGAGCGAAAATTTGCTGCCGCGAAATTAACCTAGTTTACAGTATATATACAGGGTGTCCATAAATGTTTACCCTGAAAACAGTATGCTCTCATGTTTTAATGACGAATCTTACTTCCATTTTCTTTTTACAGGTGATCTCGTACACGCATAGCGTTTCTGTGCTGGTGTGTTTCGTCTACCGCATTCGCCGCTACGAGCGCTGTAGTAGCTGTTCAGTTAAGATGGCGTCTGTGACAGAGAAGGCACAATGTGTTGTGTGGCTTTCAGAAACAAAATCTCCTGTCAGTGTTCAGCGAAGGTTCAGAACAAAGTATGGAAAGAATCCACCTGATGTGAAGTTAATTAAGTCGTGAATGAAAAAATTCTTGGAAACTGGAAAAGGGAAAGAGCAGTGGTAGACCATCAGTTTCCGGTGGGACGGTGGAAAACATTCAAACTGCTTTCACACGGTCACCAAGGAAATCGGTGAGACAAGCTTCATGCCAACTAAAGATACTGAAGTCTACGGTGCACAAGGTGTTACACAAACGTTTGAAGTTACACGCGTGAGTGTGAATACCGTTTAGACATTTTACGTGCCACTAGGAGTGCACAAATGGAAGCTTATTAAGTTCATTAACTATGTATCAAAACTTTGTATGTTTATCTACTTATGATTAAAACTGTGCTTGAATACGAGTATTTATTTAAAAGTTATGGCATGCTTTAATCAGGGTAATCATTTATGGACAGCCTGTACTTATAAACTAATACAATATTATACTGATGTTTGTAAAATGACGTTGATGGGCCAAACCGAGGTGTTGACATGGTTACTGGTATGATCTATGTTCATACCATATTTCTACACCGTATGACGAACACCGACTCTGGAAATAAATCCAGCTCAAGATAAAATTGCACAGCGAGGCTGGATAATTGGTATGCGAGAAGCAGGCCTCTCTGTAGCTGACATAGCCATGGAACTGGGAATTTCGAAGCCTACTGTTCGACGCTGGGTGCAGAGGTGGCAGGAGACTGAGAATCTACTAGATTGCGCCAAGTGTGGGGCACCAAGAAAGACTACCCCAGAAGAAGACCGGATACTAATCAACGAAGTGCAGAACAATCCTATCAACAGCGCAGTCGCAATCCGCGAGACACTACATATGGACGTGTCAGTGGACACCGTAAGGAGACGGTTGCATGAAGCAGGATATCACCACCGTACTCCTGCCAAAAAAGAGAGAATCGAGGAACGACATCGTCAGGCCAGGCTCTCGTTTGTTCGCCAGCATATAAATGATGATCTCGCATACGGGAGCAGAGTTATCTTCTCCGACGAGAAGACGTTTGCGTCTACAACTTACGGCCGTCTTCGGTGTTGGCGACAGGACAACATGAGATATGCCCGCCAAAATATTTACAAAGTGGCACGGAGTGGGCACGTGACGGCGAATGTATGGGGATGGATGCACCTGCAAGGACTAGGAGAGCTGACTGAGATCCACGGGAGTTTACGCCAGATCAGTATATAGAGATCATATAGGTGATGCTGCCTTCTGTACGCGCGTATGCCTTGCTCTATCCTGAGCAGATTATCTTTATGCAGGTATGTTGTATTTGTGTGTTATAGAATATTATACTATTACTAGAGTAAGATTTATGTATTACACGCATTTGTATGTCCGGTTTCCACACTTACATGGGACGAATAATGGTCATAAAATTGTTCTTTAACTCTTTCAGTACTATGACAACACTTTAGGACTTTATTCTGGATAACTGCAGACTGTATTATTTGTATAACGGCGCACAATTACATTTACCAGAGAGAAACCCCTAATACATAGGGGTTAAAACCTATCTCAGCCATGATTGTTAGAAGGTAGTTCGAGGAACAGCGAAATCTAAAACTACTGGACTGGCATAGTAAAGGGTGTGACCTTAACCCCATTGAGAACGTGTTGGGGAGTGTGGTGAACTCGTGGGAGCCTGAGCAGGAGCGGACCAACCGCCAGCTGCTGGATCACCCTAAGGCTGAGTGGGAGATGTTCCGAAGGAATCCACACCTCATACATAACCATGATGCATCTATGCTAGTGATGTAGCTCCGCAACCACAACCGCATTTGTCAGTGCGGTTGTTTGAGGATATCTTCTTACTAGGGCAACCAAATGCTATAAATGCTAGTTATGGCTATAAATGCTATAAACGTCGCCAAATGCTGTTCCTGTCATGCCTCATGCCTTCACTCAAGAGTGCAAAAAAGTAAAAGTTGCTACGCCCTAATTGCGACATGTCTAGAATTGCTGCTTGGACTGGATGGATAGATGCATTATGTAATAACTTACATTTATCAACGCTAGGTGGCTAGAAAAGCATTATTTTAATTATATTTAATAAAGCAATGATGAGGTATAATTACTTTTGATAAAAAAAGAAAAACACTCAATTTTTTTTTATTAGAAATTAGGCAACCTTCACTACCAAGTTACAAACTAAACTAAAGCACTAGCTTCAGTATCTGTTCAGACACGAGTGAGGGTGGTTGTGTTGCAATATCTCACAGTCGTTGCCGATAGAATAGACAAACTGAGCCCGTTTAAGGCTCCTGGGCCAGACCAGTTTCTCGCCAGAGTGTTGCGGGAGGTGCGCGACCAGGTGGCTCCCCACCTGGCTACAGTCTTCATCAAATCGTTGGAGACGGGCCAGGTGCCTGGTGACTGCAGGGAAGCCAACGTGACCCCTATCTTTAAGAAAGGGGATCATGAAAGTCCAGGGAACTGTCGTCCCATTAGTCTCACTTTAGTTGTAGGTAAATTATTAGAGGGGATAATAGCGGATAGGATCGTTGACCATTTGGATTCCTACAAGCTGCTTGGGGACTCCCAACATGGGTTTAGACGGCATAGGTCGTGTCTCACCAACTTGCTCGAGTTTTTCCACGTCATGTTGAGTGAGCATGATAAGAGTAGGGCGATTGATATACTTTATCTCGACTTTCAGAAAGCCTTTGATAAGGTACCTCACCGCCTGCTAATGGCCAAAGTACGCGCGCTGGATATTGGGAGGGAAGTAGGTAGGTGGATTGAAAACTGGCTGAAGAATAGGCGGCAGAGGGTTGTAATTAAAGGGTCTAGTTCGGGTTGGGCCTCGGTCACTAGCGGGGTTCCTCAGGGTTCCGTTTTGAGGCCACTGTTGTTTATCATTTACATAAATGATATCGACGCTGGCATCGTCAGTAGGATCGCCAAATTCGCTGATGACACAAAGCTTTGGGCTAATGTTGGGACGCCCAAGGCGATCGAGCAACTGCGTGCGGACCTACGTAGGATAGGAGAGTGGTCCGAAAAATGGCAAATGCCGTTTAACTTGAGTAAATGCAAGGTGATGCACATTGGCTACGCCAATCCCAAGTCAGACTACTCAATGTTGGGGAGTAATATCGAGGCGACTGATTTGGAAAAGGACTTGGGTGTGCTAATTAGCAGCGACCTTAAGTTTACGAAACAGTGCGTAGAGGTGAAAAGAAAGCCCAGAAGCTGTTGAGTTATATCAGGAGACAATTTCAGTTTCGGAACAAGGAGATTGTGCTCTCTCTGTACAATTCCCTGGTTCGGCCGCACCTGGAGTACGTTGTGCAGTTCTGGTCGCCCACCCTCAGGAAAGATATTGAGAGGCTGGAGCGAGTGCAGGCGAGGACCACAAAGTTAATCCCTTCCGTTAGGCATATGGGCTACAATCGACGCTTACGCGCCCTGAACTTGTTTTCGCTGGAAACTCGGAGGCTGCGCGGTCAACTGATCGAGGTTTTCAAGCTCTTCCGCGGGTTCAACGATGTCGATTTTAGAAGCATGTTTAGTTTAAATGATAACCGAACTCGCAACAATGGTTGGAAGTTGGATTTGAAACGGCTTTGGACTAGTGTGTGTGGGAATTACTTTACCTATAAGATCTGTGACACGTGGAACGGGTTACCTTCAGAAGTTGTGAACAGTTCCTCTGTGGATCACTTCAAGAAAAGGTTAGACCAAATCTTGCACACTATTTGAGGGTGTAGAAAATTTTCCGTGGCACCCGTTGCCATTGGTACCTCCTCGGTATGGGCCGCAAGGCCTTTTGAGGTACTTCTTTTCCTTGTAACTCCTTGTAACTCTCCGTCGCCACCTTTGTAACGTTACGTGCTTCAACCCATTAATAAAGTGTTAGATTGTGGTGCAACCATCATGGAGCGATCTAGGAGTGCAGTGTGGAAGTACTTCTCGAGAGTGTCAAACGATGTAGGGAAGTGTGTCCTGTGTAATAAGAACTATTCACGAAAGGGAAGGAGTACCACTAACTTAAAAAAACCATGTGTTCAATGCACAAGAAGGAATATAATGAAGTGATATCTAGTGAATATGAAGGTAATGAACAATGAAGGAAGAAAAAGGAATCAAAAGTGTCTCTTACACCCCTACAGGAAATGAAGTGTGCAGTGAAAGAAACGAGTCAAAATTTGGGATGCGAATCATTCCAAATCAAAATCATTGGACTATCGCATAGCCAAAATGATAATAATGGATGACTTGCCATTCAGTCACGTTGAGGACTTAGGTTTCATGAGACTCATGGCTGAAACAGCTCCACAATATAAAGTGAAACAGCCTCAGTTCTACACTGATCTTGTGTGCAACGATATCCATGACTTTGTTTCAAAAAAAGTTTTGTGTTCAAAATTCTTGAACCTCTAAAAGATTCGAAAGTATCATTGACAACGGATGCATGGTCAGAGACGTCTGCTGGAGTGTCTTTACTCTCTGACATGCCATGCAGTGAATCAAGACTTCAAGAGACCCAATTTGGTGCTCAGCGTAATGCCACTTGAAGATCGCCACACTGGAGAATACTTGTCAGAAAAATTTGAGCAGATGCTTCAGAAGTGGGATATTGCCCATTCATCCATCCATTGTGTAATGCGCGACTCAAGAGCAAACATGATAAAAGCTTTGTTTCTCACTGGGGTCCATAATATCGATTGCACTGTTCATAAACTGCAACTTGTAATCAAAAGTGGCTTCTCCTCACAAAAATCTCTCAGTGACTTGTTAGCTAAACTTCGATCCATCGCTATTCATTTCAACTATTCTACGATGGCACAGGATGAGTTAAAAAAAATCAGAAACGCTTAAATTAACCTGAATTTAGTCATTCATGATGTCGCCACACGGTGGAACAGCACTTATCACATGATGCAGAGAACACTGAAGTTGAAGGAATCACCGAGTCTATATAGCGCTGCTAACTCCAAAATGCAATAACTTACTAACGTCGACTTCACTCTCTTGTCAAACTGTGTGGCTGTGCTGGAACCAATCAATGATATCACAAAAAGATTGAGTAGTTCCATCTCTTTATGCAGTCATTTTTTTTACGAGACAAACTAATTATTTGTGATGAGCAGAAATCTTGTTACATCTGACGATATGAATTTTGCGTTAATAATACTGTTTTTCCAATGACATTCTCAAAGAAGTAGGGACCTACTACAACATACCACCCAACAGCGACCCAAATGTTGAACTTTGCAACATTCATCTTGCGAATTCCATTCGTTTTTGCTTTTCAACATTAGTCAGTGAAGCTTGTGAATGAATTTTGTAGGGAAAGAGTTTAATTCCGTACGAAGTAGAAGATGCGCAAAAGTTCTTGAAATACCTACTTCTGCTGACAAACGTCGAATTGACTTCTACGGACTGCACGCAATAATTTCATGAACTACATTTACGTGTTGCACAGTTCTTGTGGTTCGTCGCCTACCACTGTTATTCTTGTGTTGATTGCTTACATTTCTTTTGTTTGAAATTTTCTAACAATTCGTGGTGTTTTTCTATCGGGTAGATTTCTTTATCAATATTCTCTGCAAAAGTTCCTCTGCACCTGCGTCACAGAATTTTGTCACGTGAAACCAGTCAACGAACTTGATTTACTGTTCTAGCTGTAAACGCGGCATTACTGTTTTAGGGTTCAGTCATATTGCTACGAATAGGTATATGTGGAATAAAACCTCCACTCTGTTACCTTTCTGAAGAAGAAACCTGAATAATAATGTATACATACTTTACAAAAAAAAATAAATAAATAAAAAAAAAATATATATATATATATACTCGTGTGTGTATGTCCGCCAAAATCCCCAAGGAGCGCCAATAGTAAGCCACATTTTTACAATTAGGTAGGATTTTGTAAATAAGTCAGATTTTTTGTACGATCTACTTTTTTGGAGTTAGGTTAGGTTAACCTAATCTAGCGTAACCTAACCTAAAACAAATCAGGTGTATAAAATCCGAGAAAGCATAAAGGACAAATTATATATTTGACTTCGGGTTCTGTGAATTAAAATCCTAACACATGTGAAATTCGACACAAATGTTCGTCCAACTTGATCATTTATTATATATATATATTATATATATATAATATATATATATATTATATATATATATATATATATATGTGTGTGTGTGTGTGTAACAACGAACAATGAATAATTCCTATATTCATGTTTTTATATTCATATAATACTTATATTTGTATATATTTATATTCTAATATTCATTTTTACATATAGAGTTCAAATTCGCATAACACTGACACAAGAGTGGATAAATTTTTGATTTTCTTTCTATTTTATTTTTGTTGAATAATTGATGAATTATTTCTTTTTAATTTACTTAATCATTTTTTTAGATTTAGCTTCATAATGTAATCTTGTTAAATTCTACAATGTTCACTTTCTTTATACATTCTCTTCGTTGTAAAAGATGAAGTCATGTCTTGCTCAACACTAAATTTTACATTTTAGGCCTTTAATATTTGCTCATATGCATGTTTAATAGGGCGGAGTGAAAACCTCATTTTTCGCATTTCCAAATTGGCTAGTGTGGAAAATGTGTGGAGTAGTGAGGAAATAAGCTGGTATAAATTTAAAATCATAACATTAATATCTTCAGGTGCCACAATGACCTTCAATATTGAAAAAAATTGAAAAAAGCCGATTTTAACCAATAATTACAGAAGAGTCCACGATGCACAATAGACAAGAATTTATTCACACTTGTATAAAAATAGCTCAGTCAACCTTTAAAAAAAGTTTCTATTCTCTAAAAACAGTTTTCTATAGTCAGCTCACTCAGCTGTCACGTGAGTACCTCGGTTCAGTGTAGCTGTCGCTCTCGTAGCAGGTGGGTGTTCTGTTGTTGGCGTTACTCAGATAGTCTAAACTATATTTCTTATATATTTTGCATTTCTGTATTGTGTTGCCCTAAGTTTGCCATGTACTATTAACTGAAATTAACGTATAATTGATATTAGCTCTTTTTTTTTCGGATTTGTATACTTTCAAAATGTCTCGAATTTGTGCAAAATCAACCAGGGCCTCAACTGAGTGCCCCATGTTTGGTATGGGGGAAGATTTGTGGCACAGGAATCTTCCTACATACGAAGGAGTTTTTAAATATTACTTGTTTGTAAGAAACGATTTGAAACAGAATACTAATAAAGATCCTTCAATATCTCAAATATTAGAACAAGTTGTTGATAAATTGAAAACAATTTGGGAAAGTGCTTCCGTCCCAATTCTGTCAGACAGGCGAATTGAAACAATGTTCAGAAGCTACCACGAAAAGTATCGTGTCATTATGAAGCCATACCAAAGCAGAAAAAATTCTGAAGCTTACAAAGCAAAGATTGATATGTTCAAAAAAGAAGCACACACGAAACTTTTTGACATTGCAGCGTGCAAGTGCAAAGTACTAACACAATGTTCTTGTCCCAAAGAAAAAACGGTTCCAAAGGAAGAAGTGACGTTCCTCTTAGATCAAAGGAGTGAAAGAAAACTGTTTATTGATAAAGTAGATATTACACTCTCAAAGAAAAAAGCATCTACGTTGCTAAGAAAGCAAAAAGAAGCTGTGAGGCTCACCAAAGAATCTTCACAGGAGAAATTGCAGGATACAAATGTTGAATTATCATCATCGACATCAAAGAGTGAAAGTGAATCTGGCGAAATATCAGACGATACATTTCCAGAGCCAGTTAGCTCGAAGAGAAAGCTCGAACAACCCAACCTGAAGAACAATTATTCAAGAAAAGGAAAACTACAAATCTACCTTCAGTGGCTACTGCTTGTGACAGGACTGCAGTTTCAGATCGAGCTGCAGCATTCATTGTTAGTGCAGTATTGCAAGATATTGGAGAAGTTTCTATTGACAATACATCTGAAGTATGGGATAGGAGTAAAATCAGAAGAGAAAGACAAAAGAAGAGATCAGAAATTATGAAAGATCAAAATCAGGTCCCAATCAGAGGAATCTATTTTGATGGTCGAAAAGATTCTACACTCTTCCAAGAAAAAAAGAGTCCAAAGTATATCAGAAGAAGGTAACAGAAGAACATATCACTTTAGTGAGAGAACCTGGTTCAGATTATTTGGGCCATTATTCTGTGAATTCTGGATCAGCTGAAGAAATATGTAAAGGAATGTTTGAGTATATTGGAAATAATGACATGAACCTGGAAAACCTTGTTGCCATTGGATGCGATGGTGCAGCAGTCAACACTGGAGAAAAGGGAGGCGTTATAAGGCTTATAGAATTGAAGCTGAAGAAGCCAGTTCAACATTTAGTGTGCCAGCTCCATGCCAATGAATTGCCATTACGCCATTTAGTTGCAAAGCTGGATGGAAAAACATCTGGCCCCCGCGGATTCACCGGTCCTATTGGCAGGGAATTAGAGAACTGTGAGAGTCTTCCTATTGTCGAGTTTGAAAGGATTGATGCTGAGGAACCAACTGTAGACTGTGAAGATCTTAGCACCGACCAAAAATATCTAATTGATATTCATCAGGCCATAACAAAGGGATATTGCTCTCCAGATCTTGCTCATCGTAGTCCAGGCAAAATGGCACATTCACGATGGCTGACTACAGCAAATCGTTTGCTTCGTCTATACGTTTCAACTGTAAATCCATCTGAGAACCTCATGAACATTGCTTCTTTTATAATGAAGGTCTACATCCCAATGTGGTTTTCTATTAAGCAAAGTACGTCTTTTGTCAATGGCTCAAAACATGTTTCCAAAACTATTGAACTAACAAGAACACTGAATGACGAAGTAAAGGATATTGTAAACCCTGTCATACAAAGAAATGCATTTTTTGCAAATCCAGAAAATATTCTAGCATCAATGATTCATGATGACCGCAGCGCCATAAGAGAATTAGCGTGGAGGCGAATAAAGAAAGCAAGGCAAACAAACAAGGAAAAAGTTGTGAGGCGTTTCACAGTACCTGTTATTCAATTTGAAGCTACTGATCATACTGATTTAATTAATTGGCAAAAATGCATTGTCACTGAACCACCTGTGACAAGACACCTGACAGAAAATGAGATTGAAGAATTCATAGAAAACAAGAGTACCCCTCCATTCGAGAAATTCCCTTGTCATACACAAGTAGTAGAAAGAATGGTAAAATTAGTGACTGAAGCATCATCAAAAGTATTTGGATTGAACGCGCGAGATGGCTTCATAAGATCAACACTTCAGTCACGTAAAAAAATGCCATCATTCGAAAGTAAAGCTGAATATAAAGTTTAAATAAAACGTTAATAGAAAAAAACATGCGCAAGGATGGGTGGTTGGGAGGGCATGGGTGGAGCTCGACACGCAGCCACCTCCTCGTGGTGAGTTCTGGATTATTTAGATCATTAATCAAAAGAACATTGATCTAAATAAACTAAGAGCTGCGTAATTCAGTAACTATTTTGGTAATTGGAACACTTAATATATAATAATAACAAGTAAGTTTCAGTTATTGTACTAATGCAGAATATAAGAAAATCATTATATTTCATTTTTTTCGACGGCTTTGTGGCACCTGAAGATATAATTTCGCAGGACTAATATTTATGCACAGTCATTATCTATAGCACCCACATATTTTCCGCACTAGCCATATTTGAATTTCGAAAAAAGGTTTAAAAACCTCATTTTCGATCCGCCCTAATGTTTAATTGTAATTCATAATAAAATGCATATTTCGATTTCCACTTTTAGTTAACTCGGTAGATCATGATAACATCAGATCTGTCAATATGCGGTTTAAAATAAAAATATGGCTTCATCTTCAAATATCTTGCTCATCTGTTTAGACAGTGCTACAGCTAAAATATTTACCTTATCTTCAAATATTTTACAAAATAATCTAGCCTATTGATGATAAAAAACAAAACGGGTCAACATTAAATAATAATGTCACTGAAAATTCAGTATAAAAATAGTCACTTTTTCAAATTATTATTCTGATTTGTCTGATCTAACTTAGAGGTTGAGATATGAGAATAAAAACCCACTCTAATAGACAGAGTTTATTTCCACGACAGTTTCGACGCCCACTGGCATCCTCCACTGGCATCCACCCGAGGAGGATGCCAGTGGGCGTCGAAACTGTCGTGGAAATAAACTCTGTCTATTAGAGTGGGTTTTTATTCTCATATTTTGACCTTCACGTAAAAAAGTGAAGTTTTTTGCATTTATTAGAGGTTGAGCATTACCTGTAACATTTTAGCAGTAAACTACAGTAAGAGAATATTTATGTCTTCTCCTTTGAGCCTTGCTCTCTTTAGAGAACTTAGTCTTAAATAGAGAAAAATAATTTCCCGATACGTTACAAGAAGAATCGGGGAACCTTCAGAGAATTTAGTAAGCTCCACAGAATCCTCCAATCCACTACGAGAAGAAATCAGAAAGTAGTATAAGGGAAAGTTCTGCGATTCCCTATACGGTACCAGATACTCCAGAGTAACAAATCCATTGCTTCCACCTAACCAGAACCCCCGTCAACTTCGAACCGCCCAAGGCTATAGACGGAGGGGTTACCAACTGGCGACCTTTGCAGACAGGATTCTTACGGTCTTTTAGACCCTGGAACTAGAAGCAACGTTCAGTTGACTAGCGTGTCACGATTTCCAGTTCTTCACGTCCATCATTCGACCGGTGTGTCACGACTCCAAGTTCTCCACACCCACTCTTCGTCCAGGAACAAGTGGCCAGCAAGACACGTCTTCAGGACACGTCTTTAAGGATTTCGCCGTAGGAATCTTAGGTACAGATCTCTCTTTCAAATTAGTTACTAAACATTTGAGAAGTCAGTATAATTAACAGTTAATAATTAGTATCAAGCCAGAATTAACACAAAACACAGTGAACATTCCATACACCAGTGATACATTTCTTTTTATTGAAACAGTTATTTCTACTATTATAGTTAACATAGAATAATTTTATTTAATGTGCCAATCATAATATTATCGTACATTCACGTACATTCGAGTGAAATTTTGTTTACATTTTTCTATAATTTTGTTTACAATTTTTTCAAATTTTTCCCTAGTCAGGCAAATTGTTGTGCATTTATTTGTGTATTTCTTCGATAGAGTAGTTAGGAAACCTACTCAAGTGATCATTTCATAAATTAATATTGGTTAAGCAGACCAAATTAGAATACATTAACAGTACCTTCACATACGAGTGATTCAGACGGTGCGCTTTCTGACATTGAAAATTCCCCTATACCCATTTTTCCACCTACCCCGCGCCCTTCAAACATATTTCCAAACACGCAAATTTCAGATCAAGCACAAGCCATCATGTCTCAAACCGCTCCCCCAGCATACATTAACTTAGGTAGATTTGTAAACCTTCCCCATACTGTCCTAATTTTTAAGGGAACCATAGATAATAACTTCGTTGAACCGCGCGTAAGACCTTGGATTGAGTATCTAGAATAGCATTTCTTACGCGAAAGCATCACAGATGATATAAAGATTAGGGAAGCTAAAAGGTTTACTGACCCTAAAGAGGGGAATGCCCATGATAGTTACATACGTCCCATCTATTAGCGAAGCTGCAACTTGGAACAATTTTAAAAAACACTTAGAATTTTTCAAAGAAATAACACTCGCACAACCTTTGGCCACGTTAGAAGCTGTCTTCCAAGCTAAATGGAAGAAAGAAGAACACGATTTAAATAATTTTATTACACGAACACATAAATTCGTAGGGGAAGCCCTCCGAGCCGCAGAAAATGCATGCAACATTACACTCACTTCAAAGCAAGGAAACCTAATAGTAGCAGCATCCATTTACCAAAACCTACTCGTAGCCAGGGCGGTAACTAGGGTTTAGAAATTAGTGAGGTCCAGATTTTTTTCGAGCGCGGCGGGACGAGCAAAATTCAGACCAAAATGACATCTACAAACACAACCCAAGCTATACACTAAACACAAAACACAAAACGCTCGACGCTCCCTCTTTTCAAAAGAAAAGCGGTAATATGCGTTTCATACACGGAGAACGGTTCAGTCTCTTTTTTTTTTTAGGAAATAATTACCGAGGTCCGGACCTCGGTGACCTCATAGGTAGTTACGGCCTTGACTTCACCTCCATTTGATAAACACCTATCATGTGCTATCACGTTTGAGAAAAGCACACCTTAAACTGAAACTTGCAAAATTGCAACTTCTTACAAGAATCTCTGGTATACTTAGGATTTCTACTATTATCCACTGGAATTAAACCTGATCCAGCCAAACTTGAAGCACTGGAAAAGTACCCTGTACCTAAGTTTACCAGAGAATTTAGTAAGCTCCACAGAATCCTCTGATCCACTACAAGAAGAAATCGGAGAGTAGTATAAAAGAAACTTCTGCGATTCCCTATACGGTACCAGATACTCCAGAGTAACAAATCCGTTGCTGCCACCTAACCAGAACCCCCTTCAACTTCGAACCGCCCAAGGCCATTGACGGAGGGGTTAACATATATGGGATTGAACTCAGAACGGTCCCTGAAGTGGCGTTCAAAAGTCTGCGTCCACCTTATAATCACCCAATTTACTGTAAATTGTACAAATATATTTCATAATTACAACAAAATTTGATTTTTTGTTGTTACATTATTTGCTTCTAAATATAATTATTATAAATTAGTAAAGAAATTAACAATTTAATGGCATTATCTTATTAATAATCAATATGACCTCCGTTTGCTTTAGTGACAGCTTCCACTCTGTGAGGCATAGATTCGACAAGTTTCTGGATAACATCTTGTGCTATGCCGTTCTAGCATTCTTCTACATTCTCCAAGAGAGAATCAAGAGAAGTTATATTCTTTATAGCTTTCAGACTCTTCAAATGGTCACAAAGATGTTCTATTGGATTGAGATCAGGACTTTGTGGAGGAAACTTCATAATTTGTAGAACACCATCTTTTTTCTTGTTGAGATAGTTCATGCAAAGGTTAGAAGTATGCTTTGGGTCGTTATCCTGCTGGAAAATGAATCTTTGACCACAAAGCCTCAATCCTGATGGTATTGCATGTATCACTAGTATGGAGTGGTACTTCTCTTTGTGAGAGTGTAAGTGATTCTGGGAAGATCTCCAACTCCAGAATAACTGAAACAACCCAAAACTTGAATGTTGCAGCCACCATGTTTTATTAAATGTTTTATGCAGGGATCTATCAGTTTTTTGTTGGTTCTATGTTTAACATACAAGACCCAAAAAGTTCCACTTTTGATCCAGTCGTCTACAGTAAAATTTCGATATTCTCTTGCCTACTCCAATTTTTTAGCCTTATTTTGTTTCCTCAGTAGTGGTTTCGACACAGCAACTCTGCCATGGAAACCAGCTTTTATGAGTCTTCTTTTTATAGTACTTGTACTTATTGGAGAATCCTGTCGTTCATTCAACTGTGCCTGAATCTGTGTAGCTGTGGCTTTTCTGTCACGCAGTAATGTAACCTTGATGTAATGATCCTCAGAATCAGTAGTCACTTTCGGTCTGCCAGATCTTGTCTTTGAAGAGCATGATCCAGATTCTTTATATCTGCTCATAGTTCTTTGGACGGGGCCCTTCTTGAAACGCTAATTTTTGCCGAGATCTGGCGTTGGGGCATTCCCTCTCTTGAAAGGGCAATTATTTGTCATCTCTGAGATAAACTTAGTTCTTTAGACATTTCAATTACGGCCTGTAAAGAGAGAATAGAGAAAATGATTAATTATTTTTAATCAAATTGCTGCAATGTCATTGACTAATTGGTTTTATCAGTTAAATATATAATAGACCAGTTGTTAAAATACTGTATGAATACACTATTTGAGGATTAATAACATTTGGCTATGGTCTGCCACCAATACCTGGGTTAAAATCGGTATTATATTACTATAAAGAAAAAAAACGTAACGGGACCAAAAAGGACCATTTTCATTAATGTGTCCTTTCTTATGAAATAAGAGCTACATTACTTCTCATGTAGTAGAATATATGAAATACCATTTTTTGTAAAAGAAAATGCCTTAATATAGTGGACATACTTTCTCAGAGTTGTATTATTTTCTAGAAATTATCTAAAACTGAGGTGGACGCAGACTTTTGAACGCCTCTCTCTCTCTCTCTCTATATATATATAATATATATATATATATATAAAAGGAAAGAGGTGGATTACTAAATAGCAGTAGTTTCATCTCTTTTTTGGCTTCTGGTCACGAAGAGGAATGAATTTAAGTGAACAAGTGGATGACTTTCAGATATCCAATCGCTTCCGTCTGGTTAAGGTTAAACGACGTTCAGTAGCTGGATGGGTGACCGTAGGTCCCCTCCGTGGCGTGACCTTCGCCGTTATGAAGGAGGTTAAATAACCCCAAATACTATATTAGTGAAATGTCCATCTGGTCACTTCGGTTAAATTTTCTGTTCTCACTCTTTTCATGTACTTTTAAAGTTTTAATGACATCATAAAAGGAATATGGTAATTGTCAAAAAGGGAAAAATGTTCTATTTTTAATAAATATTTATTCACTTCACATAAAATATTGTCGAGCCCGAGTACTAATGCTTCTCCGAATCCACTAATCACTAAAAAAGAAACAATACTCAACATACACCCATACATTATATATATATATATATATATATATTATATATATATATATATATATATATATATAATAATCGAAAAACTGGTACCAAACCTCAAACTAAACCCAGTTACCACCCAAACAACACTGAAAAATAGGAAAGGCAGAATATGTAGTGTTCCCAAACTGAAGGCCCGACAAGGGATCTCCTCAACACTGAAAGAAAACAGCTTGGTGGTCAGGGGGCTAAGACGTTTTAACCAGTTTCCAAAGAACCTCAGGAACATGACAGGAGTCAAAGGTGAAGTCTTCAAAGAAGACTAGATGCCTGGCTCAGGACGGTACCAGATGAGCTGGGTGTACCTGGCCACGTGCGGTGGAGAGCGCAAGAAAGCAACTCGCTCCTCCACAAGCCAGGCCTAGAGGCGAGGCCACCAGCTTGACCTTTGTATGAAAAAACCAACACATGGAACTACTACTACGAGGTGTACGAGGTATATATATATATTATATATATATATATATATATATATATGCGCCTCGGTGGTGTAGTGGTTAGCGTTGCTGACTACCAATCCATCGGCCCCGGATTCGTGACCGGTGACTGCAGCTGACGCGCAGCAAAACCCAGCTGTTTATCCTTCCACACAATAAAGAAAGTGGTTGCTAGATAAATGGGTACCCTGGGTGGCCTAGACGCTGGGCTGCTGGTAGGGCGTGGTTCGGATTCCACGTTAAACTGTAGGTCTAAGGTGGAGTGAAAAGCTTGACCTTCGTCAGAATGAACAATTCGGGCGGAAACTAACCAAAAGTTAACCAAAGGTTTTATATATATATATATATTGAAGTTATCCTATTAATACCGTTTTCTTTCATTTTTCATTTTCTTTCGTTTACTTTTAAAGGCTAACAAAATGAAAAATGACTTGTATAATTAAATTCAGTATTTTCTAATTGCATAAAAGCATTGGAATGAATATCCTCTTCTGAAATAATAGCCATAAATTTTGCACTTAATCTTCTAAATTTAGAAATATCGCTTACAAACCAAGATTAGTGGACTATTTCATTCGTATGAGTAATACCATAATATTGGAGACCAATAAATAACTCGTTGTTCCAACATTCGTAATGCATATTTTAAATATTGCTTCCGATCCTACATAATTATCAGTAAGTACTTCGTCTTACTTTAAAAATTAAACTAAACCAACTTTTTGACTGCGTATTATTTGAGTCCATAAAGTGTAGAAATAATTAGAACGTACCAAGACGGCATGAAGAGCAGTAATTCATAATTCTTCAAAATTATGAAAAAGATAAAATTATGAAATGTCACGAAAGTTTTTCATCATTTTTAAATATAGATACATTTTTTAGTGAAATTTTCGCCGTTGATAAAAGATATTAAAATTTTGTCGAGGCACGCAAATAATTTGATTTACTGTCGTATGAATATTTCTTTTCAAATTTCAATTTGTATGTACCTTGTAACCTCGTGCAGACCCGTGCGTTGGTCCCTCTTCACACGAAGGTCAAGCTGGTGGACCCGCCTATATATATATATATATATATATCTTTTGTCACCTTTGGTTTTCTTCCGCCCGAATTGTTCATTCTGACGAAGGTCAAGCTTTTCACTTCACCTTAGACTTACGGTTTAACGTGGAATCCGAACCACGCCCCATCAGCAGCCCAGCGTCTTAACCACTAGGCCACCCATTTATCTACCAACCACTTTCTTTATTGTGTGGAAGGATGAACAGCTGGTTTTGCTGCGCGCCGGGTCTCGAACCTGGGGCCGATGGATTCGTAGTCAGCGACGCTAACCACTACACCACCGAGGCGCATTTATATATATATATATATATATATATATATATATATATAAGGGGTTCCAAAAAACCTTAGGCCCCCCCATTTGCAGCTTACATGTTTACTTATATCGAAATAGTTTTTAGTGATTATAAAAATATATAAAATTCTTTATTTATTGCAGGTATTAAAATTACTCTAGCTGATAAAGTGATAATATAATGGCTTCTCAATTAATTGGTGATTCGGAGAGGCAACGTGTGATAGATCGCATACGAGCAATAACATTTCGGAAGCTCGTGATGCTGGAGCCACCTTTATAACACGTTCATGGGTTGCCAAAAAGTTGCGAAGAAGTGAGGACTTCGTGAAAAGAAATTGGAATAAAGCTTTGGATGAATGTGGAATGGATACAACCAAATCTGGGCGCCCAAATTTGCCACTCTCTCAGGAAACAAAGTACATCATTGAAAGTGGTACGCGTAAGCGGAAAAACAGCTGTGCTAAACTTCTAGAGAGATCGAAGTGTTGAGAGGAAAGATCGTTAGTGGTGAGATCATTCGACTGTACCGTCATAGGCAAGGTTTTAAAGCCTTGCATGAACTTCCAAAGCCAAGAAAAACTCAACTTAACATCGATGACAGAATGTGGTTTGCCCATTATCTTGAAGATTGGGATGTGGATGATTTCATGCATTTAGCTGTCTCCGATGAATTTTTTGTTTACGTAACACGTCGGCCTAACTACCAAAATGATCGAGTGTGGGCTACAACACCAGATGAAATCGATGACAATGAACATTATCGCGAATTACTAAAAAGTCCAGACTGTGTTGGTGTGTTTGTTTTGTTCACTGCAAGAAGCTCATGTGGGTGCTGAAGCCAAATGGTCAGAGTTGGATGGACAGTATTTTCGTGATATTATTCTATCCCAGCATGTCATTCCTTTCTAAGAAACCCAAACAATGTTATGGATGTCGATCAGGTCACACTTCTGCACGATAAGGCCCCCTGCTTTAAGGCATTAGCACTCACAGTTGTTGCGGAACCATGAGATCGATTTCTTTGGAAATGAAGAATGGCCAGGAAATTCTCCTGACCTGAACGTCTGTGAACACATTGGATCAGTTAAAGGACAAGGTTGAATGTCTCTTGTTTCAAGAACCTGCCAGCAAATCGATTTTCGAAGGATACAATGACGCAACACATTGAAACTGTTTTAGCAAATTTGAGTAACGATCAAGATCTATTCACATCACTTTTGGCAAACTACCCAAAGCGAATTCAGGCTGTCTTGGAAGCCAATGGCGGGAACACCAAGTTTTAATTGTTTCTCATTAAATGCAGAATTAAATTCTCTTTCGTAAGGTATGTTTAGTTTTACTGTACCTCTAATGGTTTAGGCCACGGGCGGGGGGGCTAAGGTTTATTGGAGCCCCGTATATATATATATACAGGGTGTCCCGTAAGTCTGGACCCATTATGTTTACCTGCAACATAATAAAAAAATATATTATAAATCCCTATGGGTCCAGACTTACGGGACACCCTGTATATATATATATATATATATATATATATATATATACAGGGTGTCCCGTAAGTCTGGACCCATAGGGAAAAATAATAAAATTACAAAATAGTCCAAAAATTTATTTATAAATATTTTTTTATTATTTTTATTATTATTTTTATTATTTTTTTATTATGATCTTACTCCGCTGGAGTTTTATTTGTGGGGCCACTTGAAAGCCAAAGTGTACGAGGTCAAACTTCAGAACATTTTCCACCTTAAAGCACGCATTGTGGAGGCGTGTCAAGAAATTTCTGCGACTGTGATTCAGAAAGTGCTGTCGCAGTGGAGATTACGTCTTCAACTATGTGTGCGACACAACGGCGGACACTTTGAACAGATTATGTAATAAATTTTTGGACTATTTTGTAATTTTATTATTTTTCCCTATGGGTCCAGACTTACGGGACACCCTGTATATATATATATATATATATTATATATATATATATATATATATATACTGTATACTGTACCGTACGTACATAGTATAAGCATTGAAATCATGAAGACATGTTAAATATATTATAATTTAGTGAAAGAACATTGTAAAATTTTAATGTTGCAATTGATATATTAAAAGTTTTCCAAAATAAAAATTATCTAAAAATAAAAAAAAAGAGGTATTTTTCAGTAAGAAAATGTAAATCTTTTGCGATATTGATTTATAAACTTTTTTAAAGGAAAACTCAGCACAAAATAACAATCGTTTCCTTTAATTATTTTTAGTATGGAATTACGAATGTTGTTTTTTTTAAGTTCCCTTCGTGAATCTATTTGTTTAATCTACTTCGTAACGTCTAAAGTTATATAACAGAGGGAACCTACAGCTTTATGTGGGATCCGAACGAGGGGTCGTTATATAATCTGGATGCGGATGACGGTGTCCCGTCCAACTAATATCCAGACTCAGTGTCGCTTAACTTCGCTGATCGACGGGAAGCGGTGTTACGACGACGCATTAAAAGGCAATTCGAATATATCTTTTTTTTATCGGCATTTTGGGAAGATTTCCCGGTTTTAATTGGACAGTATGTAGGGGCATACCTTATAAAATTATTAATGTCTCAATGCAATTACAAACGCTGGATTTGACCACAGCTTTAAAACTAGTATGCTAAGGTTTCAATCTTCGTTTACACAGGGAGAGTTTCCTGTTGCCGGCAGTGATTTCCCTACATTCCCCTTGAACTTTCCTATCACCCCCTCTAGCAGTCAACTATCCACGTTTCAATGTTGCCAATTCTGTCGGTTTCTTACTTGATCTAGTTGGGAAAAATGCTTATTTAGTTGTTGGTTGGAAATTTAGTTTTACGAGTATAATTAGAATCTTTGCTATTTTCTTCGATAACACAACCTAACACCAGTTTTGCTTCCCGGTAAAAACATACTGTTTTATACTAATTATAGGGTGCTGATTTCGAAAATTAACTTCATTTTTGCACATTAGGTCAGGTTTTGTCAGAATATGATGTTTTATACGGTACTGTTTTATACTAATTTTATAATTATAGTTCAATAATTTTATGATTATAGTTCATTTTACTTCAATACAAAACACAATATTTGCGTTTTTACTTCTGCGTGAACAGTCCAGATTTATTTTGTTACATCTGTGGTCTATTTATCCAACTTCACAGCGCAGGAATATGACTCCTCTGATAAGAACAGCGTATTATCACTACTTCGGCTGTCATATTGGTGACCAAGACAAAAGATGGGCCTCACATGTTTGCTGTAGTAACTGTGCAATGAATTTACGTGACTCGTTCAATGGTAGAAGGAAAGGTATGGGAGTCGCAGTACCTATGGTTTGGCGTGAGCAAAAGAACCATGTTGACGATTGCTATTTTTGTCAGAGCAAAGTAGCTGGCCTTACATCAAAAACTAGGAATAAAATTGACTATCCTGTGGTAGCCTCTGCATCAAACCTGTTCCTCATAGTGATGAGCTTCCGATTCCAACACCACCAGCAGATAAGAATCTTCTGCCAACATCATCTGAAGAGGAAGCATTGTCAGAACAAGCAAATTAATCTTCTGTACAGAGTACTATCCAGAATCTTCTTCTGAACCACATTTCATAACTCAGCAAGACTTGAATGACTTGGTTAGGGACTTATATCTTTCAAAGGGCAAGGCTGAACTTTTAGCTTCGAGACTTAAGGAGTGGGACTTAGTTCAGGGTGATGTGCGCACTACTTCTTTTCGCAAGAAAAGCTCCGACATATCGTGCTACTTTCAAACTGTAAATCAGCTATGTTACTGCTCAGATTTGGAAAGTTTATTCTTGTATTTTAAAATAGAACATGTTCCAGACCAGTGTCGTCTGTTCATTGACTAGTAAGCGGAGTCTTAAAGCTGTTTTGTTACACAATGGGAACGTTCACCCAAGCATTCCAATTGGACACTCAATTCATCTCAAGGAGTCATATAAGAACATGGTAATACTTCTGAGTGCAATCAAGTATGATCAATACAAGTGGAAGATTTGTGGAGACCTAAAAGTGGTGGAACTTCTCCGGGGAATGCAGGGTGGCTTTACCAAGTACATGTTCTTTCTGTGTTTATGGGACAGTAGAGCAACTCAGCAGCATTATGTAAAGAAGGACTGGCCACCACGTGAAGCCTTTGTGCCAGGACAACATAGTATGAAGTATGAGCCATTAGTTGATCAAGAAAGGATTATTTTACCCCCTCTGCATATCAAACTAGGGTTGATAAAGAACTTTGTCAAAGCGCTTGACACAGAAGCTGCATTCAAATATTTGCATTCAAAATTTCCTAGCGTTAGAGATGCGAAGATGAAAGAAGGTGTTTTTATTGGTCCCCAAATAAGAGTGCATTTAAGGGATGAACAGTTTTTGAGCACTCTAAATGCAAAGGAACTAAGAGCCTGGAATTCTTTTAAGAATCTTTGTGACAACTTCTTAGGCTCAACAAAGTCCCCTCACTATGAAGCAATGGTCACAGATGCTAGATGCATACCAACAACTTGGGGCTAGAATGTCTCTGAAGATCCATTTTTTGCACAGCCATCTGGACTTCTTTCCAGATAACCTTGGCTCAGTGTCAGATGAACACAGAGAGCGGTTTCATCAGGACATTGCAATGATGGAAAAACTACCAAAGACGATGGGACACTTGCATACTTGGTGACTTTTGCTGGATGCTAAAACGGGAAGGCTCTACTGAGTATAGACGCAAATCCAAGAAAACTCACTTCTAAGAAAGTGAACTATATGTAGCAGTTGATATGTAATAATGCATGTGTACGTATTATATCCTTTTTTGTTGTTCTGTTCTGTTTTACTACAAATACAAATAAAAGTAGATTTATAAGTAGATTTTCAAAAATTTCCTTCTCTCTGTGATACTGAACTTTCAAGTTTTGAGTGTATTCTGCCTGTAAACGTCTAAATAAGGGTTACAGATATCTAGATAACCTGACCTGATAGAGAAAAACTAATATGATTTTCAGATTCAGCACCCCAAATTAGTTTAGATCACCCAATAAGTTGGGAGAAGCAAAATTTTTTTTTTTGTAGACCAGTATAATTAGATGTTTTGATAATCTTTTTGTCATGCTGTAGTCACTGAGTGTAGTGTATACTGTAAATAGTTAAATTTAATAAAATGGACGTGAAACATTTTTCAGTTTTTATTATGGTACAACCCACCTTTGACCTCACGGTCTCACCCCTGGGACCTCACTTCCCTGAAAATACAAACACCCACTCTAACTTCATTTCCTAGGGAAAACCATGGTTACTTGTCAATGCAAAATTTCATTATTTCTACAACTTAACTATAAAGGGCGGATCAGCTACGGCAGTTCTGATTGGTGAAATTAGATTAAGTTAGAAATGTTTCTCTTTGAAATCTATAATACAGCACTTACCGATACCTCTGTAACCACATCACACACAGTACTATATATAATGGTTGTCTTCACAAAGAAGTTAGAGGTAAGGAAATAAACCAGTATTGTTTACCAGATTGTAGACACCAATCGACTAGGGAAGTACTCAGGGTTGGACGTTAGGCAGGAAACAGGGAGTGCTGGAACTCCCGTTTCTCCTGTCACTGTCCTCTTTAGCTGATCTTTTTCCGTGTCTCATTTACCATGTGATTAGTCCAGCATGCTCTCAAACACGCACTTCTCCCTCTATTCTTCCCTACACATACATGCATTTAACACTCTACACAATCTTTTCAAAATTTATAAAAAAAATAACATCGTGAGCCTCGGAGACCTTGATTTTGGCTCTCTTTCTTATAAATGTGGACATTTTTGCGGGCACCCGCCCTTGGTCCCCTCCGTTCTACATAAGAAAAATTTTTATATTAAATATTTATTCATTGCATTCTAATACTACAAAGAAATAAATACACTATTAATTCAGTCATTCAGACAAATGTAAGGTTTGAATAATCTTGGTTCTTGGTCCAGTTGGTGTAAAACAATCTTGAGGTATTGTGAATGTGTCTGTGACTGAAATAAGTAGTTGTTACCTCGGGAGGGAACATAAACTTGAGTTGCAACTAGCTCCTGATGCATCATGCACCTGGACATATAAAGCAGGAGTGTATGTAATGCAAACTAATGACACAAGGAAGGAAATGATTGCGTCCGACCGCTTTTTGGATTATGAAATCTTAAATCCTTGTTGCTTTCAGTTGTGATGAACCACGTACGGAATCATTGGCTTTCTATACAGTATGTTTGGCAATGATGCTGCGAGCTGTTCTTACCCTGAATGAGTGTATAGATGGACGGTGCTTCTTGAAACAGTGAAACCTTTGCTTTCTAAGTCTTCATCTACAGGGTGGCTCTTAAGTCTCAATCGGTTATAATTAAAGCTAAAATCCATCAAGCGGATTTAAAAAATCAATAAATAAAATTTTTCTGAAATCAAAAATATTCCTAAACTTTTATAAACTTTATACTTTGTTTGATTTCTTTCTGTATTTTCGCTATAATTATTACCGATTGGGACTTATGGGCCACCCTGTACAAACAATGTCCTAAGAATTGGTGATCTCTCTCTCTCTCTCTCTCTCTCTCTCTCTATATATATATATATATATATATATATACATATTAGGCCCGCTATAATAAATGTAATTGAGTCAATTAAGGAGTTTAAAGGGTCACCAATTTGGTCGTTCGACCAAATAATAATTTATTTCATAAAGGAAATAAAAAGGCTTTGTAGATTTTTGTTTAATTAGTAAAATTAAAGGAATAATTCTCTGTAGTGAATAACAGTTAGTTAGTTTACTTAGTTATATACTGAATTGTGTAATATTACGCTCAATGATTGTTCCCACTAAAGGAGTAATGCGGTGGAGTTAAAACCAATAATTAGGTTGACAAAATATATACTGTACTTAACAAATAGCAATAAGCCTATTTACGATATTACAATAAAAATTGTGAATCCGATTTGGTATTGAAAAACACTTCAGATAGCTTATACGGTTAAGCTGAGAGTTTGTTTGAATTTATAGGTTATGTAACAAAGTAGCCTAACACGACGCAGTAAACACTGTAGGCCAAGTAAGTTGGGCCTATGCAAATGGTTTACAGGCCTGGGTTTGGTGATGGGTATAGGTTGTAAGACGCGAGAGCCGACGAGCAGAATAAATGATGGAAGCCTGAAGATGGACTGAGTTTGTGGGAGTAAGGGTGATTACTGCGGCGGACGAAGTGATTGCAGGCTCGCAGCGGTAGTGCAATTTTTGTTGAACCGAAATGAAATTTGAAGGTCGAATGGGCGGATATTTTTGAGTGAAGCAAAGGTCGGACGAATGAGGTCGAGTGAGTTTGCGGGATCGCCGTCGAGTATGGCCGATCGGAGAGGAGTTTCAGCGGACTCACGCTTTTCTAGCCGCCCTGAAGGCGTGAAGATTTGGCGCGATCTTTTCGGGAATCACAGTAAAATCTGCAATTTCAGTCGGGTTTCAGCCCAAGCGTTTGGATTTCACCACCACTTTTACTTCAAGCCGTGAGAAAGAAAACGAAGAAATAAATTTCCGGGATGTCACTGTATATATATATATATATATTGGTGACAATCATTATCAAGAACCGAAGTCTAATAAGGAACAAGAAGACGAAGACGAAGACGATGGCTCCAAACATTTACTAAAATTGTTTCGACCTAGAGTGAGGGTCATCATCAATGAAAAGCTGAATAATGATAATAAAGTTAAAGCAAGGATATAAGATAAAAAATAATAAAAGCAATTAAAACAATGAATGATACAAGACAAACAATGCTATAAAAAGGAATATATATATATATATATATATATATATATATATATATATATATATATATATATATATATAAAGGTAATAGGCAAGACGATGCTCAGAATTATTTAATGATAAACGTTTCTGAAAAATATCCCATCCATATCAATACATAAGGCATCCTAAAAGGTAGCAAACATTTTCAAATTATCTAACGAAAGTCTCGAACCGCACTTCTGAACATGGTCTCTAATAAGAGATGGGTCTGGCTTATAAAGTAACTGATTAATTCTGGAAGACCTTCCGGTATACTGATCGCCCGTTGCGATATACAGTGTATGTAGTATCTGCATGTATGTACGTGTAGGTATGCATGTATGCATGTAGTCATAAATGCCCAAGTTAGTCGAAAATTTGCATAAAATTTCGTACGTGGCCATTTTTTACCCAGTAAGGTCGAACAGGTTATATATTTTATAATTTTAAATTTTTAATCATTTTCGCTCGTGTTAAAGTAGGGGGCGCGGATTCTATAAGGAAGTTTAGAGAAAGCGTTTTGTTTTACCGGATACAATAATTACACTGGGGAACAAATTTCAAATTTTTGTCTATTGAATTAGATTTGACAGTTAGTTCTAGGTAATTTGGGTGCGCTGAGCACGAATTTTTACTCGGTTTTGCTCTATCAGGTCCTGATTTTGCTCAACACCCCTCCTCTTTCGTCGTATTCAAAAAAGGTTTTTTTCTCAATACTCGCTGTCTTTTTGCAGTTACACATTATGCAACTAGGTTTTTATCTAGGTATTTGTACCTATTGTCATGGTATTGTTGTATTATGTATATTTTTATATGTAACACCCTAAAAATATTTTTAATTTTGTCATTTTTAACCCATTTTAATATTAGTAAATTAAGCTAAAAATATCATAGAATTCTAAAATTTTCTCGAGCGTTCCTGTTCTCTGTAGAGTATTCTAGAGGGACAACTAAAATATATAAAAGCGACTCGTTTCCAGAGTTAATCAGTCAATTCAATCAGTCAGTCAGTCAGTCAGTCAGTCAGTTGAGTTAGTTAATTAAGTTTGGGCATTAACATAATTTTGAATTGGCATATGATTTAGTGAGTAATTTTGTCATCGTGATTTAATATAGTTGATATAATTAGACGTAATTTATATTGTACCTACTCATCCGTGTTTCTAGTTTAATTTCATAGATTGTAAGTACCTATTTCATAATAAGTACCTATTTAAACTAATTTTTGTGTTTATATTTCAGATTTTCTTAAATTTATATGAATTAAGGGCTTTAAATACCTTTACAAATTGGCAGAACAATCAAGCAATATGTCATCAAGCACTAGAAAGTTCAAATGCAAAAACAACCCTGATTCCTTCTGTTATATATGTGGAAATTTTACACTTCCACATCAACGAGCAAATATAACTGACTTCGTAAAAAGAGCTTACTTAGCTTATTTTGGCATAAAACTGGGGGACCAAGATAAATCGTGGGCTCCACATAAAGCCTGCACTATATGCATTGAAAGACTGCGACATTGGACGAAGGGTTCGGATTCAAAAATACCTTTTGGAGTTCCGATGGTAAGTTTATGATTTCATAAAACTACGTAATTTAATCACTAGTATACTGTAACTTACCTAAATGTAATTGTAACTTAGGTACATAAACAAAAATTTACAGAAAATGTTTATAAGAATCTCAAATATTGCATAAGGTTGAAACACATAGAAATGTTAAATGTTTGGGTGATAACTTTTGATAAAATTCATAAAAACAAGTCTCTCGTCGCTTTTGTTAACGCTTTACAATTTTTTTTCCATATCAGGTGTGGCGAGAGCCTACTAACCACGAGACCGATTGCTACCTTTGCTTTGTCAAGACTTCGGGCTTCACTAAGAAAAATAAACATTGTATCGAGTACCCAAATTTCGACACCGCGATACGACCTGTGCTACATTCAAATGAGATCCCCATTCCAAAATTTAAGGGTCTGCCAACTCAAGAATTAGTTGAAGATGTTCCTGAAAATATTGTTATGCACTTTGAGGAGTCAGACACCGATTTTGACCCCAGCGTATTTGAAAGTCAAAACGATCCGCAAAAGTTTAACCAGGCCGAGTTGAATGATCTTGTAAGGGATCTAAATTTGCCAAAAAAGGCTGCGGAAATTTTAGCTTCAAGACTTAAAGAGAAAAACTTGCTTACTTCAAACACATACATTTCATTTTACAGAAAAAGAGAAGAAGAACTTGTTAAATATTTTAGAACAGAGGATAGTTTAGTATATTGCTGCGACATAGTTGGTTTGTTAAAGAAGATGGGGGTTGAGTCTTACGATGCAAATGATTGGCGCTTGTTTTTAGACAGTTCGAAAAGAAGTCTTAAGTGTGTGTTGTTGCATAATGGCAATCTATACGGCTCGATACCGATTGGGCACTCAACAAAATTAAAAGAAAAGTATGAACATATAGAAAAGGTTTTAAATCTTATCAAATATAGGGAGCACGAGTGGATCATATGTGTTGACTTAAAAATGGTTAATTTTCTGCTAGGACAACAAGGAGGGTATACTAAATATCCCTGCTTCCTTTGCTTATGGGACAGCAGAGCCAAGGAAGAACATTATTTCAAACAAATCTGGCCAGCACGAACATCACTTACTGTCGGAGAAAAAAACGTAATTAATCCACCTTTAGTGAGCAGAGATAAAATCATATTTCCTCCTCTGCATAAAACTAGGCCTCATTAAACAATATGTAAAAGCTTTAGATACGAACGGTGAGTGTTTCAAATACATAACTTCAAAATTTCCAAGTTTAAGTTATGAAAAAATCAAGGCGGGAATTTTCGACAGTCCACAAATAAGAACAATGATTAAAGACAGCAATTTTCCTAATGTCATGAATGAACGCGAAAAAAATGGCTTGGTTCTCATTCGTGGACTTGATAGAAAACTTTTTAGGCAATTATAGGGCAGATAACTACGAAGAAATCGTAAAAAAACTTTTAAGGGACTACAAAGAGTTAGGTTGCAATATGAGCATAAAAATGCATTTTTTGAATAGCCATCTTGACCAATTTCCAAGTAATTTAGGTGATGTAAGTGACGAACAAGGGGAGAGATTCCACCAAGATATCAAAATTATGGAGGAACGGTACCAAGGCCGCTGGGATTCCCACATGATGGCTGATTACTGCTGGTGCTTGAAAAGAGACCTGCCATCAACAAGCAAATACGCTAGAAAGTCTTACAAAAGAACATTTTTGCCACAGTGAAAGCTTCATATCTGTTTGTTTTTTATTTTAAGTCATTTCTATCGTTATAATGTAATTTTACTGTAGTTTGAACTGCTTGTATTCCTGAAACTTGAAAAAAAAATTTAACACATGACTTAATTTTTTAGTCCTAATTTGAAAAATCTGGAAAATGGCACATAGGCTGTCGACAAGAATCAGGACCTGATAGAGCCAAACCGAGTTGAAATTTGTATTCAGCGCACCCAAATTACCTAGAATCAAGTGTCAGATATCATTCAATAAAATACGTGTTGCCCAGCCCAGTGTTATTTTTTCGAGTTTTACCCACGTTTGGATTTTAATTAAAAAACTCAAATAAGTCGTCCTTCATGCTTCCTCGAACTTTACACACCCTCTTATTTGCTTTAGGTTAGGTTACGCTAAGTTAGGTTAAGTTAGGTTAACGCGACTTAACCTAATTTAACTTATCATAACCTAACCTCAAAAAGTATGTGGTACAAGAAAATCTGACTTAGGTCGAACTTTGTAAATAAGTGGTAAAAAAAGTGGCTTACAATCGGCGTTACTTGAAGATTTAGGCAAATATATGCGCCTCGGTGGTGTAGTGGTTAGCGTCGCTGACTACGAATCCATCGGCCCTGGGATCGAGACCCGATGACGGCAGGCGGCGCACAGCAAACTCCAGCTGTTCATCCTTCCACGCAATAAAAAAATTGGTTGGTAGATAAATGGGTAACCTGGGTAGCCTAGTGGTTAAGACGATGGGCTGCTGGTATTCCACGTTAAACTGTAGGTCTAAGGTGGAGTGACAAGCTTGACCTTCCTCAGAATGAACAATTCGGGCGGAAGCAAAACCAAAGTTTTATATATGTATACACACACACACACACACACACACACACACACACACGAGGGTTGGCTGAAAAGTAATGCCTCAACTTGAATAATTCTGGATTGTGTAGAGGTAGCCAGATAAAACCGGTTTTGTGTTGTAACTTGATATCCCCACCTGATTCCCGATTGTGTAGAGGTAACCAGATAAAAGGTTTTGTGTTATAGCCTAATATAGCCTACACTCAGTGATGGGCATCGATACATGAAAATCGCTAAAGCGATACCGATACATCGATACATGAAGAACGTCTTAGGCGATACCGATACGCCGATACTTTCTAGATGTCTTAAGCGATACCGATACCGATACATGTATCGCCGGTACATTTTTATAATTATTCATTTAATATGTAGGTATTAGATATTATTGTTTATACTAGTAATTTGTACGCACTGTAAGTAAAATCAACGACATTTTAATGGGTTTTATAGATGTAAATAAAAACAATTGCTTTATTTAATGAAAGTATGTTTTAATTTTGTAGGATACATGAATGACTGAAAATATTACACTAACAATTAAAAGTAATTACTATTACCCTTCAAAAATACAGCTGGCTAAACATCTGGTCAGACAGTCTATTCCTTTTTGGAGCGTGAATGTGACCAGCCAAACTAAACAACCGTTCTACAGGAGCAGAGGATGGTAGTGGTGTGTTATATTTCAGGAAGACCCGTAGAATTCCTGGGTACTGCCTCAGAGATTCGAGAGAATGACTTCCGTCACCCAGATACTGTAAAACTTCCATCTCAGTAGAATCTTGGGTTGCAGAGACATTAGTGGAAGCAGACTCATAACAGAAGAAATCATCTGCACTTCCGTCAGATGCAGCATCACTTAGTTGTTGCTGGGGGGTCTGCTCGCTGAGGCTCTTAACAGCATTAACCAACATTTCTTGAACCCTCTTTTTGACAATGTTAGTATTAAATTTGCCTTTTATTGTCATCCACTTTAACTTGAACATAGGATTTGAAGACGATGCCAGTATTGCTGCTTTACACTCATGCGACGCATCAAGGCACAGAAACTTTTCAAACCGCTTAGTGAACCCTACTGTGACTGCATTGAGAAGTGGCTGACAATGACGCAATGCCTCCGAATTCAAACGCTCTAGCTTCTTCTCTACACCTAACAATGTTTCTATATTATGGTTAATTAATCTCAATAACACAAGTACAAACGTGTTTAAACGTTGCGCCGTACTGTGTGACGTGACCAGTAGAGTAGTACTGTCATTAAATAAATATTTAATAATATTATTATTTATGTATATTCATAAATATAACTCAGTAGTGTCATATTATTACATCTATTTAAATATTTAAAAATTCTTAATGTATCGATGTATCGAAGTATCGATTTTTTTCGATACATTTAAGAAAATTGACCTTAGCGATACCGATAAATCGATACTTTGGTCAAGTAGCTAAAGCGATACCGATACCGATACAAAAGTATCGATCGATACGTATCGGCGATACATGTATCTAGATACTGCCCATCACTGCCTACACTCATTCCAAACGTTGGTTCAGTATCGATTACAATGGAAAGGAGTAAAGACGTTCGCTTCAAGCAACGTGCCGTAATTGAATTTTTTACTTCGGAAAATGTTGCTCCCATAGACATTCATCGGCGAATGCAAGCTATGTACGGCAAACAATGTGTTGATGTGAATACCGTTCGACGTTGGAAGAGGCAGTGTAAAGAAAGAGAAGCAGGGCAAGAAGTTTTGCGAGACAAACCGCGAAGTGAAAAAAGCCTGTAACGGCAACTGACGAGTGTCATTGGAACTACGTTAACGAACCGATTCTTGGAAATCGTCGCATTAAACAAAATGAAATTGCTGTAGGGGAGTCCACAGGATCAATTAAGTAAGGGGGCATTTCCAAATACGGGGGAGGCACAAGTATTTGCGCGAGCTCTACGGGGGTCCGGGGGCATGCTCCCTCTGGAAATTTTTAAAATTTACGTTCTCTGGGACAGCATTTTCTGCCTTCTGGAGGCAGTCAGGAGGGCAAATTATAGGGCTTCAAATACTGAAAAATAAGGATTTTTTTAGACATCCTTTGTATGTCCATGATATTAGGGTGAAACCAGATACACAATAACTTGGTTGATATACATGTTTATTATTCTTACATAATATACATATAAATAATTGTCATGGAACTGAGAAGGTTACTGAAGACAGTATTCAGTTCTTTAAGTAATGTACAAGATATCCTTCCTAAGGATCTCGTAGTCGCGTTCTCCACAACAAATTTTACGTTTTAATTTTAATCACAGGATTTTCTCTTCATATCAACAATATGGGAAATTATACAGTATTAATATTATATATAGTAAATGTCAACAATATGGGAAATTATACAATATTAATAATATATACCGGGTGTCCGAGAATTATCTGTACAATTTTTGGCTGTTATTAAAAGTCAACCATGAAGTGTAGAAATTCCAGTGTTGTCCTATTTTACAGAGAATCTCATTACGTTTTTTCTGATACCACGTTTTGACAAGTTTTTTAGAAATGTACGCGAGTGACAGACATTGATGATTTAAAAGCAAGAATCACAGCTGCTATTGAGCGAATTGATGTGGATATGCTGCAGCGTACATGGCAACATTTGGAGTATCGATTGGATGTTTTGCGAATCACTGATGGTGCACATATCGAATGTTTGTAACAACGTTACTTTAATAAAAGAAACTTTTGAAAATACAGATTCTAAATAATCTTGTTTAAGAATTTTACGTGTGTTATCAAGAATTTTATTAAAAGATGAAATTGTACAGATAATGTTCGGACACACTGGAATTTCTAAAAAACTTGTCAAACTTGGTATCAGAAAAACCTTAATGAGATTCTCTGTAAAATGGGACAACACTGGAATTTCTACACTTCATGGTTGACTTTTAATAACAGCCAAAAATTGTACAGATAATTCTCGGACACCCTGTATAGTAACCAATTACTATCTTCAAATATTATGACTGGATTTTGGGTTTATGATAAAATGTATCTGCAAGCAGTTGACGAAAAAACGAGGGGGGCACCATTGAAAAACGAGGGGGCTTGGCCCCCTGATGCCCCCTCGTGTGGACGCCCATGAATTGCTGCAATGCTCGATATCTCCAAAGCGAGTGGGACACATTATCAGTATTCATGGTTACCGAAAGGTCTGCGCCAGATGGGTGCCTCGCATGCTCACTGCCGAGATAAAAACTGAGAGACTACGCATTTGCCAAGAAAATCTGTAGCGCTTCGAAAATAAAGATGAATTTCTGCACAGCATTGTGACAGGAAACGAGACGTGGGTCCACTATTATGACCCTGAAAATAGACGGCAATCTATGGAATATCGGTACAAAAATTCACCGCAACCAAAAAAATTCAAAGTTCAAAAATCGGCTGGAAAAGTGATGATTGTTTTTTTTGGATATCAATGGTGGTGTTCTCAAAGACTTTACGGAAAGAGGGACAGCAATCAACTCCGCACGCTATATTGAAACTCTGAAGAAGTTGAAAAAATGAATCAGGAGGGTTCGCACCCACAAAAACGCAATCACTGTTCACCATGACAACGCACAGCCTCACACCAGTGTTCAAACGCGAGAAGCAATTGAGGATCTGCAATTCACTGTCTTGCCGCATCCACCATATATCCCCGATTTAGCACCATGCGATTTTCACCTCTTTCCTAAACTTAAAGAACATCTCCGTGGAAATCACTACGAGTCTGAAGAAGTAGTTAAGAGTTCCTTGTTTCATGTAGTGTCTGTGTAACTATATATATATACAGGGCGTCCCAAAAAAATGTATACACACTTTAACAGCTGATAGCTCAATTGATGTTTTTTTCTTTCCAAGTTAAACCCATTAGAATTAATAATGGCAGTCAGACTAAGCTTTGAACAAAGGAAATTCATTCTAAATGCTACTGGAAGTGTGAAAACGCAGTTGAAGTGCAAAGACAGTTTAGGAGGGAGTTTCAAACAGATCCACCAACGCGACTTACCATCACTCGAATTAGAGATAAGTTTGAAGCCGATGGAACTGTTCAGAATGTCCACAAGAAGCGTTCCGGAAGACCACGGACATCGACAAGCCCCACAAAGCAAGAAAGAGTACTGGAAACGTATCACCAAAGTCCAAGAAAATCTGTGCGGCAAGCGAGTCGTGAGGTAGGAATTTCAGAATCGTCTGTCCAACGCATTTTGAAGCGCTGTCAATGAAAAAGTTACATTCCAAGATTAGTCCATGCTATTAATGAAGATGATCCGGACCGAAGAGTGGAGTATTGCGAGTGGTACTTGGCACGATGTGGATGTGGATTGGACGAAGGGGTTTCGTAGAATACCCTCCGCGTTCACCAGACCTCACACCACTAGATTTTTTTTTATGGGGATACTTAAAAGACAAAGTCTACGCTATAAAACCTGCAACAGTCGCTGAATTGTGAGCAGCCATTGAACGAGAATGCACACAAATACCAAACGAAATGTTTCGTGATGTTTGCGATTCCATTGCTTCGCGTTATCAGCAGTGCCTGGACCAGAACGGACGTCAGTTTGAAAACAGGCGTTGACAAAACAATTAAATAATGTCTGTAGATTCTATTACATTTTGAAATGAAATGTATTTTAATAAACCTGCCTTTATAAGTATTTAAGTGTGTATACATTTTTTTGGGACGCCCTGTATATATATATATATATATATATATATATATATATATATATATATATATATATAAAACCTTACAACCTTACAACCTTACAAAGGTTCCGCGCGATGATTTTCTCATTTCGCGAAGGTCAAGCTTGTCGCCCCTCCTCTCGAGTTGGCCTGGTGAAGTAGTGAGTTGGATTCTTGCGCTCTCCACCTCACATAGCCAGGTACGCCCGGCTCATCGGGATTGTTCTGAGCCAGGTGTCTAGTCTTCTTTTGAAGATTTCCACTGCAACTCCCTTCGTGTTTCTTAGGTCTTTGGGCAACTGATTAAACAGTTTTGGTCCTCTCACTACAAAACTATTTTCTTTCAGGGTTAAGGATGTTCCCTGTCTCGCCTTCAATTCGGGAATACGACACCGTCTACCGCTTCTACTTTCCATCGTTGTTTGGGGAGTTATGGGATTCAGAGTAAGATTAGGGACTAGTTTCTCCATTATTTTCCAAGTGTAAATAATGGTGTATCTCTCCTCTTCTCCTTTCCAGTGAATATAGGTCTAGTTCTCGTAACCTTTCCAGTAATTTAGTTCTTTGCACCCATTGATCTTGGCTGTGAGCTTCTTTGGATCCCCTCCTGCTGTCTAATGTCTTCTTTTTTATATGGGGAAGTTAGGACCGAGCAGTATTCTAATTTGGGTATGATCAGGGTTTTCAGTAGAGGAATCATTACATTCCTATCCCTTCGTTTAAAGGTTCTCAATATCTGACCCGTTATTCTCTTTGCTCTGTTTACTGCTATCTTATTTTGTTTCAAATTTTGCATCATCTGTCATTACAACCCCTAAATCTTTTGCTCTGGAATTTCTCTGAATTCCCTGTCCATTTGGGGTATAATATTCCATGCACTTTAGGTCTTCTCTTTTTCCGTACCGTAATAGCTGAAATTTCTCAGTGTTAAACTTCATATTGTTGTCTTCAGTCCACTTGTAGATTTTGTTTATGTCGGTTTGTAGAGATCCTATGTCTTCTGGGTTTCTTCTTTTTCTACTAATCTTTGTGTCATCCGCAAAGGATGTTACTGTGCTGTCTCTGGTAACGTCCTCATCTATGTCAGTTAGCATGATTATGAAGAGTAGTGGAGCTAGTACTGTTCCTTGTGGTACTGAGCTGAGGACCTCTGATTCTGATGAAATACTCCTTGTACTGTAACGACTTGCCTCCGCTCACTAAGGAAATTATATATCCATTTCCCTACATTTCCTGTTATTCCCATATATTTCAGTTTATGTATTATGATTCCGTGGTCACACTTGTCGAACGCTTTAGCAAAGTCTGTGTATAGTACATCATAGTTTTCATTACTTTCAAGTGAATCAATAATGTTGTTGTAGTGTTCCATTAGTTGTGATAGGCATGATCTGCCTGATCGAAACCCGTGTTGGTTATCATTGATTTTTTCTGAATTTCCAAAAAGTCATAGATTTTCTGTCTAACTATTCTTTCAAATATTTTAGTGAGATGAGATGTAAGCGACACTGGCCTATAGTTTTTGGCCTGGGATCGATCTCCTCCTTTATATATTGGGACTATGTTCGCGCTCTTCAGATGCCCGGTATTTTTCCCGTGTCTAATGAGCGTCTCCATATCCAGTATAGGGGCTCAGCGATTGCATTCTTGCAGTTTTTGATCAGTGTGGCATTCCATTTATCCAGTCCTGCCGCTGAGTGTGTTTTTAGTTTCCCTATGGCTTATATATATATATATATATTATATATATATATATAATATATATTATATATATTATGGTGTCCTAAAAGTCAAGTTAAGAAAGTTAACGGTTTGTGGTTTTCATTCCGCATATAATTATACATTTCTAATGTATGAACCCTCAAACAGTGACGCCTTGTTTGCAGCGGCATTTCAGCATTTCATGTGACAAATCTGTGACGTAGGTGCAGAGGAACTTTTGCAGAGAATATGGATGCAGAGATCCACCCGATAGAAAGACAATATCACGAATTGTTAGAAAATCTCAAACAAAGGAAATGGAAGCAATCGACATAAGGGTAATAGCGGTAACACGTAAATATAGTTCATGAATTTTTTGCGTGCAATCTGCAGAAGTTAATTTGACGTTTGTCAGCAGAAGTAGGTTATTTCATGAACTTTTGTGCATCGTCTACTTCGTACGGAATTAAACCTTTTTCCCTACAAAACTCATTCACAAACTACACTGACTAATATTGAAAAACAAAAACGAATGGAATTCGCAACATGGATGTTAGCAAAGCTAGAAGATTCTGAGTTTTTGAAACGTATCCATTTCACTGACGAATGTTATGTACATCTGTCTAGGGTAATTAATAAGCAATAATCTCCTTAGAAGATAGCTGGTGAGGGAAGCTATATTTTGGTGCCTCTTTGCTAGTGACCTGTTGCCCGCCCCGCGCTCGTTTCCATCATGAAAAAGAAAAATTAGTATTTGCCATTTACTATTACTTATTGGGAATATAGTGGATTCAATATACAAGAAGGGTTCCTTGTTCTATGCACAGCATATATATACATATATACAGTATATATATATTGTACAGCACCCTACTCGTATCCCCGATCGTCTTGGAGATAGGCCCAACATTCTGGATATATTTCTTACCTCTTACGCTTCTTCTTACTCTGTCAAACTCTTTTCTCTGTTGCGCTCCTCCAACCACAATCTTATATCTGTTTCCTGTCCTATCGCTCCAATCCGGCCTTTGGATCCTGCCAAGAGGAGGCGCATTTGGCATTTTGGCGCCGCTGATTGGGAGGCCCTTCGGCAGTACTTCTCTAATTTCCCATGGAATGATTACTGCTTCCGTGGCCGGGGTCCCTCCGAGTGTGCTGAGCGCATCACGAAGATGATTCTCTCAGGCATGGAGGCGTATATTCCATATTCTATTCCTACTACTAATGCATAAAAAACCTTGGTTTAACTTTACTTGTTCTAATACTTCTAATACTATCCGCAACAGAGAGGAGGTTTTCAGAAGGTACCGTCACCATCCTACTCCTGATTCTCACTCGGCTTATATTTCTGCTCGGAATCGTGCAAAATCTGTTCTTCGACCCGCCAAAAATTCCTTCATCCGCGAAAATGTGAAAACCTATGCAGTTCTAATTCTTCTCGCTCTTTCTGGCATCTAGCTAAGAACCTCTTCAACAACTTTACTTCCTCTTCTTTTCCTCCTCTTTTCCACTTCGACAGCTCAGTTGCCTTCTCTTCTCCTGACGAAACTGAACTCTTCGCTCAAACTTTCGCTTCCAACTCAACCCTGGACGATTCCGGTGCTGTTCCTCCATCTCCGCCCTCCCTCTGACTTTATTATGTTTGAAATTAGAATATCTCTTAAAGATGTTCTTTTTGCCCTATCTGGGCTCAACTCTAGGAAGGCGTATGGTCCTCATGGTGTTCCTCCTGTTGTTCTTAAGAACTGTGCTTCTGTGCTGACACCTTGCCTAGGCAAACTTTTTCATTTTTGTCTCTCATCTGGTACTTTCCCTTCCTGCTGGAAGTTCGCTTTCATTCAGCCTGTCCCAAAGAAGGGTGACCGCTCTCAACCCTACAACTATCGTCCAACTGCTTTGATTTCTTGCCTTTCTAAAGTTTTTGAATTTACCCTAAATAGGAAGATCCTGAAACACCTCTTTTCTCACAATCTTCTTTCAGATCGTCAGTATGGGTTCTGCAAGAGACGCTCTACTGGCGATCTTCTTGCATATCTCTCTGACTCTTGGTCATCCTCCTTTCGGGATTTTGGCGAAACCTTTGCTATTGCGCTAGACATATCAAAAGCTTTTGATAGAGTTTGGCACAAATCTTTAATTTCAAAACTCCCCTCCTTCGGTTTCTATCCTTCTATCTGTACCTTCATCTCTAATTTCCTTTCTGGCCGATCTATAGCTGCGGTTGTAGATGGCCACTGTTCTTTTCCTTTTATTTATTAATGACCTTTTAATTCGCATTTCCTGTTCTATTCACTCCTATGCCGATGATTCCACTCTTCACTTCTCCACCCGCTTCCCAAAACGTTCCTCTCAACGGTCACTCCATGATTCGCGTAGGACGGCAATGGTGTACCTGACCTCTGATCTTTCTGGTATCTCTGAATGGGGCAAAGAAAACCTTGTGGCTTTCAATGCTTCAAAAACACAGTTTCTCCATCAATTTGCTCGTCACAATCTTCCACACGACTATCCCCTTCCTTCAGCAACACACAACTCATTCCTTCCAACATTCCTGGTGTTTCCTCTTTTCGTGATCTTTCCTTGAAAGATCACATATACTCTTTCTAAAACAGCATCTAAGAGGTTAGGTGTGCCGTAATGGCTTCGCAGTTTCTTCACTCCCGTTCAGTTGCTGTCTCTGTACAGGGGTCTTGTCCGCTCCTGTATGGAGTATGTTTCTCATGTATGGGGTGGCTCAACCCACATGGCCGTACTTGACCGGGTGGAATCAAAGGCTTTTCGTCTCATCAATTTCCAGCGTCTTACTCACTGTCTTCAATCGCTCTCTCTTCGCCGCAATGTTGCCTCAGTCTCTCTTTCCTATCGCTATTATAACGGACACTGCTCTTCTGAACTCTCTAACTGCATGCCTCCTCCTTTAAGGAGAGCACGCAGCACCAGACTTTATTCACTTTCTCATTCCTTTTCTGTCCAACTATGTAACGCAAGGGTTAATCGGTATTTCCAGTCTTTCATCTACTCAACCGGTCAACTCTGGAACAATCTTCCGTCATCCATCTTTCCCTCTGTCTATGACCTCCAATCTTTCAAACGCAGAGTGTCTAGGCATCTCGAAAACCCTGGACTTTGATTTTGGCTCCCTTCTTCTTCTATGAGGGGAGGCACTTTTGCGGGCGTTCGCTCTTGGCCCCTCCTTCCTGCATAAAAAAAATATATATATATATATATTAAACATAGACCGTGCTGCCATCTATCGATTAAAGAATGCAGCACGCAATGTATTTCATGGACCCTTTTAATGGCGCTGGAACTCTGAAAGACAAAACTTTTGATCGATCCACCAAATTCTTGAATCGACGAGAAATTTTTCTTGAATGAAAAAAATTCTTGACAAAAATGTTTGGACTTCCACGAACATACTAACATAGTCGCTGAAACAAGAAATGATCTACAGCACCATCTAGCCACCTAACCAAATTTAATCTAATCTAACTTAATTTAACCTAACTTAGCGTAACTTAACCTAACGTAACTATACTAAACTTCCATTTACAAAGACTATTAGAAATTTTAGATAATAAAATTCCAATAAAATACAGGGTGTTCAAAGAGAAACGCAACCCATTGGAGAATGCATATATCATTGTAACCTAACCCTTTTCTTTCTGTTTCGGTGATCACTAAGTACAAGAATGGTATTAACAGTTCAAGAAAGGTTTTTAAAGAACACTGTATTCAAATCACCCTCATACTGTACACTGGAAGAGCGACAGGTCAACATTCAGCGTGCAGTGGACGGCATATCAAGAGAGACATTAAAACAAGTGTTCGATAACATGATTCGTCGTGTACACTTGTGAAAATCAGAATGGCCAACACATTGAACAATTTCTGTAGCTTACTAATAAATATGCATTCTCCAATGGGTTGCGTTTCTTTTTGAGCACCCTGTATTCCTCTACAACATTTCCAGAAAAATTCAAGTGTAGTTTTTATTCTGACTTTTAAAGTGAAATACGTCCTTCTTAATTTGTGACTTGCTTTTGTTCATTTGGCTTTTTTTTTTCGTGTTTATGGCACTGCAGTAAACATACTTAATTATACATTATACATAGTTTCCATGTATGACCATAGTATCTCAATAAATTAGAAATTAAGGTGGAGCCTGGTCCCGCGAGCCACAGTGGAAGGAACGCCACTGATGTGTGTGTATATACTGTAGTATATATATATATATATATATATATATATATATTATAACCTGTTTTGCAAAGAACAATGTAGTTATTATGGATAAAGTTAGTATGGTAATCCTTTCGTAAGTGTGCCAATGACTGTCTCATGAAAAATTTTACAGCCCAACTCGGTTTGTTTTTATGCAGTAAAGAAAGATAAGTCGAAGGAATGAAACGAGATAGAGTAATATCTACATTGCATCAATGTTATTTTATTTTTCATTTATTATTATTATTATTATTATTATTATTATTTCCTTTTCCCGAAAAAAAGAGAGCAATGACTTTTTCTTGGTTATTTGTTAGCTGTACATAATGTCAAACATAGACAGGATATATTTATACAAATTAAAATGGAAAAATATTCGCATATTTTAAGAAACATTTTTCTCTTTGTTCCTTTGTATATAAATGAAAATACTCTCTATTACACTGTGGGTACAGATAAGAAAAAAAGTACATTATGTTTTAAGGTATAATTAATAAAAATAAGTGTATATGAAACCCTATTACACAAACCCTATTCATCCTTTACTCATGTCAATTAAAATGTTAACGCGTCGAAATATTGGTCAACGAAAAATTTAAAACATATTAATGTGTTAATGTGTTATAAATGCAACTGATTTATTTTCTGAGAGAGCTTCCCTAAAAAGACGCATTCAGGATATCCGAAGATTAATTAATTTTTACACATTGCTATTAGTAAACCTCCGTCATTTACTGAAGAATTCAGTAAATCACTCGTACTCAGTAACTGTTACACTAATTTTATTTAATGTGTCTCAGGGTAAACAAGGATATAGGAAACCAACACCGTTCCGTGCTACATCCGAGTAGGTAAATGTCATTCTTAGTTAATTGACTGTATACATAATCATCGGGGAAACCTCTCGTACCTCGCCGACGTGTCTTCTTACCAACTAAGCAGATTCTGCTAATGCTATCAATCCGAGCGTTCTAACTGTTCTGTCGATCTCCAATTTCAATTTCAGTACTGAGTACAATTTTCTTCCCTAACAGATCTATGACTACGTAATGGTATTTCGAGCACTTCCATCCAAAAATTCAGTGTTAGAGTTTATATAGAAAAGATAAAACTTTGTACAATAATATTAATTAAAGCGCATGTTCGGAGAGAGAAGGACGAGTAGGTGGTACGCGAGTAATTCTGTTTCCGCAAAGGAGCATTATAAATCTGAATTTGTTTTATATGTATTACTGGAAAAGAAAATGAAATTAGGGGTGTGAGAAAGAAAGGTTTGCGGACCTTCAAATTCAAATATGAACAACGCCACAATTGCAATATATATATATATAGAAAAGATAAGCATCCATCATTTTCTCTTACAACAGTGAACTTAGTCCCATCTATCATATTAAGTTCACTGTTGAAAACGAAAATGATGGATGCTTATCTTTTCTGGATCTAAAATTTCGGAGATGCTTGAATCAATTCAAATTTGAAGTTTTTCGTAAGCCTACTAATAATAACTCTTTGTGCATTTTTATTCTGCCATCATCCCTCGATAAAATCTTCTATTTTCTCTGCTATGTTTCTTAGAACATTGAGAGTTGTCAGTCCTGAACTTTTAGATTCCGAGTTATGCAAGATCATGAATATTGGCACTAAATTATGTTATCCTCTTTAATTTCTAGATAACTGCCTTAGAAAAGCTAAGATTATGTATTATAAGAGTGTAACTGTAAAGGAATTTAAGCGTAAAAATATCCTTAATCTACCTTACCATGTTAATTTTAAATATCTCCCGACTTTACTTAAAGCAACTGGTATCAGTTTAGTCTTTAAGTATAATAATACTGTTAAATCACGCCTAATAAAGAATAGCTCGGATAATGTGGCTGGTTGTGTGTATTCGATCGGATGTACACAATGTAACTCAGTATATATAGGTCAAACGGGAAAGACGTTAGATATCAGAGTAAAACAGCATAAATAAGCGTGTAGAACAGCAAATAATTCTAGTGCATTGTTTAACCATATGTACAGATGTAATCATAGTATCAAGTGGGATAGTTCTAAAGCGCTTGTTTAAAACACAGATATAATTGAAAAGAATATTCTAGAATGTGCATTTATCCATTTTAAAAATAATTTCAATAACAGTGCAAAAATTTATAAATTGACAATATCTTGTTAAAATACCTTTTGCCTTGAATCAATTCTTGTTAATCATGTGCTAATCTTTTATTTTTCTGTCCCGTTGTACATATGTATATATTTTTGTCATCTCGCCTTCTCCCTTCATTCCCTGACGAGGTATACTTCTGAATACACGAAAGGCCTTTGAATCATTTTTCTTTTTCCTTGTGGGTTCGCATCATTCAATCATTTCACGTGTTTAATTGTGAAATTTATATATATATATATATATATATATATATATATATATATATATATATAATAGAAAATAAAAGAAACAAATTAATGGAGGAATGTTTCACTTTAATCATGATAACGTCTTCAGGTAAGTGGAAGAAATTGACGGAGTTTGGTATTTATAGGTGGGTAAAAGATTAGATTAATCCTTCCAGGATTAAAGTTTTTAGATAAACGAAACACACGGATTTACAGATAGGGATTTTTGGGTTTTTCAGAGGATAAAAGCGTACTTAACCTATATAAATATACGATCATGAAAAGTAATTATTAATAATATAAATGTAAAGAAAAAGTCAGTGTAATCTCTCGAGGATCAAAGTCTAAACGGAGGATTTACAAAGAAGAGTTAGTGGAATCTTTAAGGGATATAAACGTATACATAACATAAATAACCTTATTATAATAAATACACGGTTCCTTCGATGGGTTTTGAGAAGGAGAGTTTGAGTATAGTTTCCTTTTTAATAACTGTGGTTACTCGAAGATGATTACGGGTATTGGAAAGTGCTTTCTACTGATCATTATTATTTGAAGTATCACGATCCGTGCTACTCCCTCTGACTTAGTGGGCAACACAATTTCGCTATAAGCAAGTTGAAAACCTTTAGGTCGGGGGGTGGGTGGTCGATTCCTGATGGTGCTGGCTAATGATAATCCAGGAGTTACGCAATAGGACACGTTCATCTGGCTTGAGGGCTGTGCTAGTTTTGATCCCTACTCACTGTTATCATCATCATTATCATCATCACGATACGCCCGTCCTCAGTGGTGTAGTCGTAATTTCTTCAGAGAGGTAACGCAACAACAATTTTTCTTATATAGCGTTTCTATAAAATTCTACAGCGTTTTTACATTTTATGTACATTCCCCAAAACATGTTGAAATTGAAGCGGTTAGGAAAGAAATATAGTTAGAAAGAGTATGTATTACAAAAATGTTCAGTAGAAACAGCAAAAAATATAAAAAATATAAAGTAAAATAAAACCAGTAGGGTAACGCTAAAAGTAAAATAAAACCAGTGGGGTAACGCCGTTACCTTGCGTTACCCCCGGACTACACCACTGCCCGTCCTTCAATTCCATTCTCCTGCATCTACAATACACAAAACCAAATCCACTCGAGTTGAGACATTTTTACTGAGGCACATTTAAAAAAAATGAATCTGTACGAAGCAATTCGAGGAATGATGGGGCGTCATGAGTTACATTTTTCTTGTCGTAGAAGCAGCATCAGTATTTTCCTCATCAGAATTGCTTCACAGCATTTCTTCTTGATCACCTGAAGTTTTCTTAACTCTAGTTATGTGCTTTTCTTTTTAAGTAACTCTTAACAACATTTCTGTCGTAACCATGAAGTTGCAGGCAGAGATCTTTTATAAAATAAGTGAAGGAATGTTATTTTTAAGATTTCGTGGTGTACATCTCAGAACGCAGTGTGGTTTGGTTTTTAAACCCTCATGAACGAATAAATCCGAAGTGTTTCAGATTGTTTAAAGTTGTTCTATCTTAGTTCGGATTATCAGAGAAGTAATAAAACCAAACCACGTGGGGACAGAGGTTTATCACCGAGACCCGACCCCAGCGAGAAGGGTAATCCAACGGATTTGGACGTACGTGCAAATGCGTGGTTTCCTCTTTCGCTAGGTCGAAGATTTTAATATCTCTTTTGCATGATGGTGTGACTTTTGTAAGACAGATTCGAAGACGCTGCTAAAGTTGAACCACGAGGGGGTCATAAACTTAGGGCTTCGAATCTGTTAACGGTATTTAAATGTATTTCGTGGGAAGAAGGAGGGGTCTATACTCGGAAATCAGGTCCAGCTCCAATCAGGGGGCCCAGGATCCTGGGAAACGTAGTGAAGACGCCTTCTTTCTCTCTTGTATGGGTAATAGCCTTCTGGAGGGACGATCTTAGGAAAACAAATGATTTGATAGGTTTGCAGAATATTGGAAGGCGGGGTCCTTCAAATTTGTAAAGTAAATTCGAAAATTGTTAAGTCAGTTGTAGTCGTTCCTCCTTGAAGTTAACTGTGGCTAAACAAACCCCCTGTAGACTTGTGGTGTAAGAAAACTTAAAACTGAAAGAATCAATTGTCACTAAATTAAAAATTAAGAACTTATAGTTCATGAAATTCGTTTACGCGGAAATTTGAGCATAATCATTTAATTGTTAGCGACCTTAACCGAGAACTTGATTGTATCTTAATTTAGGTTAACCAACGGACCAAGAGTTTTGTGAACTTTCCATTAATTTAATTTGGCTCCATTTAAATAAGAAATAGGGTACGTCTGGGCCCTAGTTTCCTGAATCCGTCAATTTGGGTTCGGAAGTAAATTCCGTTATTTGATAGATTGTAGTTTGGAAAGTTTTGGACGGGCCGTAAATCTACGGTCCGTACGCAGCACAAGTGGGAGTAAGTTTTGTCTCATGCCATTAGTAAGTAAATTATTCTTTGAATATCTGGGTCGAATTCCGACCACTTCATTTCTTGTTATTTATTTTTGTTGCACTAAAATATAAAACCCCTCGATCTATAAATTATTTCCTTCAGATAACTGTTAATCTTTTCTTTAGATTTATCATTGTTGATCAATTTATCGATTTAAATTCATCAAACGGTGAACGTTGTCTTTGAAGTTAAGATTATTGTATTGACTGAAATTTTTATATGTAATTCAGAATAAACTATTAAATGCATGTACTGTGTCGAGTAACATTTAATAAAATTTATAAGAGGGCGTGTGTTGTTTTAAATACCTTGTGATAGACCCCTCTTGTTAGCTGGGGAAAATTAACGTTCAAAGTAGGCTTGTGGAAAGCCGAAGGAACCTAGCCTATCAATTTAAAGGGCCATCCGTCTTGGGTAGGCCGAATAATCCTGGACGAAAATAAGAGATAAAATCACCGGGTACGCCCAACTTAAAGGGTGCCCGTGAAGTGAATTAAAGTCAGAGAATGGGCGTTCAATACCATAAATAAATATACGGATTGGGCGCGTACATCATTTCATTTGCTTGCTTTGTCAACTCTGGTGACAACAGTAATTTGTACCGAGATTCGCTAGTAGAATACCATTTTTCATCAGTTGCTTTTGCCACTGCACCCATGTATCTCGAAGGCTTCGTGTCAGACAGAAATCTCCGATCTTTTGGGTATTTCCAACTCCGAAATCTTTAATTGAGACTGGTTTAAAAATAAATATATAACTAATTATTATTTGCTTTTTTAATCACAAGAAAAAAGGATTTCGTTAAAATTAACAATATTGTGGTAAAAGTAAAAGGTAACATCCAAGAAACTCATTTCCCCACGACATGGGGACCGAGTGTGCCCCAAGGGTTATCTGAGCCAGACCAAGAACAGAGTAGGCAGCCAACTCAACTCCACCCGATGCCAACAGCTGAGGGCGAACCAGCGTCACACCGCTCAGAGTTCGCCACCGTAAGCACTGAACTACCGAGCGAACACTGGGGTATTCGCACAAATTCTAAAAAATCTTGCTGGGACCTATTGAAGAATTTACAGCCAGTAAAATACCACCTTTCAAATGGTATTCCCAAGTAATTAAAAGTGGTACCAGTGCTGGTACTGCTGTTTTAAAATTAATTTAAGTGGTACTGGTATCAAATTTATGTGACGTTTCCAGGTACTGGTACCCGGCACTGATATACTGTGTGTGTGTGTGTATATATATATATATATATATATATATAATACATACAGGGTGTACATAAAGTCAGGATCTATTTTTGTGAAGCACTTGGAAATTATATGGAATTCAATCATAAAATGATAAAGTGGTAACATTTATTAAATAATTAAGAGTAGGATTCGACGTGACGCCCATCAGTATCCCTGCACAGCTCAAATCGTTCCGCAGCATTTCTAAACACATTCTGGAGCATTTGCGGGGTTATGTTATCTGCAGCAGTTCGTATACGTGTACGTAAGTTTTCAAGACTCGTAATCTTCGTCTGATAGACGTGCGATTTGATAAAGCCCCATGCAAAGAAATCTAAAGGGGTTAAATCTGGGATCTCGCTGGCCAAGGTCTGTTGCTTCCGCGTCCGATCCAGCGATTTGGAAAACGTCCATTTAGATAATCCTGAACAATTTTGGCATAGTGACAAGGAGCACCATCATGTTGATAGACGAAGGTACTAACAATCCTATCCCCTATCCCCTATGAGTGTTAGTAGCACTGGTATGCATCAATTTTGCTGTTAAGGGTTTTGTAAGTGATTCTTATAGAGTTTTTCCTGCTGATTTCGAATCTGCAATCCGTTTTTCTCAATCAGCTCAGGTTATCCGGCTATGGCCTCATAAGTAAATAGAATTTTTCGTGATTTTGTCAAAGCGGAATTGGAACAGTAACATCTATCATCACTTGTTTCACTTGTATAATATCTTTTTTTACTTTTCAGGCATATAGATAAAATATTTCATAATGAATAGAGCGTGTAAAAATGATCCCAATAGATTCTGCTACATATGTGGGACGGTTACCATGCCAAATAACCAGTCCCAAATCACTAAATTTGTGAAGACAATGTATAGAGCATACTTTGGAATTAAGCTAGGGGACCAGGACAAAAATTTCGCCCCTCATATGTGCTGCAAGACGTGCATTGAAAATTTGAGAAGATGGAGCAAAGGCAGAGCGAAATCTTTGCTTTTGGAATTCCCATGATTTGGAGAGAAGGAAAGGATCACGTGACAGATTGCTATTTCTGCATGACAAACCTCCAAGGTGGGCTTATAAATTTATTTTTCTTAAATATTTTGAAATCCTCGTATGAAACTTGACATAATATTCACCATAATGTAATATTCACCATATATAGCATAATATTCACCATAATGGTAATCATACATTTACATATACATATTGTTATAGAAAATACATTTACACATAAATATTGTTATACAAGTTACATTTACATATAAAATGATTGTATATTTTCTTTCTTTTTCATTCATATTGCCCCGAAGGGACAATATGAATGAAAAAGAAAGAAAATATACAGACTCCATCGACTATTTTCATATCTTACAGACCGCAGCCTTCCCTCACGAGCCGCCACTGTCTGAATGCTTCTTCTATTTCATATGCAAGTTTTATATCCATGTTTCTGTGTTTCTATTTTCAGGAGTTAACAAGAAGAATAAACACATTGTTGTATACCCTGACATTCCTTCTGCTATGAGACCTGTACCCCATGGTCCTGGAATTCCAATACCCGACCCACCTCAAACCCTGGACTTCGATGGTTCTGATGATGAATCAATGACCAATACCAATGACCAGTCCCAGTCGTATATACCTCAAAATACCGCTTCAAATGAGCCGAGGCCTCTCAACCAGGCCAAACTTAATGATCTTACCAGGGATTTAGGACTTTCCAAATTAGCTGCCGAGATCTTGGGCTCACGACTTCGAGAGGACAACTTGCTGGCTCCGGGAACAACATTCTCCTGGTATAGGAAACGAGAGGAAGAATTCCGCAAGTTTTTTGCAGTGCACGAAAATACCTCTTCCTTAGTGTACTGCTGCAATGTTGAGGGGCTAATCGAATCCTTGGGCCTGCCATATAACGCATCAGAATGGAGGCTATTTATAGACTCGTCTAAACATTCTAAACATTGGGAATAGGGTTGCATCAGTCCCTGTAGCACATTCCGTACAACTTACTGAGAGCTACGATAACATGAAAATTTTACTGGATGCTCTCGTATACGACCAACAAACTGGAGGATCTGTGGAGATTTGAAGGTAATACTAATATCATAAGTAAACTATTGCTATTGACTATGTTGTTTTTCCAAAGGTTATTTGAGAGCGTATAAGAACACTTAACTTCCCCACAGAAGTGATACAGTCCGATGCATAGATTTTTTTATCTGATAGAACAAATTCTCTAAATTCTTTAAATAGTTTCTTTTTTTTTCAGATTGTGGCATTTGTATTGGGAATGCAAGGGGGATACACGAAATACCCATGTTTCCTCTGCAAATGGGATAGCCAAGCGGATGAGAAGCACTATGCACAGCGTGAATGGGCATCCAAAGAGAATTTTGAACCTGGGTCGCATAATGTCGTTTCAGTGCCCCTTGTACCACCAACAAAAATTTTGCTCCCACCACTTCATATTAAGCTGGGCTTGATGAAAAATTTCATCAAATCAATGAATAAGGAGGGTTCAGCATTCCGATATCTCGAGATAAATTTCCTCATATATCTGATGCTAAACTAAATGCTGGGTTTTTGATGGTCCTCAAATTCGAACTTTGATCAAGGATACTCAGTTCGAAAACGCAATGACTCCAACCGAGAAGAATGCCTGGCAGGCATTCAAATCAGTTGTCACTGATTTTCTTGGCAAGCGTAGAAGTCCAGAATACGAGTCCGTTGTCGAAAACTTGATGGAAGCTTTCAAAGCTCATGGGTCGCGCATATCCATAAAAATGCACTTTTTGTGGTCCCACTTGGACTATTTTTCTGAAAATTGCGGGGATTATAGTGAGGAACAGGGTGAACGATTTCACCAAGATATCAAAATAATGGAAGAGAGGTACCAGGGAAACTGGGATATCAATATGCTGGCGGACTATTGCTGGTGTTTGAAGCGAGACGTGCCCGAAGAAAAACACAGACGGAAAGCCAAAAAAACTTCATTCCTTCCTCAATAAACTTTTTTCCATTTTCATTGTATGAATAAAAGTATTTATTCACACAATGTTTTCATTTTTCACGAGTGTTCTTATAATATTACTCGTATCTACAGTGTTTAAGCTAAAAAAATCAATAAATTTGGGGATAAAATTGGACTTATAATAAATGGCCAATAGAGAAAAAACCTGACCTGATTGAGGAAAACCAATGTCATTTTCGAATTCAGCATGGTCGAATTATATAATATGAGTTGAAAAAACCCTCACAGCAGACAAAAAAATTTCATATGCATACCAGTGTAGTTAATGCAATAGAGAACTTTAATATCATAAATTACAATAGAAATTAGAAATTTCCTGAAATCCAAATTGATTATCTTTGAGTAGAATTTGATGGTAACAGAATACCTTTGGTTTGGTTTGGTTTGCTTCCGCCCAGATTGTTCATTCTGACGAAGGTCAAGCTTTTCACTCCACCTAAGACCTACAGTTTAACGTAGAATCTGAACCACGCCCCACCAGCAACCCAGCGTTTTAACCACTAGGCCACCTAGGGTACTCATTTATCTTCCGACCAATTTCTTTAGTGTGTCGAGATTTTATATGGGTTTTTATTAATTATAAGTAATTATGGGAAAATACTATTTAGTTTCATAATGAAGAATTTGTATTTTGGTTTACTAAACATCTTATCTAACATGGCTTCGGAAAGAAGTGATGTCGTTAATTTATAGCTCATCTGAGCGAGCATTTAGTAGGGAATCATTTAATTATCATTATAAATTTACCACTATGATAAATTCAGTTACGTTCTGTAACTAAATTAGTTACTTTTTTATAATAATTTTTAAGCGATTTCCATATGTGATACATTTACAGTAACTGAAAAGACGTGAAATAAACAATTTATGAATGATGAATCCCCTTCATTCATGTAGCCATGTAGCCATGACTGTAACATGGCAGTCATGTAGCCATATTACAGTCGCACTTATCTTAAATGATGATACGAGAACGTGGTTATTAAGCATTTAGTTTATTTGAATAAAATTTACTGATTATTTCTACTAAAGGAACTTCTCGAGGGTTATATAAAGAAACCTGAACTACAGATATATTCGGAAGATTTTACCGTACACCTTTTTTTTATGCAGGAAGGAGGGGCCAAGGGCAAATGCCTGCAAAAGCGCCCCTCCCATAGAAGAAGAAGAGAGCCAAAATTAAGGTCCGGGGTTTTCGAGATGCCTAGACACTCTGCGTTTCAAAGATAGGAGGTCATAGACAGGAGGAAAGATGGATTGAGGAAGATTGTTCCAGAGTTCACCGGTTGAGTAGATGAGAGATTGAGAATACCGATTAACCCTTGCATTAGATAATTGGACAGAAAAGGAGTGAGGAAATGTAGAAAGTCTGGTACTGCGTGCTCTCCTTAAAGGAAGCGGCATGCAGTTCTAGAGTTCAGGAGAGCAATGTCCGTTACAATAGCGATAGTAAAGAGGGAATGAGGCAACACTGCGGCGAAGAGAGAGAGATTGAAGAGTGAAGTAAGAGCCGGGGAATTGATGAGACGAAGAGCTTTTGATTTCACCCGGTCAAGTACGGTTGTGTGGGTTGAGCCACCCCACACATGAGAAGCATATTCCACAAGGTCGAACAAGACCCCTGTACAGAGACAGCAACTGAGTGGGGTTGAAGAAACAGCAGAGGCGGTACAGCACACTTAACCTCTTAGAAGCTGTTTTAGAAAGAGAGTATATGTGATCTTTCCAGGAAAGATCACGAGAAAAGAAAACTCCAAGAATGTTCAGAGAAGAGGAAGGATTGAGTTGTATATTGTTAAAGGTAAGGGGATTATACAGTATTATCAGAGCACGAAACAAATCCTCTTTTTAACCGCAGAGAGGCTACCACCACGACAACGCACGTCCTCATACCGCTCGGATCACTTCTGCAAAAATTGAGGAGCTTGGGTGGGAAAAACTTCCACATCCTCCATATTCTCCAGATCTTGCGCCTTCAGATTATCATCTCTTCAGGAGTCTGCAAAACTATCTTGACGAGAAACAGTATACTTCTTTAGATGACCTGCACACCAGTCTTTGTACGTTTTTTGCCTCAAAACCGCCTGAATTTTATAAACATGGCATTGAAAAGCTTGTAGGACGTTGGCAGAGTACATTGATTCCGATGAAAAATATATACTAGATTAAAAAGTTTCAGTTGAGTTTTTTTGTCCTTCAAATTCCGATCTAAAAAACGACATTACTTATGGGATGACCTGATAATTTAGTACCAATATTCATGATATTGCATAACTCAGAATCTAAAAATTCAGGACTGACAACTCTCAATGCTCTGAGAAACATAGCAGAGAAAATAGATTTAATCGAGGGATGTGCGCATGCACAGTCGAACTTATCATTAATTAGTACCTGGTACCTACAGTAGGGCGGAGTGAAAAACTCATTTTTCGAATTTTCAAATTGGCTAGTGTGGAAAATGTGTGGAGTAGTGAGGAAATAAGCTGGTATAAATTTAAAATCATGACATTAATATCTTCAGGTGCCACAATGACCTTCAATATTGAAAAAAATTTAAAAAAGCAGATTTTAACCAATAATTACAGAAGAGTCCACGATGCACAATAGACAAGAATTTATTCACACTTGTATAAAAATAGCTCAGTCAACCTTTAAAAAAAGTTTCTATTCTCTAAAAACAGTTTTCTATAGTCAGCTCACTCAGCTGTCACGTGAGTACCTCGGTTCAGTGTAGCTGTCGCTCTCGTAGCAGGTGGGTGTTCTGTTGTTGGCGTTACTCAGATAGTCTGAACTATATTTCTTATATATTTTGCATTTCTGTATTGTGTTGCCCTAAGTTTGCCATGTACTATTAACTGAAATTAACATATAATTGATATTAGCTCTTTCTTTTTCAGATTTGTATACTTTCAAAATGTCTCGAGTTTGTGCAAAATCAACCAGGGCCTCAACTGAGTGCCCCATGTTTGGTATGGGGGAAGATTTGTGGCACAGGAATCTTCCTACATACGAAGGAGTTTTTAAATATTACTTGTTTGTAAGAAACGATTTGAAACAGAATACTAATAAAGATCCTTCAATATCTGAAATATTAGAACAAGTTGTTGATAAATTGAAAACAATTTGGGAAAGTGCTTCCGTCCCAATTCTGTCAGACAGGCGAATTGAAACAATGTTCAGAAGCTACCACGAAAAGTATCGTGTCATTATGAAGCCATACCAAAGCAGAAAAAATTCTGAAGCTCACAAAGCAAAGATTGATATGTTCAAAAAAGAAGCACACACGAAACTTTTTGACATTGCAGCGTGCAAGTGCAAAGTACTAACAATGTTCTTGTCCCAAAGAAAAAACGGTTCCAAAGGAAGAAGTGACGTTCCTCTTAGATCAAAGGAGTGAAAGAAAACTGTTTATTGATAGAGTAGATATTACACTCTCAAAGAAAAAAGCATCTACGTTGCTAAGAAAGCAAAAAGAAGCTGAGGCTCACCAAAGAATCTTCACAGGAGAAATTGCAGGATACAAATGTTGAATTATCATCATCGACATCAAACAGTGAAAGTGAATCTGGCGAAATATCAGACGATACATTTCCAGAGCCAGTTAGCTCGAAGAGAAAGCTCGAACAACCTGAAGAACAATTATTCAAGAAAAGGAAAACTACAAATCTACCTTCAGTGGCTACTGCTTGTGACAGGACTGCAGTTTCAGATCGAACTGCAGCATTCATTGTTAGTGCAGTATTGCAAGATATTGGAGAAGTTTCTATTGACAATACATCTGAAGTAGTGGATAGGAGTAAAATCAGAAGAGAAAGACAAAAGAAGAGATCAGAAATTATGAAAGATCAAAATCAGGTCCCAATCAGAGGAATCTATTTTGATGGTCAAAAAGATTCTACACTCTTCCAAGAAAAAAAAGAGTCCAAAGTATATCAGAAGAAGGTAACAGAAGAACATATCACTTTAGTGAGAGAACCTGGTTCAGATTATTTGGGCCATTATTCTGTGAATTCTGGATCAGCTGAAGAAATATGTAAAGGAATGTTTGAGTATTGGAAATAATGACATGAACCTGGAAAACCTTGTTGCCATTGGATGCGATGGTGCAGCAGTCAACACTGGAGAAAAGGGAGGCGTTATAAGGCTTATAGAATTGAAGCTGAAGAAGCCAGTTCAACATTTAGTGTGCCAGCTCCATGCCAATGAATTGCCATTACGCCATTTAGTTGCAAAGCTGGATGGAAAAACATCTGGCCCCCGCGGATTCACCGGTCCTATTGGCAGGGAATTAGAGAACTGTGAGAGTCTTCCTATTGTCGAGTTTGAAAGGATTGATGCTGAGGAACCAACTGTAGACTGTGATCTTAGCACCGACCAAAATATCTAATTGATATTCATCAGGCCATAACAAAGGGATATTGCTCTCCAGATCTTGCTCATCGTAGTCCAGGCAAAATGGCACATTCAAGATGGCTGACTACAGCAAATCGTTTGCTTCGTCTATACGTTTCAACTGTAAGAACATCTGAGAACCTCATGAACATTGCTTCTTTTATAATGAAGGTCTACATCCCAATGTGGTTTTCTATTAAGCAAAGTACGTCTTTTGTCAATGGCTCAAAACATGTTTTCAAAACTATTGAACTAACAAGAACACTGAATGACGAAGTAAAGGATATTGTAAACCCTGTCATACAAAGAAATGCATTTTTTGCAAATCCAGAAAATATTCTAGCATCAATGATTCATGATGACCGCAGCGCCATAAGAGAATTAGCGTGGAGGCGAATAAAGAAAGCAAGGCAAACAAACAAGGAAAAAGTTGTGAGGCGTTTCACAGTACCTGTTATTCAATTTGAAGCTACTGATTATACTGATTTAATTAATTGGCAAAAATGCATTGTCACTGAACCACCTGTGACAAGACACCTGACAGAAAATGAGATTGAAGAATTCATAGAAAACAAGAGTACCCCTCCATTCGAGAAATTCCCTTGTCATACACAAGTAGTAGAAAGAATGGTAAAATTAGTGACTGAAGCATCATCAAAAGTATTTGGATTGAACGCGCGAGATGGCTTCATAAGATCAACACTTCAGTCACGTAAAAAAAATGACATCATTCGAAAGTAAAGCTGAATATAAAGTTTAAATAAAACGTTAATAGAAAAAAACATGCGCAAGGATGGGTGGTTGGGAGTTCAACATTTAGTGTGCCAGCTCCATGCCAATGAATTGCCATTACGCCATTTAGTTGCAAAGCTGGATGGAAAAACATCTGGCCCCCGCGGATTCACCGGTCCTATTGGCAGGGAATTAGAGAACTGTGAGAGTCTTCCTATTGTCGAGTTTGAAAGGATTGATGCTGAGGAACCAACTGTAGACTGTGATCTTAGCACCGACCAAAAATATCTAATTGATATTCATCAGGCCATAACAAAGGGATATTGCTCTCCAGATCTTGCTCATCGTAGTCCAGGCAAAATGGCACATTCACGATGGCTGACTACAGCAAATCGTTTGCTTCGTCTATACGTTTCAACTGTAAGTCCATCTGAGAACCTCATGAACATTGCTTCTTTTATAATGAAGGTCTACATCCCAATGTGGTTTTCTATTAAGCAAAGTACGTCTTTTGTCAATGGCTCAAAACATGTTTTCAAAACTATTGAACTAACAAGAACACTGAATGACGAAGTAAAGGATATTGTAAACCCTGTCATACAAAGAAATGCATTTTTTGCAAATCCAGAAATATTCTAGCATCAATGATTCATGATGACCGCAGCGCCATAAGAGAATTAGCGTGGAGGCGAATAAAGAAAGCAAGGCAAACAAACAAGGAAAAAGTTGTGAGGCGTTTCACAGTACCTGTTATTCTTTGAAGCTACTGATTATACTGATTTAATTAATTGGCAAAAATGCATTGTCACTGAACCACCTGTGACAAGACACCTGACAGAAAATGAGATTGAAGAATTCATAGAAAACAAGAGTACCCCTCCATTCGAGAAATTCCCTTGTCATACACAAGTAGTAGAAAGAATGGTAAAATTAGTGACTGAAGCATCATCAAAAGTATTTGGATTGAACGCGCGAGATGGCTTCATAAGATCAACACTTCAGTCACGTAAAAAAAATGACATCATTCGAAAGTAAAGCTGAATATAAAGTTTAAATAAAACGTTAATAGAAAAAAACATGCGCAAGGATGGGTGGTTGGGAGGGCATGGGTGGAGCTCGACACGCAGCCACCTCCTCGTGGTGAGTTCTGGATTATTTAGATCATTAATCAAAAGAACATTGATCTAAATAAACTAAGAGCTGCGTAATTCAGTAACTATTTTGTTAATTGAAACACTTAAATATAATAATAACAAGTAAGTTTCAGTTATTGTACTAATGCAGAATATAAGAAAATCATTATATTTCACTTTTTTCGACGGCTTTGTGGCACCTGAAGATATAATTTCGCAGGACTAATATTTATGCACAGTCATTATCTATACTATAGCACCCACATATTTTCCGCACTAGCCATATTTGAATTTCGAAAAAAGGTTTAAAAACCTCATTTTCGATCCGCCCTAACCTACAGTATACTCTGTATGACAAAATACTACCTGGATCATAGCATTACTGCTGGAATACACTTGGGCTTAAAACTATGTATGTTTGATAATTTGTCTACGTGATGCAACTAATATGTACAAGGGTGTAAGCACTCCTAATTCTCCTTTAAAACCCTCGTGGTAAAATTAATACAATTCGTCAAGTACGGTTTATTCGTATTGACTTTAGCCGTGTTTAAGTTCGTGTATACGTCTAATTGTATTAGATTGTATTTAGTGTTTTGAATATGGAATTAGTTAACACCTTCAGTTAAATATCTCCTGACTGGCGTTTCTTTATAGACGGTTAACGGATAATTAAGACAGTATCAATTTAAAACTTCGTAATCTTTATTATTATTATTATTTATCGTATTTAGCCGCAGTTTATACGACGGAACAAATCAACTTCGCCATAGTACGTAATTAAACCTATGTATTCCCAGTTCTTATCAATCAGTCCGTTTATTCATTTGTGTATATTTTGTATTCATATGTAGTTTAGATTAGTTTAACAACGTTGTTTGCAATGTGGTACTTGATGGAATATCCCAGCTACATTAAGGGTATTATTTTATAACGGAGGAATACATAAATAGCGTTAGGTTTAAGTAGGTTTAACGCAAATCTTTGGATTTAATATAAACCCAAGTTAACGAGTTTGATGTCAGCAGACAATCTACTAATAGCCAATCTTTAATTAAAGTAATATTAACGAAATACTGTAATCCGGTAATCCTGGTGATAATCCTGATACTAAAAAAATAACAAATTTCATTTAGTTAACCGCCACGGGAATAGGAGTTAACGGGTTCAACCAGTCGTGCCTAGAGCTGCGGTGTCAGTTTTAATAAAAACAACCCACACAATCTGTTTTTGGTCTCATACTCAGCGTTCATTTTATAATTATTATTAGATCACCTGAAGATCACGGCCCCCAGCCTTCGGATCTTTTCTGTTACATGTACTGTTTCCGATTTTGTTGAAAATAAGATATTTAATGTAGAATTTTACGCTGATTTAAAATGTGTAAGTCCTTTTTTGGAGAAATAAGCGGTTCAAAAGTTATGTTTGTTATTGTAATTTTGTATTAGGTCAAAAACTATAACAATACAACTGAAAACTGATACAAGAGTTATTGTATTCTCTAGTAATATTGGCTTATGTCACTAATTATTTGTATGAATAGATTTCGACCGTTATTTTTCTGTCCGGTAAGTTAATTAAATGCCCAGTTAGGTTAATTGAATGCCCAGTTAGGTCAACTGAATGCCGGTTAGGTCAACTGAATGCCCGATTAGGTCAACTGAATGCCCGGTTAGGTCAACTGTACGCCCGGTTAGGTCAACTGTACGCCCTTGATAATTGATTAGGTTAAGTCGTGATATTTTCGTTAGTCTTAAAGAAAATATCACAACTTAACCTAACCAATCGTCAAGGGTATTCAATTACCTAACCGGGCATTCAGTTGACCTAACCGGGTATTCAGTTGACCTAACGGGCATTCAATTAACCTAACCTAACTTTTGAACCGCTCATTTCTCCAAAACACAACTTACATTTTTTAAATCAGCGTAAATATCAACATTATATATCTTATTTTCAACAAAATCGGAAACAGTACATGAAACGGAAAGACCCCAGCCTTCTTAGCCTTATAAGACTAACTAACAAAAATATCCCGACCTAACCTAACGAATCGTTAGGTCAACTATACGCCCTTGACGATTGGTTAGTTAGGTCGTGATATTATCGTTAGTTAGCCTTATAAAGCTAACTAAAGAAGGCTGGGAGTCCTGATCTTCAGGTGATCCTTATGATTATTTAAGGTACAGTACTTATAAAAGTATTTGATTTTATTGAGTATTTATTTGTTTTTACACTTAAGAATTTGACTTTGTGAGTGAATGAAAGAGAGACTACTTTTGTAATTATATTTTTATTTTTCCAAAGTTCACTAACTTTCATTAAACGTATAAAACTTACATTAATGTAATTTTATTTCAGTGAGTTTATTTTATTTCTAAATAATACATATATTTTAATGTGAAATTTTATAAAAACATTTTCATTCGCGTTTATGGTATTAAGACAAATTTCGACCTTGATTTTTCGTGTCGTGCTTGACAAAATGGGGCTTTGGGGCTCTCGCGTATATATGAATGGACTTCAATGTATTTCAGAAAAAAGTGGTCGGAACCTGCATAAGAGTGAAAGTTTATATGTAGTTAGGCGAGTATTGTGCTTGTGCGTACCAACACACACACACACACACACACACACACACATTTTTACCAGTCCTCTTGGCTGGTAAATACCTGTTTAAGTTTGTAATGATGACGATTTATTCCCCATTGAGCTGTTTACCCAGCCAAATCGATGCTTAGGCTGTTTTTTCCAGCCATTTTAGAGCAGTTAAACCGGCTTTTACAACCACTTCAGCTAGCCAAAACAGCTTCACGTGGCTTTACTGACTTTAATTCTCTCTCAATCTGTCCTTTTGGCTGTAGTCTTGGTGAGGAAGTTTGCGTTCTTATGTCATTTCTTTCTAAACAATATATTACTTTTATTTTTAATCTCTACTTTCTTCTGTTTTATAAAATATTATATTTTAAGCTAACGTTCTTCTTTAACAGTAAAAAAATATACTTTTGGTCATTTTCTATCCTTTTTCTTATTTATTCTGTTATTATAAAAGTAAATATGACGAGTGAACTGTGGATTTGTTGGAAAGTTGGTTTTGGAGTGTTGTGGTCGTGACTGGGCTGTGGGGGATTGCGGTCGGAGTAAGTCGCAGATTCGGCCTGGGTGGCTAAAGTACGCTGATGGCGGTGAGAAGTCGTGAGTGGACTTCATACTTTATTTATTACTTTATAACTTATATTTATATTCCTATTGCTAAAAAAATATAATTACACACTTTGGTTATCTTTGTTTTTCTTCCGTCCGAATTGTTCATTTTAACGAAGATTAAGCTTGTTGCTCGACGTTGAACCTGCAAATTAATGTGGAATACGAACCATGACGAACCACGGGTGTTCAGAAATTAGAAAGCCCTTGCCTGAATTCGATCTCACGACCTCCTGTTCAGCAACCCAGCGCCTTAACCACTAGGCCACCCAGAGTATCCATTTATCTACTACTCTATATTTTATGGAGGGGTAACAAGCCTGACCTCCGTGAAATGAGGGATCATCGCACGGAACATCTAAAAGGGAAGGAAAGGCTGAACAGCTGGGTACTTTCCCCGGGAATCGAACTCGGAGCCAATGGACTCTTAGTCAGCGATGCTAACTACTACGCCACCTAGGCGCATTTTTATATACAGTATATATATATATATATATATATATATATATATATACACTTAACAAAACTTCAATAATTTTTAACGTTTAAAATAATTTATATTTCCGTCTTTTGGGAATTAAAAAAACATTAACGGATTAAAAACACTAATGGGACCCTTGAGAGGTTAAAGGAATTAAAACGTAATTAAGTTAATTTTAGTGTCACCTCTCACACTACTCTCCTCAGTGCCATACCGCCCACCTTTCCCACAACCTTGTCTCTAACTCCTCTCCCGACTCGGCGCTTTTGCTACAGTAATAAGCTTTCAAATAAACTACCCGACTCTTCCGTTGAAAATATTGTTATAACAAAGAGACCTCACTCGCACCAACCAGTTTATAATATTAAATAAATAGAGCAACCAACCAGACGAAATAGTTTACACTTACACTAATCTTTTTCAAACAACAGAACAGATTTATCTAACTGTCTACGCAGTTGCTCTCTAGTTAGTTGCCACAAAATAGAAACCTTTTCATGAACACTTCATTAATACTTTTTTAAACAGCCTCCCCATTGTGTACCTTTACAAATCATACATAATGTTGTCTCTAAAACGTTTGTAATTATATTCTCACGTTTCGTTTTTAATATATTTTATGTAACTTCTACAAATTAACGAGTTTGTATTTTAATTTTAATTACAGCCCTCCACTGTTGATGGAAATATAGAAAAATTCCAAAAACGTTTTAATAAAAATTTAATTATACGTAATTTGAAGGTTAGAACGACGGTTCACGATCGACCTGTGGTCAGCCCTTCATACAAGCATATTTTTCCGTATAAAAAATGAAGGAAGCACATATACTCGTATATACAGTGTGTCTGAAAAATTACTCCCTATTTTTAAATTCTTATTGCTCCTAAACGAAAAGGGATATGAAAACATTCCTTTAACTGAAATAAAGCGTATTTATTACCGTTCACTTTGTTACAAGGTTGAAAAGCTTTAATGCAAAATTAAAGTTCAACGTAGGTTCCAGCATACCGTAAACTGAGTGGGAAAATGCTGGAGAATTGCACTTTATGCAAGATGGTGCTCCACCACATTTTGCATTAACTGTTTGTGCCTAGATAACTACTTCTCCGGACGGTGGTTAGGTCCTCGAGGGCCAACGGAATGGCCTGCTCGAAGTCCAGATTTAACGCCATGCGACTTCTTTCTGTGGGACTGGGCTAAAGAAGAAGTGTACAAATCAAAACCAAGGACCATTAATGAACTTAAAAACAAAATTCGTGATGTCCTTGGTAATGTACCACTTGACTTCTTGGAAAAATCTTTGAAAATGTACTGGTAAGGTTACAGAAGTGTGTGGACAATGCTGGAGCTTACGTTGAACTTTAACTTTGTATTAAAGCTTTTCAATTTTGTAATAAAGAAAACGGTAATAAATAAGTTTCATTTCAGTTAAAGAAATGTTTTCATATCCCTTTTTATTTAGGAGTAATAAGAATTTAAAAATAGGGAGTGACTTTTCGGACACCCTATATATATATATATATATATATATATATATATATATAATATATATATATATATAGGGTGTCCGAAAAGTCACTCCCTATTTTTAAATTCTTATTACTCCTAAAAAAAAGGGATATGAAAACATTTCTTTAACTGAAATGAAACTTATTTATTACCGTTTTCTTTATTACAAAATCATATTATTTTGTCTAACCCCTATATATATATATATAGGGGTTCCTTTAAGGTTTTAATTTTTAATTTTTAATTATTTTTACTTCTCTGTTTATTGTATATATATGTATGTATGTATGTATGTATGTATTTGTATATATAGATATGTATGTATATATTATATATATATATATGTGTGTGTGTGTGTGTATGTATGTTATTTATTTTTTCTTTTTCTTTCTGTAACCTATATATAGGCTTAACCTTTTTATATACTTCAGTGTTCCTGAGGATGTCATTAGACGAAGCGCTTGAGCACCATTTTGTGTTTCCTTTCCTTCGTGGTTTTATTCATCATATATATATATATATATATAGGGGTTAGACAAAATAATATGAACACCCGCCGATTTCACCGGTTATCTTTACGGACTGCTCAGACACAAAGTAAAACGGTCAAATGACTGGCAAACCTATTTAAATGCGTAACAGAGAATGTATACAACATGTTATAACCCTCACGTTGTTTTTACAGATCTGAGTGAATTATGAATTAGCAGTTATGAAAGACCTGTCGACTTCCAAAGAGGGCAGATTGTCGGAGCGCGGATGGCTGGTGCATCTGTGACGAAAACGCTCAGATGTTCAATGTATCCAGAGGAACTGTCTCTATGGTCATGTCTGCATACCAAAACCATGGAAAGACAAGCACCGACAAATGCAATAATGGACACAAGAAGAAGCTGTGTGATCGAGACCGCCGGGTGCTAAAGCGCATTGTGACAAAGAACCATAAGACACAGCTCCAAAAGTGACTGCAGAGCTTAACCAGCATCTTGCAAGCCGGTATCGACCAGAACTGTACGTCGCGAGCTCCATGGAGCTGGATACCAAGGGAGGGCTGCAATTGCCAAACCCTTCCTTTCGCACATCAACATTGAGCGGCGCAGAAAATGGTGTAATGACCATAAGAATTGGTCAATGGACGGTGGAAGAATGTAGTCTAATCCGACGAATCCTCCTTTACGCTATTTCCATGTTCCGGTCGAGTTTACGTCTGGAGACAGCCTAAAGATGCTTATGACTCCGACTGCCTGACCCCAACCGTTAAGCATGGAGGCGGATCTGTGATGGTTTGGGCAGCAATATCGTGGAATACTCTTGGCCCAGCTGTAGTACTGCATGGTAGGGTTAACCAGGTCCATCCCATGGTCCAAACGCTGTTTCCCAATGGCGGCGCCGTCTTCCAGGATGATAATGCACCAATCCACACCGCTGGGGTCGTTAGTCGTTAAAAACTGGTTTGAAGAGCATGTTAGTGAAGTAGAACGCTTGGATTGGCCTCCACAATCCCCGGATCTTAACATTATCGAGCATCTGTGGTGTCAGTTGGAGCAGCAGGTCAGAAGCCGATTCCCACCGCCGGCGTCTTTGGAGGAACTGGAGCAGGGTTTGCTCGAAGAATGGCTCAGGATTCCTCTAGCCACTGTCCAAAAGCTGTATGAATCAATTCCCCGACGCATTGCAGCTGTTATTGCTGCTAAAGGAGGACCAACTCCATATTAAGAATAAAAACCGCCATTTATCAAGGTGTTCATATTATTTTGTCTAACCCCTGTGTGTATATATATATATATATATATATATATATATATATATATATATATATATATATAGGGGTTAGACAAAATAATATGAACACCCGCCGATTTCACCGGTTATCTTTACGGACTGCTCAGACACAAAGTAAACGGTCAAATGACTGGCAAACCTATTTAAATGCGTAACAGAGAATGTATACAACATGTTACAACCCTCACGTTGTTTTTACAGATCTGAGTGAATTATGAATTAGCAGTTATGAAAGACCTGTCAGACTTCCAAAGAGGGCAGATTGTCGGAGCGCGGATGGCTGGTGCATCTGTGACGAAAACCGCTCAGATGTTCAATGTATCCAGAGGAACTGTCTCTATGGTCATGTCTGCATACCAAAACCATGGAAAGACAAGCACCGACAAATGCAATAATGGACGCAAGAAGAAGCTGTGTGATCGAGACCGCCGGGTGCTAAAGCGCATTGTGACAAAGAACCATAAGACCACAGCTCCAAAAGTGACTGCAGAGCTTAACCAGCATCTTGCAAGCCCGGTATCGACCAGAACTGTACGTCGCGAGCTCCATGGAGCTGGATACCAAGGGAGGGCTGCAATTGCCAAACCCTTCCTTTCGCACATCAACATTGAGCGGCGCAGAAAATGGTGTAATGACCATAAGAATTGGTCAATGGACCGGTGGAAGAATGTAGTCTAATCCGACGAATCCTCCTTTACGCTATTTCCATGTTCCGGTCGAGTTTACGTCTGGAGACAGCCTAAAGATGCTTATGACTCCGACTGCCTGACCCCAACCGTTAAGCATGGAGGCGGATCTGTGATGGTTTGGGCAGCAATATCGTGGAATACTCTTGGCCCAGCTGTAGTACTGCATGGTAGGGTTAACCAGGTCCATCCATGGTCCAAACGCTGTTTCCCAATGGCGGCGCCGTCTTCCAGGATGATAATGCACCAATCCACACCGCTGGGGTCGTTAGTCGTTAAAAACTGGTTTGAAGAGCATGTTAGTGAAGTAGAACGCTTGGATTGGCCTCCACAATCCCCGGATCTTAACATTATCGAGCATCTGTGGTGTCAGTTGGAGCAGCAGGTCAGAAGCCGATTCCCACCGCCGGCGTCTTTGGAGGAACTGGAGCAGGGTTTGCTCGAAGAAAGGCTCAGGATTCCTCTAGCCACTGTCCAAAAGCTGTATGAATCAATTCCCCGACGCATTGCAGCTGTTATTGCTGCTAAAGGAGGACCAACTCCATATTAAGAATAAAAACCGCCATTTATCAAGGTGTTCATATTATTTTGTCTAACCCCTGTGTGTGTGTATATATATATATATATATATATATATATATATATATATATATATATATATATATATATATAATATATATTATATATATATATATATATAGGGTTAGACAAAATAATATGAACACCCGCCGATTTCACCGGTTATCTTTAGGGACTGCTCAGACACAAAGTAAACGGTCAAATGACTGGCAAACCTATTTAAATGCGTAACAGAGAGTGTATACGTCATGTTATAACCCTCGCGTTGTTTTTACAGATCTGAGTGAATTATGAATTAGCAGTTATGAAAGACCTGTCAGACTTCCAAAGAGGGCAAATTGTCGGAGCGCGGATGGCTGGTGCATCGGTGACGAAAACCGCTCAGATGTTCAATGTATCCAGAGGAACTGTCTCTATGGTCATGTCTGCATACCAAAACCATGGAAAGACAAGCACCGACAAATGCAATAGTGGACGCAAGAAGAAGCTGTGTGATCGAGACCGCCGGGTGCTAAAGTGCATTGTGACAAAGAACCATAAGACCACAGCTCCAAAAGTGACTGCAGAGCTTAACCAGCATCTTGCAAGCCCGGTATCGACCAGAACTGTACGTCGCGAGCTCCATGGAGCTGGATACCATGGGAGGGCTGCAATTGCCAAACCCTTCCTTTCGCACATCAACATTGAGCGGCGCAGAAAATGGTGTAATGACCATAAGAATTGGTCAATGGACCGGTGGAAGAATGTAGTCTACTCCGACGAATCCTCCTTTACGCTATTTCCATGTTCCGGTCGAGTTTACGTCTGGAGACAGCCTAAAGATGCTTATGACCCCGACTGCCTGACCCCAACCGTTAAGCATGGAGGCGGATCTGTGATGGTTTGGGCAGCAATATCGTGGAATACTCTTGGCCCAGCTGTAGTACTGCATGGTAGGGTTAACGCCCAGGTCTATCTGTCAATATTGGCTGACCAGGTCCATCCCATGGTCCAAACGCTGTTTCTCAATGGCGGCGCCGTCTTCCAGGATGATAATGCACCAATCCACACCGCTGGGGTCGTTAAAAACTGGTTTGAAGAGCATGTTAGTGAAGTAGAACGCTTGGATTGGCCTCCATAATCCCAGGATCTTAACATTATCGAGCATCTGTGGTGTCAGTTGGAGCAGCAGGTCAGAAGCCGATTCCCACCGCCGGCGTCTTTGTAGGAACTGGAGCAGGGTTTGCTCGAAGAATGGCTCAGGATTCCTCTAGCCACTGTCCAAAAGCTGTATGAATCAATTCCCCGACGCATTGCAGCTGTCATTGCCGCTAAAGGAGGACCAACTCCATATTAAGAATAAAAACCGCCATTTATCAAGGTGTTCATATTATTTTGTCTAACCCCTGTATATGTATATATATATATATATATATATATATATATATATATATAAATATATATAAAACCTCAATATAAGCAAAAGACTCGCTGCCTTCACGTCAGATTTAATACATCAAAGAAAAAGAGGTAACTATTATATTTTAGCCAAAAACCAAAACTTAAACCTCAACTGGCAGAATTGAGCATCCACTTTTCAAGGCACATAACATGTCCGTTTCAAGGTGGGAATGAACTCAGAATGGTCCCCTGAGGTTTTTTATGATACACACAGACCGTGCATGGAACAAGGAACTCTTCTGGGATGATTAAATCCACTATAGTCCGAATAAGTAATGGTAAATGACAAATACCATAGTTTTTCTTTTTCATGTCGCTAGCCCGACGTGGGCAACGGGTCACTCGCAAAGAGGTCCCATAAATATAGCTTCCCTCACCAGCTATCTGCAAAGCAGACAGGATGAAGCTTTGGGACATGTTGCCAGCCCCAAAATGAGACTGCAAGGGGTATGTAACCTGGAGTTATCCCCAAGCTCATCCCCCCAAAGGGGAGCGCCAACCTTTGTTGCCAACCCCAAAATGGGATTGCAAGGGGTATGCAACTTGGAGTTATCCCCCAAGCTGAACCCCCAAAAGGGGCATACCTAACCTAAGGGGCCTCTTTCGGGGAGAAGGGGAAGCCTCATCCCGCAAAGGGGCAGAAAGAGACAGCAAGAGAGGAAGGAGGAGAGGACCCAGAGGTGGGAACCCAGAGTTCGGTGTTCGCTCGGCTGATTGGCCGAGTAATTTACACATTACACATATGACATTTCATATGACATCTTCCCCTGCCCGCCGTCCTCTTATAGGGCACTAATCAGCCAGTTGGCTGAGTTGCCAGATAGCGCCATGTGTTTAATTATTCCTTCAGCCAGTTGCCAGATAACGCCATGTGTTTAATCATTCCTTCACCCAGTTGCCAGATTCGTTATTTATTAAATTAATTCATATATTATTCAGCCATTTGGCTGCTGAGTTCTCAGATTCGTTATTTAATAATTAATTCATATATTAATCAGCCAGCAGGCGCCACAGCAAGTTGGCTGCTGAGGTGCCAGATGGCATTTTAATTGTTCAAGTATTCCTTATTAGGGAGAGTTGCTAAATAACACCATTTATTTTATTTTTTATGAGGAGGGTTGTCAGGTACCACCATTTATTTTAATTTTATTTATATTATGGAGAACTGCTAAATACCACCATTTATTTTAATTTCTATTTATATTATGGAGAGTTGCTAAATACCACCATTTATTTTAATTTTATTTATATTATGGAGAGTTGTCAGAATATATATATATATATATATATATATATATATATATATATATATATATCGCCGTGTTTTACCTTTTATTATTTATTATAATTTATTTAAATTCATTATTTCTTTATTTTCTTTTCTCTTTCGTCTATCATAATTTATTGTAATTTGAAGTTCACTAGGAAAACTTATTAATAACGTTTAACAAATTTATTTGTTTATTCAACAGTTATTTATTTTGCAACTTTTTTTTTCGTTAACAAAATTCAAGTTAGATAGAGAAGAAATCATTGGAAGGACTAATTCCACACATCAGATATTTTGCATCATTTTATAAAAATCGAAAACAAACTATAATTTTCACAATGTTTGCATAAATAACATTTCATGCTAATAACCGAATTTACAACCTGTAACAATTCTATAACGTGCCAAAAATAAAGGACAATTTTCTTAACATTGGCTACACAAATTTCAAGTTCACAATCTATTCTGTAGCTGGTTCCTTCTTGGTGCAACTTGTAGTTGCCGGGAAGAATGAGGGATACGAGAGGCAAGCTATCGCTTTGTTGGGTATCTCTTTTAGGGGCCTCTCGTGTCCTCTTCTCTCCCTGTCGTTTGGGGGGTTGGCGTCTTGAAGGAAAAGCCGGTCGTTTTCAGAGTTTATTGAGTTCTTGGTTGGCTGAGGTTATTTTACAGAAGATTTTGTTATTTTATATACAGCTGAATTAAATAAATATATATATATAAATTTATGTACAATACTTATTTATAAAGATTATATATGATTCTTAAAATTACACAATGATAAAATATATACAATTTGGTACGCGCAAAATTGGTTTGTCGGTAAGTAATATAAAAATAATATAAATGCGGAAAATTAACTGCGCGGCCCCACACTACTGCCCACCCCGAGAAGCGGAGCACGTATATCAAAAGTAGAAATATTCGGGTCTTGATTTGAATCGGATCCTTCGTCCAGCTCGCGTTGATCCTCGGTCGGCCTCATTTCCGGTTGTTGCGTTGTCCTGCGCGCTCGTCCTGAGGTCTGTATTTGCTACCTCCGAGGTGCGTCTTCCATCGTCCTTTTTCCTCGTGTGCTTTTTGTCCGATTGTGCGCCCGGTACCTGTGTGGGACCTGAAACTATATAAGCCGGTTTAAAGTTTGGTTTGGTTGATTGAAGCGGCTTAAAGTTTGGTTTGGTTGATTGAAGCGGCTTAAAGTTTGGTTTGGTTGATTGAAGCGGCTTAAAGTTTGGTTTCTTCGGATGTTATTCTGGAAATGTGGAATTGTGCCTCCATGATGGAGAACCATCCTGCGGCCGACGCTTCAGAGAACGTGGGTGGCTTGATGGTGACATGGTGCACTCCTGATTCAACAGATTCCATCTTGCGGGAATGTAATTCGGGTCTGTTGCTGCTTTGGTTCCGACCGGCTACTACGGGTGGGCGGCGAAGAGGCGTGGCTTCGGTTCGTTCCGCCAGGCGACTGAAGGATGCTGCTTCCGCTGGCTGCTTCGGGTCACTCCGGGGTCACCAATTGTAGCTGGTTCCTTCTTGGTGCTACTTGTAGTTGCCGGAAGAATGAAGGATACGAGAGGCAAGCTATCGCTTTGTTGGATATCTCTTTTAGGGGCCTCTCGTGTCCTCTTCTCTCCTGTCGTTTGGGGGGTTGGCGTCTTGAAGGAAAAGCCGGTCGTTTTCAGAGTTTATTGAGTTCTTGGTTGGCTGAGGTTATTTTACAGAAGATTTTGTTATTTTATATACAGCTGAATTAATTAAATATATATATAAATTTATGTACAATACTTATTATAAAGATTATATATGATTCTTAAAATTACAAATGATAAAATATACAATTTTACAAAATTGGTTTGTCGGTAACTAATATAAAAATAATATAAATGCGGAAAATTAACTGCGCGGCCCCACAATTCCAACGATTCCTCATCAAAGTTCGCTTTACAATCGAAACAATTATTTATATAATTATACAGAAACTATCAGGACAGCATAGAAAGAACAAGAAAATGTTTATACAAAATTCTTGAACAGATCGCACATACTATTTTCACGAAAAACACGACAAATATGGACAATAAT
>JAJOZX010000155.1:1115000-1117500 GCA_023014485.1 Bathynomus jamesi
ATTTAAATAAACAAGACTCGAACAAACCCAGTTGTTCATCCATCCGCAAGAATTCAGTATGAGAAATATACTGAGTTCATTCTAACTTATAGACGGGGAATTTTATCATCAATTCTTTTAACCTAATTTAACCTAACCTAACCAATCCTAACAATTTAACCTAAACTAACTTGACCCAACCTTTCCTAACCTAAACTAACTCGATATAAACTCTAAAAAAAATGGCCGATATAATGGTCAAAACTTAATATAATAGGCAGTAAATGGTTAAAACGTTTGTCCTTTTACCACATTTGTGACACATCTCTACCTCTCTACCCCATTACGTTACTAACTCACTGCCCATAACGGCCCGAGAGTAATCTAACCTAACCTAAATTAATTTTTACACTACCTCTGTACCTTACTACCCTCTATCCAATGCCTTACAGCCTCTCTACATCACTACCTTACCACCCACTACCTCAAAACCACTGTAAATCATTACCTCTCTACCCACTATATCACTACCTCTTTACCATTACCTCACCACCTCACAGCCTTTCTACTACATCACTACCTCCCCACTCCACTAACCCAGCCCATAACTATCCGAGAGTAACCTAACCTATGCGCAACTTCTCCAGATTTATTATATAATATATATATATATATATATATATATATATATATATATATATATATATCGATAACACTGGTATGCATCAATTTTGCTGTCAAGGGTTTTGTAAGTGTTTCTTATAGAGTTTTTCCTGCTGATTCGAATCTGCAATCCGTTTTTCTCAATCAGCTCAGGTTATCCGGCTATGGCTTCATAAGTAAAATAGAATTTTTCGTGATTTTGTCAAAGCGGAATTGGAACAGTAACATCTATCATCACTTGTTTCACTTGTATAATATCTTTTTTTACTTTCCAGGCATATAGATAAAATATTTCATAATGAATAGAGCGTGTAAAAATGATCCCAATAGATTCTGCTACATATGTGGGACGGTTACCATGCCAAATAACCAGTCCCAAATCACTAAATTTGTGAAGACAATGTATAGAGCATACTTTGGAATTAAGCTAGGCGACCAGGACAAAAATTTCGCCCCTCATATGTGCAAGACGTGCATTGAAAATTTGAGAAGATGGAGCAAAGGCAGAGCGAAATCTTTGCCTTTTGGAATTCCCATGATTTGGAGAGAAGGAAAGGATCACGTGACAGATTGCTATTTCTGCATGACAAACCTCCAAGGTGGGCTTATAAATTTATTTTTCTTAAATATTTTGAAATCCTCGTATGAAACTTGACATAATATTCACCATAATGTAATATTCACCATATATAGCATAATATTCACCATAATGGTAATCATACATTTACATATACATATTGTTATAGAAAATACATTTACACATACATATTGTTATACAAGTTACATTTACATATACAATGATTGTATATTTTCTTTCTTTTTCATTCATATTGTTCCCGAAGGGACAATATGAATGAAAAAGAAAGAAAATATACAGACTCCATCGACCTATTTCATATCTTACAGACCGCAGCCTTCCCTCACGAGCCGCCACTGTCTGAATGCTTCTTCTATTTCATATGCAAGTTTTATATCCATGTTTCTGTGTTTCTATTTTCAGGAGTTAACAAGAAGAATAAAACATTGTTGTATACCCTGACATTCCTTCTGCTATGAGACCTGTACCCCATGGTCCTGGAATTCCAATACCCGACCCACCTCAAACCCTGGACTTCGATGATTCTGATGATGAATGAATGACCAATGCCAATGACCAGTCCCAGTCGTATATACCTCAAAATACCGCTTCAAATGAGCCGAGGCCTCTCAACCAGGCCAAACTTAATGATCTTACCAGGGATTTAGGACTTTCCAAATTAGCTGCCGAGATCTTGGGCTCACGACTTCGAGAGGACAACTTGCTGGCTCCGGGAACAACATTCTCCTGGTATAGGAAACGAGAGGAAGAATTCCGCAAGTTTTTTGCAGTGCACGAAAATACCTCTTCCTTAGTGTACTGCTGCAATGTTGAGGGGCTAATCGAATCCTTGGGCCTGCCATATAACGCATCAGAATGGAGGCTATTTATAGACTCGTCTAAACGAAGTTTGAAAGCAGTACTTCTCAACATTGGGAATAGGGTTGCATCAGTCCCTGTAGCACATTCCGTACAACTTACTGAGAGCTACGATAACATGAAAATTTTACTGGATGCTCTCGTATACGACCAACATAACTGGAGGATCTGTGGAGATTTGAAGGTAATACTAATATCATAAGTAAACTATTGCTATTGACTATGTTGTTTTTCCAAAGGTTATTTGAGAGCGTATAAGAACACTTAACTTCCCCACAGAAGTGATACAGTCCAATGCATAGATTTTTTTATCTGATAGAACAAATTCTCTAAATTCTTTAAATATTTTCATTTTTTTTCAGATTGTGGCATTTGTATTGGGAATGCAAGGGGGATACACGA
>JAJOZX010000155.1:1120000-1180000 GCA_023014485.1 Bathynomus jamesi
GGTGATGCTGATTTCAGATCTGATATCAAAATTTCTCTATCACGTCCAGATTTTGTGTAACCGAAAACCCCTATTTTTCTTTTTTTTTCTCACCCGCTTCTATTACGAAAGCCGTCTAAGCTACTTTTCCGTGCCACGTTTTATGTTAAGCATACTTAAATAATTAGTGAACAGGGATGTCTTTCCTCCTTTATTCTGGCTTAAGACAGACAGCGGAATTCCGCTGGCGGAGTTACCACCCCTGCGCCCAACCATCCACCCAAAGCGCGTTAGTATTTTGTTGTTACTACTGAAAGGCAAATTCCTGTTCTTAAGTGAAACTTTGGTGTGTCCTCTTCCTTTGTCGCTTGTAGGATGACGAGCTCTCCTTCTGCAGGAACCAACAATAATCTCCCATCATATTTGGGTTGAAATTACCTTGGTATCTGTTTTCCATAACTGAGATCTGTTGGTGGAAGCGCTCACCATGCTCGTCACTTACAGCCCCAAGGTTGGCCGGGAAGAAGTCAAGATGAGAACGTAAAAAATGAATTTTCAAAGACATTCTGCATCCCATTATTTCATAAGATTTAAGCATGTTTTCCAGAGCTGGGCACTTGCGGTTTTTTTTGCGGTACTGCGGTACTGCGGTACTACCGTGTTGGTCGGTACCGCGGAAAGTACCGCGGGAAATTTGAATGCGGTAGCGGTACTGCTGTACTTTCAGCGATCCTTTGCGGTACTGCGTTATGCGGTACCGGTTTGGTAGTGCGGTAGTAGTACCGCAGTACCGCAGTACCGCAAAAAAACGGGCAAAAAAACGCAATTGCCCAGCTCTGATGTTTTCTACGAGTTTACGGTGGTTTTCAGCTTTGTGGTTTCCAAGAAAATTTTTGACAACTTCAACGAAAGATGTCCATGCTCCTAATTCATTCTCATTTAGGTTAGATGGAAACGATGAGTCGTGGATGACACTGCGGATCTGTGGTCCAGTGAAAACTCCAGCTTCTAGCTTAGCATCTGTCAATATTCCTTTGAATTTATCCTTTAAATATTGGAAACCACTACCTTGATGATCCATACCCTTCACGAAATTTTTCATAAGGCCAAGTTTAATGTGAAGTGGTGGAAGATGTACTTTCTGAGGGTCAATAAGTGCTGGGTGTTTCACATTGTATTTACCAACAACATGTTCAGTTCTAGATGGCCAATCATGTTTTTTGTAGTGGTTCTTGTCATCTCTGCTGTTCCATAGACACAAAAAGCACATATGCTTTGTGTAGCCCAACTGTAACCCAAGAAGTAATGATACAACTTTAAGGTCGCCACAAATATTCCATGTGTGGTCCTTATATTTGATGAGTCTTAGCAGCAGTTTCATCGATTCATAAGTCTCATTAAGGCCAGTGGCATGTGCTACAGGTATTGAAGGTTTTTCATTGCCGTTGTGCAGTAATACAGCTTTAAGGCTAGCTTTACTAGAGTCAATGAACAGGCTCCATTCTTTTGGATCATAGCGACAGCCAATCCCTTGCATCAGACCACTGATATCGTGGCAGAAACAAACGTTTTCTTCCTGTAAGTAAAATGATGAAAACTGCAAATGGCGATGGCGGAAATGGGAAACTTTGGTGTTTGGTTGGAGAAGATTAAATTCTTGAAGTCTTGAACCAAGCAACTCTGCCTTTTCTTTTGGTAATTCCAAATCGCGCACTAAGTCATTTAACTCCGCTTGACTTAACAAATGTGGGGAAATATTTGCATCTGGAACATATATGCCATCTTTCCCTGTTTCTATATCACTAGCAGAATCTTCAGATGAACTGCTGTCTGTTATCGTTGCTGGTGGAACTGGTGGTGGATTTGTTTCATCATGTGGTACTGGTTTCATTGCTGATTCGCAGTTTGGGTACGTGATCTTTGATTTGTTTTTCTTTGTGAAACCAGCAATCTTTGTCAAACAAAAATAACAATCATTGAAGTGATTTTTCGGCTCACGCCAAACCATGGGGACTGAGAACGGCATAGCTTTTCTTTTACCATTCATCCAAGCTATTAACATTGCATTGCACTGTGCACAGCAAATATGTGGTGCCCAGTCCCTCTGTTGGTCTCCTAACTTACAGTCAAAATAACACTTGTAGGCAAGTTTAATCTTTGTTGTTATGTTTCTACGTTGTGGCTTAGGTGTATATTGTCCACAGACAAAGCAGAAGTTGTCTGGGTGATTTACACAAGCACGTCTATTTGATGCCATTTTGAATTACCATACAATATCTGAAAAAACGTAGAAAGTAATTATTACGATGTGCAAAATAAAAAGAAATACACACCGTAGTACAAAAAAATGCTATAAAAACACACAAGTCACCACAACCTGTCACTTGCTCATCAGCAGAGAGCTTCAACAACCGTTCTGCTTGACTGTCACGTAGCGACTGACCGTTGGGCCGTTGCCCGTTACTATGCTCTTGACTCAGTGTTGCCAACTCGGGATAAATTTTATTTATCAAAATTGTTCGAATTTGTATATAGTTGGCAAAAAAAATTGCTTTAACCTTGAAAAGCAAGTTTCATATTACTGGCATTAAGCCGATTAAAACCAAAATCTGGACGTGGTAGAAAATTTTACTAAAAGTGATTTGCATTTTACACAAAATCTAGACGTGATAGAAAAAATCTAATTATAGATTTGAAATCAGCATACCGAAATTAGCTAGGAGCACCTATTTGGTCTTCTGTAACAAAATCTTTGTTGCCTAGTGTTATCGATATATTTATAAATATAAATCTGGAGAAGTTGCGCATAGGTTAGGTTACTCTTGGGCCGTTATGGGGTGTGGGTTAGTGGAGTGGGGAGGTAGTGAGGTAGAAAGGTGTGAGGTGGTGAGGTAATGGGGTAGAGAGGTAGTGATATAGTGGGTAGAGAGGTAATGATTTACAGGGGTTGTGAGGTAGTGGGTGGTAAGGTAGTGATGTAGAGAGGCTGTGAGGCATTGGCTAGAGGGTAGTAAGGTAGAGAGGTAGTGTAAAAATTAATTTAGGTTAGGTTAGGTTACTCTCGGGCCGTTATGGGCAGTGAGTTAGTGACGTAATGGGGTACAGAGGTAGTGATGTGTCACAAATGTGGTAAACGGACAAACGTTTTAACCATTTACTGCCTATTATATTAAGTCTTGAACATTATATCGGCCATTTTTTAGAGTTTATATCGAGTTAGTTTAGGTTAGGAAAGGTTAGGTCAAGTTAAGTTAGTTTAGGTTAAATTGTTAGGATTGGATAGGTTAGGCTAAATTAGGCTGAAAGAGTTGTTGATAAAATTTCCCGTCTTAAGTGAGAGGAAGCTTACGAAGGACCAGTGGTATAGTCGTAATTTCTTCATTTGGGTAACGCAACAACAATTTTTCTTATATAGCGTTTCTATAAAATTCTACAGCGTTTTTACATTTTATTATTTACATTCCCAAAAACACGTTGAAATTGAAGGGGTTAGGAAAGAAATATAGTTAGAAAGAGTATCTATTACAAAAACGTTCAGTAGAAACAGCAAAAAATATAAAACATCATGATACGTTAAAAGTAAAATAAAACCAGTAGGGTAACGCTAAAAGTGAAATAAAACCAGTGGGGTAACGCCGTTACCTTGCGTTACCCCAGAGTACACCACTGCGAAGGAGAGAGAGAGAGAGAGAGAGAGAGAGAGAGAGAGTTACCTTTTTGTTAACCATCAAAGGAATGCTAGTTAATCACACACACACACACGCATCTATATATATAATATATATATATATATATATATATATATATAACGTAAAGAACGATGCTTGTATAGGAGAATATTCCGCGCAAGATGAGAGAGAGAGAACGAAACAAAAGAAAAATTTATGGCATTTGATCGAGTGAGGCCCATGGTGTAATGGTTATCATATCTGACCGGCAATCGGAAGATCCCGGGTTCGATTCCCGGGTGGTTACCTCATTTTTTCATTTGTTTCGTTCTCTATCTCTCATCTTGCGCGGAATATTCTCCTATACAAGCGTCGTTCTTTACGTTAATTATACTGCGTGTTTGCAGTTAAAATGTATATATATATATATTATAAGAATTTAAAAAGAAAACATTACATAAGATAGGAAAATATATAATCATGCAAAGTATAGTATCAAGCGAGGTGGTGGCTTTGAGGTCTGAGTTTCGATTACCGATGGTATTGGCAATAATGCCAATATTACTAATATAAAACGAATGCTTTGAAGAACATTTATCTTAATCTTACACACAATGAGGCTGAATTTGGATAAAGAGTAGAACTCGATGCATGCTTTGAAAAATTATTTGTGTACTAAACGGCGTTGAAGTTAGGTAAGGTTAGGTTTACTCTCGGTCAATTATGGGTTGTGGTTTAGTGGGGCCGGGAGGTAGTGCTGTAGAAAGGCTGTGAGATAGTGGGTAGAGGGGTAGTGAATTGGAGTGTGAGGTACTGTGTTGGAGAGGTTGTGATGTAGAGAGGCTGTAAGGCAGTGGATAGAGGGTGTTAAGGTAGAGATGTAATGTAGTAATAAGACCCGGCAATGGAAAGGATAGGTTAGGTTAGGTTAGAATATTAGGTGAACTGCATTAAGTTGAGGTTAGTTTTGGTTAGGCTACTCTCGGGCCGTTATGGGGGGTGAGTTAGTGAGGTAATGGGGTAGAGAGGTAATGATTAGAGGAGTTGTGAGGTAGTGAGTAGTAAGGTAGTGATGTAGAGAGGCTGTAAGGCAGTGGATAGAGGGTAGTAAGGTAGAGAGGTAGTGTAAAAAATAATTTAGGTTAGGTTAGGTTACTCTCGGGCCGTTATGGGCTGTGGGTTAGTGGAGTGGGGAGGCAGTGATGTAGTGGGTAGAGAGGTAATGATTAGAGGGGTTGTGAGGTAATGGGGTGGTAAGGTAGTGATGTAGAGAGGCTGTAAGGCCGTGGATATAGGGTAGTAAGGTAGAGAGGTAGTGTAAAAAATAATTTAGGTTAGGTTAGGCTACTCTCGGGCCGTTATGGGCCGTGAGTTAGTGAGGTAATGGGGTAGAGAGGTAGTGTTGTAGTGGGTAGTAATATAGTGTTGTAGAGGGGTTGTGAGGTAGTGGGTAGTAAGGTAGTGATGTAGAGAGGCTGTAAGGCAGTGGATAGAGGGTAGTACGGTAGAGAGGTAGTGTAAAAAATAATTTAGGTTAGGTTAGGTTACTCTCGGGCCGTTATGGGCTGTGGGTTAGTGGAGTGGGGAGGTAGTGATGTAGTGAGTAGAGAGGTAATGATTAGAGGGGTTGTGAGGTAATGGGGTAGTAAGGTAGTGATGTAGAGAGGCTGTAAGGCCGTGGATAGAGGGTGGTAAGGTAGAGAGGTAGTGTAAAAATTAATTTAGGTTAGGTTACTCTCGGGCCGTTATGGGCAGTGAGTTAGTGAGGTAATGGGTAGAGAGGTAGTGTTGTAGTGGGTAGAGAGGTAATGATTAGAGGGATTGTGAGGTAGTGGGTGGTAAGGTAGTGATGTAGAGAGGCTGTAAGGCTGTGGATAAAGGTAGTAAGGTAGAGAGGTAGTGTAAAAATTAATTTAGTTTAGGTTAGGTTACTCTCGGGCCGTTATGGGCGGTGAGTTGGTGAGGTAATGGGTAGAGAGGTAGTGTTGTAGTGGATAGTAAGGTAGTGATGTAGAGGGGTTGTGAGGTAGTGGGTGGTAAGGTAGTGATGTAGAGAGGATGTAAGGCATTGGATAGAGGGTAGTAAGGTAGAGAGGTAGTGTAAAAATTAATTTAGGTTAGGTTACTCTCGGGCCGTTATGGGCGGTGAGTTAGTGAGGTAATGGGTAGAGAGGTAGTGTTGTAGTGGGTAGTAAGGTAATGATTAGAGGGGTTGTGAGGTAGTGGGTAGTAAGGTAGTGATGTAGAGAGGCTGTAAGGCAGTGGACAGAGGGCAGTAAGGTAGAGAGGTTGTGTACAAAATAATTTAGGTTAGGTTAGGTTACTCTCGGGCCGTTATGGGCTGTGAGTTAGTGGAGTGGGGAGGTAGTGATGTAGAAAGGCTGTGAGGTGGTGAGGTAATGGGGTAGAGAGGTAGTGATATAGTGGGTAGAGAGGTAATGATTTACAGGGGTTGTGAGGTAGTGGGTGGTAAGGTAGTGATGTAGAGAGGCTGTAAGGCATTGGATAGAGGGTAATAAGGTAGAGAGGTAGTGTAAAAATTAATTTAGGTTACGTTCGGTTACTCTCGGGCCGTTATGGGCAGTGAGTTAGTGACGTAATGGGGTAGAGAGGTAGTGATGTGTCACAAATGTGGTAAACGGACAAACGTTTTAACCATTTACTGCCTATTATATTAAGTCTTGAACATTATACCGGCCATTTTTTTTTAGAGTTTATATCGAGTTAGTTTAGGTTAGGAAAGGTTAGGTCAAGTTAGTTTAGGTTAAATTGTTAGGATTGGTTAGGTTAGGTTAAATTAGGTTAAAAGAGTTGTTGATAAAATTCCCCGTCTATAAGTGAGAATCAACTCAATATATTTCTCATACTGAATTCGTGCGGATGGATGAACAACTGGGTTTGTTCGAGTCTTGTTTATTTAAATGGTTAATAGGAATAATTTTTAAGGTCAGGTATACCCCTTTGGGAATGAAGGTATATATATATATATATATATATATATATATATATATATATATATATATATATAAAAACTCAGATGGATTTTGAAAGGTTGGCGGTTGGGAGGGAGGGGTAATCGTATGCTGATATATTCGCGTTCCTGGCAAATTTTTCTGTCCGTTTTTGTAGAAAACTGTTTTGCGTCATATCTCAGGGATATTGGTTTGAAATGTTTTGCGGTAAAGATGCATGGGGGCTGAAAGTGTTTTAATGGCTCTGAAATTAGAAATAAATTTATTTGTTGTGAAATTATTAAACAAGTATGTTGAACTGAAATGCTTTACAGTGAGGTTACATGTAGAATGGACTTAAAAGTGCTTATCCGTACCCGATTTTTAGATGAACTTTTCCCGTGGGGGAGGATTTACACGCCTTTTAGATGAACTATTTTTCCGCGGGGTGAGGTCAGCTGAAATACCCATGGGATTACATTTGTTTCCCCATGCCAGAAATTTGCCTTTGTTTATTTAAAAGTTTAAATAATATATATATATATATATATATATATACACATATGAAAATTATTTCACGAAAGTAACACGTGAAAAATATTTATGATGAATAAAACCACGAAGGAAAGGAAACAGAATGGTGCTCAAGCGCTTTCGTCTAATGTCATCCTCAGGAACTATGGAAAACTGATGAGTGGGTAGTTGGGAGGTAACGAAAATGGTTCACTGAGTAGGTAGGTAGTTAATCTAACAATTATTAAATTCCTTTTATGTCAATAACTGGGTGGATGAAACCAATTGGTTGCTCACCAGAGTTATTCTCCACACTAGTATTTATATACTGTGTGACAAGAGCGTGCTCGGGAATAGATATACATTACCGATCAACCAACCGAAGAAAAAACTAAGAGGACGCTGGTGGAAAAAGCCCCGCGAAAAAGAGAACAAGGCAGAACGAAAACGAGGAACGGGGCGACAAGACGGAACGAGAGAAGGGAGAAGAACAGACAACGAAAAAGATCCCCACCAGCAAGTACGCTCTCTACAATTAGACAGAAAGGGAAAAGAGACTCTCTAATAACTAGCAGTAAGTGACTAATTGTGTTTTTAACCCAGTTAGAAGTAAAAGCATTAAATTAAGCTGGGTCAGAGAAATTAGGCCTACATTGTGGCCTAAGACCTAGCATCAACTCATAGCTTAACAAAGGTGAAGGTAGATTGCCCTAACCTAATTTGGTGAGGAATCCTACTGTGGACCTCAATTTATCTGCCCGCTCTGGACCATTTCCGGAATCTCTAGGCTGACCCTTACAAGGCTAGACTTAATCTACTCTATAGTTAGACTGGAGATATTAGGGGTGGGTTAATTGGGGACCAATTCATACAGAGCATTTTTCACAGAACACTGAAGTACATAAAGAGTTACAGCCTATATATATAGGTTACAGAAAAAAAAAATATATATATATACAATAAACGGAGAAATAAAAATAATAAAAATTAAAGGATTGTGGGAGGAGCATACAAATTTGTAAGGAAAAACTATCGATTTTTAGCACAAGATCAAATGAATTGTTTCCAACCAATGTTATAAAAAAAAAATAATACAAATTTATACTGGAAATCTGCCCGGGTTTTAGCACTCTGCCCTTCTTGGTTAATGTTCGATGTATATAAAAATAAATTGAAAAATAAAAGTTATTAGAGTGGCATACAAGTTTACCAAAGATTAGCGTTCTACACTTCTTATCTAAATCTGTTCTGAAGGAATTCAAAACAACAGGATCGAGTTGAAAAAGACCTTTGCTTATGTTGAAGTTATTTGTAAGTTGGATAATGGCAGACTCAAGAATATTTCTATTAACAATGTTGCTAGAGTGAAATAAAACTGAAGTATTATTCCAATCAATACAGTGGGATAACTCTGACAAATGGACAAAAAGGGCACTGGACGACTGTCCTGCTCTAACGGAATATTGATGCTGTTTTATACGTTGTGCAAATCCTTTCCCGTCTGACCTATGTAAAAGGAATCACATTGTTTACAACCAATTTTAAAGATAATGCCTGAATTATTGGTAGGGCTATTTTTTACTATGATATTTTTCACAATATTGTTATATGAAAATACTACATTTGCATCCAAACGTTTAAATACATTAGCAATGCCTAATAACGAGTATTACCAACAAGTTTATGGGATGGCCATGGGCAACCCCTTGTAGCCCCTCCTCTCCAATATTTATATGGAGTTTTTCGAAATTACTTACATTCCGAGAATCCTGGGGGTTGGCATCCCTTGGTTGCGGTACGTCGACGATATTTTGTGTATCTGGCCCATGAATCGTGATCTGGATAACTTCCTCCTTCAGTTAAATGATCAAGTCCCCTCCATTAAGCTTACTTTAGAAGTGGAACAAAACAATTCAATCCCGTTTTTGGATGTGCGTGTACATAGGGAAAGCCCAGGTTTTAAGTTTAGTATCTATCGGAAAAAACAAACAATTTGTCCTACGTACACTTTTACTCGGGACATGACACCCCCATTAAGAAGGCCATTTTTCCTTCAATGTTTCTCCGCGCCCTTAGGATCGCCAGTCCGGAATACATCGATGCCGAATTAGAAAAAATCAACGGTATTGGAAGTGATCTGTGTTATCCATCTGCGTTTATGGAATCTTGTCTCAACAAGGCAAAACGAACTTTCTATCGTGTGAATAATAACACTCGTACTTTGTCAAAAAATATTTTAGTACTTCCATTTTTCCCGGGCTTTTTAGGCATTGCTAAAGTACTTAAACTTTTGGATATTAATGTAGTATTTTCATATAACAATATTGTGAGAAATATCATAGTAAAAAATAGCCCTTCCAATAATTCAGGCATTATCTATAAAATTGGTTGTAAACAATGTGATTCCTTTTACATAGGTCAGACGGGAAAGGATTTGCACACACGTATAAAACAGCATCAATATTCCGTTAGAACAGGACAGTCGTCCAGTGCCCTTTTAGTCCATTTGTCAGAGTTATTCCAATGTATTGATTGGAATAATGCTTCAGTTTTATTTCACTCCACTCTAGCAACATTGTTAATAGAAATATTCTTGAGTCTGCCATTATCCAACTTACAAATAACTTCAACATAAGCAAAGGTCTTTTTCAACTCAATCCTGCTGTTTTGAATTCCTTCAGAACAGATTTAGATAAGAAGGGTAGAACGCTAAATCTTTGGTAAACTTGTATGCCACTCTAATAACTTTTATTTTCCAATTTATTTTTATATACATCTAACCTTAACCAAGAAGGGCAGAGTGCTAAAACCCGGGCAGATTTCCAGTATAAATTTGTATTTATTTATTTTTAACTTTGGTTGGAAACCATTCATTTGATCTTGTGCTAAAAATCGATAGTTTTTCCTTACAAATTTGTATGCTCCTCCCACAATCCTTTAATTTTTAATTTTTATTATTTTTATTTCTCAGTTTATTGTATATATATAAAGGGTGATCCAGAGAAATGGGACCCAAAAGAAACCCCTGTAACTCTTAAAGTATAAGTCCTTTTATAAACTCATACGCATCATTCGAAAGAGGATAGTTACAAGTTTGTACAGGATTGTATAGGTTTTGACAATACAAGACAAGATAAGATACAAAACAAAATAAAAGTGTTAGTTAAAACTAACCCTTCAAGATGACTGCATGGACTGTGGAACAGCTGCGTTTCATAACTGAGCAATATTATGAGCATGGAAGAAGTGTAGTTTCAGCTCAAAGATCTTTCAAGACAAATTTTCAGATGTCAAAATCACCTTCTAAGAAAGTAATCCGTCGGTGTGTCAGAAATTTTTCCCTAACTGGCAGCATTGGAAAAAGAAAACCAACTGGAAGAGTGCGCACAGCAAGGATAGACGAGATCATTAACAGAACTCATGAAATTGTACAGGATAATCCTAACATAAGCATCAGACGTGCTTCTCAGCTGTTAGGAGTTGGATATGGAACAACACACCGTATATTCAAGCAAAATTTAATGCTCTTTCCATATAAAATTCAAACAATGCAACAACTAAACGATGGAGATTTCGCATGAAGATGACAATTCTGTCAATGGATCGAACAGAAGGTAAATGACACCACCAATTTTCTAGCAACTTTGATTATGTCAGACGAAGCCCATTTTCACTTGAATGAAACTGTAAACAAACAAAATTGTCGTTTCTGGGCAACAGAAAATCCATTGAATATTACCGAAGTCCCGTTGCATAGTCAGCGTGTAACTGTTTGGTGTGGTCTTACTGCATCTCCGATCATAGGGCCGTACTTTTTCGAGGATTCCACCGGAAACACGGTCACTGTAAATGGTGATCACTACGAAAAAATGTTGACCGATTTCCTTATTCCTAAATTAAGAGATCTTTGTCTAGAAAACCACTGGTTCCAACAAGATGGAGCTACCTGCCATACCACGAGGAACTGCATGGCAGTTTTGCGTCAAACGTTTCCAGGCGAGTTAATCTCAAGATTTGGAGACGTTGAATGGCCCGTAAGTCTCCGGATTTTTCTCCCTTAGATTATTATCTCTGGGGATATTTAAAGAGTAGGGTCTACAGAAATAACCCAATGACCTTGCAAGAATTGAAGGCCGCCATCACAAATGAGATACAGGCCATACCACCGCACACTCTTGCAAAAGTGATGCAGAACTTACAAGCGAGAACACTGGAATGCTTGGCAACTAATGGAGCACATTTGAAAGGAGTCATTTTAAAAAAATAAATATTTCATAATAAACTTGTAACTCTACTCTTTCGAATGATAAATAGTTTTTATGAAGAATTAAATATTAAGAATATTTGGCTTTTTTTTATGGGTCCCATTTATCTGGATCACCCAGTATATATAATTATATATATATATATATATATTTTTTTTTTTTCTGTAACCCATATATAGGCTGTAACTCTTTATGTACTTCAGTGTTCCTGAGGATGTCATTAGACGAAAGCGCTTGAGCACCATTCTGTGTTTCCTTTCCTTCGTGGTTTTATTCATCATATATATATATATATATATATATATATATATATACTGAAATAATCTGTAGGTAGCAGTGAATAAAAATATTTCTCAAAACACATTTATTGGCATCGATTACGATCTAGAATTTAATTAATTTGATTAATTAATTTGATTAAATTTAGAATTTAATTAATTAATTTGATTAATTTTATACTTATAATTTCTTTTATGCTGACCGTAATGTGGGGAGGGGGATTTAAAATAAATAGGTCAATGGAAGTAAATTGTCTTTTTTTTCTTGTAAATTTCTAAAATTAGTGATGACGCCCGTTAAAATAACGATGTAAATTTGTAGTTTCAATTGGAAACCAAAAATTATAGGATTTGCGTAAATTACAAACCATACTGGGTTTTCTGATGAAGGAGAGAGCGGCCTCTCAGAATGTAATTTGTGAAACGTTAAATTTCATAGGAATCAAACTCGCAATTTTAGATGAACTTTTTTCAATTATCAGGCTATTTTTAGACGGTATATAAACGTCGAACGTGGACACAGGGCCTGAGCAACCAAAGAGTAGCGGATCACAGCACATCGAACATGCGAGTATAGGCCAGCGTATCAGTTAAACGGTGAGGTGAAGATTAGGTATACCCCTTTGGGGGATGAAGGTATATATATATTTTTTTTTTTTTTTTTTTTTACCGTACGAGATGGGTACTATCAACGTGCTGATTATTATGTAATGAAATTATAAGTGAACGGGTGCGATTATTGTCCATATTTGTCATGTTTTTCGTGAAAATAGTATGTGCGATCTGTTCAGGAATTTTGTATAAACATTTTCTTGTTCTTTCTATGCTGTCCTGATAATTGCTGTATAATTATATAAATAATTGTTTCGATTGTAAAGCGAACTTTGATGAGGAATCGTTGGAATAGATTGTGAACTTGAAATTTGTGTAGCCAATGTTAAGAAAATTGTCCGTTATTTTTGGCACGTTATAGAATTGTTACAGGTTGTAAATTCGGTTATTAGCGTGAAATGTTATTTATGCAAATATTGTGAAAATTATAGTTTGTTTTCGATTTTATAAAATGATGCAAAATATCTGATGTGTGGAATTTGTCCTTCTAATGATTTCATCTCTATCTAACTTGAATTTTGTTAACGAAAAAAATAGTTCCAAAATAAATAACTTTGTTGAATAAACAAATAAATTTGTTAAACGTTATTAATAAGTTTTCCTAGTGAACTTCAAATTACAATAAATTATGATAGACGAAAGAGGAAAGAAAATAAAGAAATAATGAATTTAAATAAATTATAATAAATAATAAAAGGTAAAACACGGCGATATAATATATAATATATATATATTATATATATTATATATAATATATATATATATATATATATATATTCTGACAACTCTCCATAATATAAATAAAAATTAAAATAAATGGTGTTATTTAGCAACTCTCCCTAATAAGGAATACCTGAACAATTAAAATGCTATCTGGCAACTCAGCAGACCCTGGCCAAATTATTAGACTCAGTGGCTAAAAGTTTTCTTTAATGAAACAACCTATATTTTTTCCAATTTATATTTATTTTTACGTATATTATGAACTAAATTATTTGCTACAAACTTCTTAACATAATGTGTGAGTATAGATGTGAGTGTCAGTCTTGAGCGGGGGCGTGGACAAAGGGGAAATGTGGTGATAAGGAAATCTAGCCTCGCACGTTATCTGTAACACCTTGTGTTGTTTACCATTTATTTCAATTTCAAAGCACTCTTTACACTGAATGGATGTTGTTTCACGATGAAGCTTAAATTTGCTTAAATTAATATACTTTTTTATGCTCTAGTTTAGTGTGTGAAATTTTAACTGTACCTTGCTACTTTTCAGATTGATACACTATTGACTCGAGAGAAAAGCTATGGTAAACATTAGATTTTGTAAATCCAATGTTATAAAAATTAGATTTTTGGAAGCCCATGTGAACTTAGTGGGAATACTTTACCTACATTCGAAAAGGTTTTCAGATACTATTTGCTAATAAGAGAAAATATGAGAGCAGATGATAGGAAAGCTAAACCAAATGTATCAGAAACTGCAGAAAACGTGGCTTATCACGTGGAAGAGTTATGGAAAAAGTCCTCAATTCCTATAATTTCTCACAAAACTGTCATTCGTAAGATCAACGTATTTAATGATAAATACAAATCTTTAATCAAACGATCAAAGGACAGACAAAAGCAGGAAGTTTACAAATCATTGAAGAATAAATTTCTTCTAAATGCTTCAGCCAAATTATTCGAGCAGCTGACGAGGAAGCTTCTAACAGTGGCTGTATCCTCCAGCGTGGGACACGTCAACGCGAAGAAGAGGCGACGTCAAACCGAAACATCAACGCGCTGGTGGCCAAACTTCCTCAAATCTCCGTACAGCGGGCTGTCTACGGTTGGCCAGACTGGCAGTCGACGGCCTGTTGCGTGGCACGGTCAGAGTGCCGATCGGTTCCCAGGGCCGGACCTATACCAGCGTGCTATTTTTTCATTTACGGGGAGCAATTGCGTTCTCCCCGGACTACTCTTACTCTCCGGCGACATTAAGACTAATCCAGGCCCCACTACAACTTACACATGTCACCATACACAAAGAATAGCCACAATAGGACCATGAGACACATACAGAAGCATAATATTAACATATTACAGTACAACGTAGATGGCCTCACAAACAAAATCATGCAGCTTAGGGAATTCGTACACAAACAAACCATTCACATAGCACTTATACAAGAAACAAAACTAAAACGCACACGCACAACACCCACCCAGTGGCGTAACTAGGGTGGGGCAGGTGGGGCGCGTGCCCTGGGCGCCAAATTTCGGGGGGCGCCATTTTTATGATTTAAAAAAAAAATTTAAGAGTAAAAACATGCTCTTTTGGAAATGTACCGGTACCATATCTCTAGCCATCGAATTTCCATGAATTTCAGATTTTTAACTTCATTTAACTTTATTAATTCATTCTATTTTTATTAGAATTTTATTATGAATTATTAATTTATTCTATTTTTTTTGTTTCTTTCTCTAGAAAATTTTACCATGAAGCGAACATTGCCGATACCGAAAAGTCAGAAAAAGAAGCTAAGTGGAGCAGAAGGCAGGAAGAAAAGAAAAATGCAAGAAGCAGAAGCTAAAAAGTCAAGTGGCTTTATGATGTCATTTCTTGAACAGCAAGAAGCTGGTCCTTCATCAGCATTAACTGCATCAGATATGAGTGTTGACCAACCCGCCAGTGTATCAGAAGGAGAATTAAGTGTCTTTCAAGAACCAGAAGTGTCTTTCAAGAAGCCAGAAGATACTAAAACTTTAAGTAGCGAAAAGCAGGAAAAAACAGCACAGCCTATACCAGATGCGATTCAGCATCACGATGTAGGCTTCTTGGAGTTTGATAAAATATCAAAAAAAGTGATTTTATCAGATGCCCTGAGGACAGAAATGGTCACATTGGATTCGAAGTATTTTCAAAATAGTGAAGGGCCATTTGTTCCCACACAAACCCGATCAATGAATGAAAGATGGTTTAAAAGAAAGTTGGGAAATGGATGTGGAGAAGAAGTTTGGCGCTCATGGCTTGTTTATTCTCCAGAGAAGAATTTTCTTGGGTTATTAAAATTGTTGGCAAGGTTTGATCCTGTCATGAAAGAACATCTCAGTATTGTGGAAAAGCACCCTGGAAGAACATCATATTTATCTCAGTTAGTGCAGAATGAATTTATTCAGCTGATGGCTTCTACTGTTCGCCAGAAATTGTTACAGAGCATTCATAAGGCCAAATATTTTGGCCTCATGTTTGATTCTACTCCAGATCAAGCACATCGAGAGCAAATGGCAGAAACAGTTCGTTATGTTGCTATTGATTTTCAGGAGAAAACAATTTTTATAAGAGTCTTTTCTTGGATTTATCCAATTAAAACGAAAGGATGCTGAAAACATTGTGGAAGTGATTTTGGAACAACTGGAAAAAGACAAAATGCCGCTAGAAGACTGTCGATCTCAATGCTATGACAATGCTGCAGTTATGGCTGGTTATAAAAGTGGTGTTCAACAGGGATTATTGTAAAAAATAGCAAAGCTATTTTTGTAAACTGCGATAATCATTCTCTCAATTTGGTTGGAGTGCGTGCTGCTAACCATGATGCAGTGATGGTGACTTTTTTTGGTGCAATTCAGTCGCTTTATTCATTCTTTTCACGTTCAACTCTCCGTTGGCAAAAGCTGAAAGATGCCATACCAACAGTTGTCAAATCTGAATCTGAAACTCGATGGAGTTCCAGAACAGAGGCTGTGAAGCCTGTTCATGAATACTTTGATATTATAGTGGAACTCTTGCAAAGCATGGTTGATGATCAAAATGAAACTGCTGATACAAGAGGTGATGCAAGGCAGGTGCTGAATCAAATTTTGACTTTTCATTTCTTGGCTTTGCTTGGATTTTGGACCAAAATTCTTGTTCGGATTGATCGTGTTCAAAAACGACTCCAAGATCATACCATGAACTTTCATGATGCTGCTTATGATTTAAAAGCCCTTCAAGTTTATTTTTAAGCAGTCGAGAATCATTGGCCAGTGAATCACTTGAAGCAGCGCTGAAACTGTGTGATGAATGGGATATTTAAGTAGAAAGACGCCCCAGAAAGATGAAACAAATGCCTGGTGAAAAAGCCAAGGATGTAGGGTTAACTGCGAAAGAAGAAATGATGAGAATAATGAAAGAAACTATTGATCGTCTCCATAATGAAATGGAAGAAAGATTTGTCCGTCTCCATGACTTGGATTCAAAATTTGGATTTTTTTTAGATGCTAGAGGATTGTTGTTTGACTCAAATGAAAGCAACAGTAGTCATGACGTAAATATCTTAAAGAAAAGTTATCTCAACCTTGGACAGTTTTATAGCAATGATATTGACGGCTTTGAGCTTCATGAAGAAATCCTGGATTGTAAGATGCTTCTGAAAAGTCGCCCAAATGTTCAGATTTCTAAAGTTTGTTGTTCAGTATAGAGATGAAAATGTTTTTCCAAATTTGAGAGTAGCTCTTCAGATAATGCTCACTATTGCAATTTCAATTGCCAGCTGTGACCGATCTTTCAGCAAGTTAACATTGATCTTATATTTGAGAGCTTCAAAGGGCATTGAACGTGAGGAAACTGAAATAACAAATTTTGATGACATTATTGATAAGTTTGCATCAGCAAAAGTAAGAAAAATACATGTTTAGTGTGAAGTTCCAAATTATTCATTAAAAGAGCCAAAAATAATAGGTGCAAACAAGGCATTTCTTTTAAAGTACCATATAATTGGAATGATTTTTGTCAGTATCTAATATTCTAATTGCCAATTCTGCTATCGGTAATTCAGTAAAATTCAAGAAAACATCAAAGTGTATTCTCATGAAAAGTTATGCCTCTCCTTGTACATATATTAATTGTTTCTGTTGTAATTCGGCAAATAATTAACCATACTTTGGTTCTATAAAATTAAATTGTATTAATAGAAATTTAATATCAACCTTAATAGTAAATATACGCGGTTATGTATATGGATAGAAAAACATTAAAGTATAAACTGTAAAAATATTTTTTATGAATTGTATTTTCATTTCATTTCATTTTATTTTTACATATTTTTGTACAGTTTTATATGTATATAACTGTTTTTCATTTTCATTTGTCATAAAATAAACTTTTTAAAAGTATATTTTGTTAGCGGTATTATTACGAGTAACCAGTTTGAGTACCATTATAAGAATTCAGCCAGAATTTTAAAGAACACTGGTTTTAAGGGCGCCATTTATTGATTTGCCCTGGGCGCGATCAACCCTAGTTACGCCTCTGCACCCACCATCCCTGACTTCACGGCGATCTGTCAAGATCGTACTGGGGGTCACGGAGGTGGACTCATCACTTACATACGTAAAACATTAGCTACACTGATGCCACCCAAAACATTACAAACAATCCATGCAGATAACACGATAGAAATACAGGCAGTTAACATTAAAACACGCGCGAAACACAACACCACACTCATCAACATTTACATCCCACCAGATAGTTCACCTCAGGTGCCAGCCAATTACAGTCCAGTTACACAATCTGGCCTCTCTCACTAGTGTCATCTTAGGAGGAGATTTTCAACGCTAAAGACACTAGTTGGTACCTGCACAACCAAAAAGCAACACCAGAGGTGCCAACATAACCACACAACTAAACAGCCCCTTCATTCTTAACAATACAGAAGAACATACACACATACCACATCAAGCAGGATACTGAAACTCCTCCCCAGACATGACGTTCTGTTCCCCCCCTCACTAGCAACACATACACACTGGAGAACAGAAAAACAACTGTCATCAGACCACCTGCCCATCATCATTACAACACGTTCTACACTCTGCCCCAACAGCCTTTGGCACACTTACAGAAATTACAAGAAAGCTGATTGGGAACAGTTAAAAATACAGACTGAGGAACAATTCACTGCATTAAACAGCACACCCATCATAAACATCAATACAACATTCAAGACATTTAATCAGATCATCAATAATACAAACAAATACATACCCAAGGGTAACATTAGGAAATACAACCCAAATTACACTAGAGAAATAGCCCACCTCATGAGGCAACGTAACAACCTCAAACATAACACAAAAACACCACACACAGAAGCCATAAAACAGCAGATACAACAGCTCAACACAGAAATAAACAACAAACTTAAAGTAAAACAAACGGAAGCATTAGGGAATTCATAACAACACTAAACCACTCCACAGATACATTCAGGCTATACAAGACTATAAACGTCATTACCCACTCTAACAGCGGGATTCACACCTCACACGCGGCTATCTGTCGCAGCCAAAATAATATCCCAACATATACACAACAAACTAACATTGTAGTTAATCACTACGCAAAGATAAGTCACTTAAATAGAGACAACAACCAGAAATATGCAGACAGACAAACAGCCAGACACAAGAAAACCTACAGACTCGACACGACCATTACACCCTTCAATACAGACCAGACCACCAAGATCATCAAAAACATTAAGAATTCGAAGGCTACTGGACCAGACAACATATATAACATACACCTTAAACATTTGGGCCCACAGGGAATACTAGCTCTCACAAACATTAGCACATATTCAGACAACACTATTATTCTTGACATATGGAAACAAGGTAAAATTATTACACTACTCAAACCAAATAAAAATCCAACAGAACCAGCTTCCTATAGACCCATTACTTTACTATGCACACCTTCCAAAGTAACAGAAAGACTAATCTTACAAATCACCAACCCACACATACCACTATCGCCTACTCAACATGGATTCAGACCTCACCACTCAACCACGACATTACTCACTAACCTCACGCAGCACATCATGGATGGCATCAACTCCAGACGACCAACTCAACGTACACTATTAGCAACAATAGACATTAGTAAAGCATTTGATGCTATCCCACGCTTCCCTCTCATAAACAAAATACTCAACACAAACATGCACAATAACACCAAAAGGTGGCTGAGCAACTATCTCTCAGGAAGATACTCACATGTCTCATTTAATGGCAAGTCATTCAAAAACAAGCTTTTTCCGAACGGGGTCCCTCAAGGCTCTGTCCTCTCACCAACACTGTACAACTTATACATGCATGACATTCCAACACCCATAGATAACAAGCTTACCTTATCATCATATGCAGATGACATCACTTTAATATCCACCCACAACAACATCGACACCGCTACAAATAACCTACAAACATACATAAACAGTATACAAGACAGCTCACACACAATAGACTCAAAGTAGAGCCCACAAAATCAACCATTACCTTGCTAACAAGCAACACAAAAGAACACCAGATAACTCCACAGCTTACACTAAACAACACCAACATTCCACACACTCACAGGACCAAAATACTTGGGGTCACATACAACACATCATTATCTTTTGCAAACCACATTCAGGACATTAAAAACAAATGTGCATCAAGACTTAACACGCTTAGGGTACTAACAGGCACAAACTTTGGACACCAGCAGGAAACATCACTTATATACAAACAATATATTCGCTCAGTTATGGACTATGCTCGCCCATGCTGAGCACCCATTATCTCAAACACACATATAAACACCTTACAGACAATACAAAACAACGCACTTCGTATCATTACAGGAGCACTCAAACAACACCAATAGAACACCTGCACACAAAAACAAAAATACTGAAAGTTAGGGAACATTTAGACATGAGGGGAACACAATTCTTGGCAGCATCGACAACTAACCTACAACACCCTTGCCACTACATGTACAATCATGCACCAACACCTCGCACCATTAAAGTAACACCAGAAAGACATTATAACCAAATACCCCATTCCATACCACGCCCCACAGACATCACACAGTACAGAAAACACATACACAAACACCTAACCCACAAAGCACTGACACGACTCGGTCCGAATGCGGTCGTAGGTGCGAAGTCGCCACCCATTGACAGGTCAGAGACCAGCCTGAGCAGGTCGGATCGAGTTAACTTAGCACGATTCCGATGTGAACATCACCCCAACTTACAGACATATAAACACAGACTAGACAACTCCACAGACAACATCTGCCACCTGTGCCAGGACACACCACAAACAATTGAACACATTATGACAGACTGTACCGCGCTCTAGCACAACATAGAACACAACACAACATCACTAGTGCGCTGAACTTTTGGTCCACTCCAGAGAGGGCGATCGGCTGCGTGCCGCCGGCTTGCTCGATCAGGGTGGACTGATCGGCTAACCAACAACAACAACAACTTTTCAGATTTGTAGTTATTTTCTTTGGTCTTGTTCTAATTGATAATATGGGCCGATTGTGTGATATTACGCCAAGTAAAAAGGCGAGGATTAGTGGTTTATTGATTGCCGATACTTTTTCACAAAGAGAGATAGCGCGTAAACTGAATGTGTCTCAATCAAGTGTCCGAAGAATCTCGTCAGTCTAGTCCAGGGGTCCCCAAACATCTGATCTTGTCGACCCCTTGATGAGCTTATAAAGTTATCATCGACCCCTAACCCAAATTCTCAATATTTAAAATAATTTTATATGAAATGAAGTCAAGAAACATCAAAATATAGTCAATATTTATTAATCATTATAGTTATACAATTATCATTATTAGTAATTAAGTGAAAATTAATAACTGCTAAATACCTTTATAATTAAATCTTCTCTAATGAGATGGATGGGCATTAACAAGGGCATGAACATTCGGCTGTAGGTTTGAGAGTTTGAGCCTTCAGTCACCGCGCTCATCGATGTTAAGCCTAGAACTTAAACCTAGACCCCTATAACTTTATCGAACCCCTATCGACCCATAGATCTTTATTGACCCCCCGCACAGTCCCATCGACCCAGGGGGTCGATACTGACCACTTTGGAAACCCCTGGTCTAGTCAGTCTCGTCAGTGAGTCTAATGATTTTGACAGGGTCTGTATATATGTGGGGGGTGGGTGTAGGCAACTGAGCATCTCTGAAGTTGAGTGTGATAATTCACAGATGTAGGGTTTTTTTTTTTGGTGAAGTAACACTTTTGATACCTCCGAACATGAAAAAATTTCTATCAAAAAACTAGAAACATTTTTACTGTGGGGAAAAGATATGTTTTCCTAATTAGGTTAAGTTAGTTACTGTGTGGTTAGGATAAGTTAGTCTATATTAGGTAGTACTTCACTATTTAATGACTGAACAGAAAACCCACTTCGAGATCTCAGTTGCGTCCGAAATACTTATCATGCCATTCTCGGTTCAATGTCACTAAGGTTAAGTTGGGTTAAGTTAGGTTTGGTTAATTAGTTTTTAGATATATGGATTAAAAAGTCACTTTATGAATTTAAAAAACTGCGCACACGCGTGTGTGTGTGAGTGTGTGTGTGTGTGTGTGTGTGTGTGTGTGTGTTCCTATTTCTTAACAATGAAATTACTTTCCTTTAAAATGTTTGGCATTGCTATCAGGTTCAATACACATTCCAAAGAATTTGTGGAAAAGATTTTCCTAAAGTGAAATCAAGAAAAATAAAAAAAATCACTTCTTTAATAAAGTTAAATTGAAAAACGATAGACGTCACAATTTTCCAAATGGGTTCGAAATTTATCCAAAAGAAACCTTACATAGGAAGAGGTTTCTGCGCGAAGAAAAGGCCTAAATTTTGCATTTATTCCAAGAATATTCTCTAAGAAACTCGAATCACTGGAATTGAAAACACGTTGAGTTCGGCAATGAACAAAAAGATGAGATTCGCTTCGACATTTTAACTGAATTAAATAAGAAAACTTGAATAACCCAAAATCGTAATTGCGGCAATTACGTTCTTACGGAAAGCCAAAACTGTAACATCTTTTCAGCTGATGCGTGGTTGTTATGAATAAGAAGGATTATGAAGAAAAAGTTATTCTTTATTTAATGATGGAACCACACACGAGGAATTAGATAAAGATCTAACTGTTTACCTCAAAAATAGACAGAACAAAACACTTTTTTAAAAAATTTGAAAATAATTTAAATACAAATTACTCCCTGAAGCTGTACTCAAATACCTTCATAATTTCTAGATTATATGATCTCAGAACACAAAAATATCAAAAGTAAGTAACTGCTCAACAGGGCCAAAAAATTATTAATTAATACTCAAACCGGAGTGAAGAGAGAGGATGATAAAAAAGTAATGCACACCCTCCTGATACATGCGCAGGTTCTTAATAAAATAATTATAATATCTTGGTCTGTTTAACCTCCTTTATAATAGCTAAGTTATATGATAGAGAGGACCTTGTGCTTCTCGGAGGATCCGAACAGCTCCCCTACCAAGGAGGGCCCAGAAAAGCACTTTAATCTCAAAATCTGAAGTCACAGCCGTGCCTCGAACTCTGGACTTTCAGATTAACAGCCGGCCTCTTTTTCCAATGGATCATCCTGGCGGATTATATCACTAAAATATTGAAGTTATTCTTCATGGGCTTTAAACTGTTAACTCTTTTAATCAAACCAGTGATGTACAGTAGCGTGGTCATTTTCAATACGCATATATTGTATACGTGTATGCCATTACAGTTTTGTAAGAATGTGTCATAAGAAATTTACAACAAAATCATCTCAGATTTTCAAAGTAAAATTAAATAAATTATAGTTTATTTAATGTATAAACTACCAATATCAAGTATATATATTCAAATATAATTTATAAATTATGTGCATCGTAACTATAAAGTAAATAATAAATATGTATTTCATATTATTTATTTATTATAATTGAATGAGTGTGGCGAAAATTGGCATTTGATGACAGGTACTTGAAAGGAACACGGAAATATTGTGCTATCTTAAGACAGTTCACAATGAGGCTCATTTTGGAGTGCTTATGTTAATGTATGTACGCCTTTCTGTAACGTTCGAGCTCTTTGAGCAAGATGTTTATTAGCAATTTTCACCATATTAGAAAGATCATATGGGTTTAATGTATATTTTGTGGTTAGCAATGTTAGAAATAAGGGACCTTTTCCAGTTTGTGTACCGTTTTTCATATAATTTATTTTTGAGAATATTTTTGTTAAAACTAACGAAAATATCACGACTTAACCTAACCAATTATGAAGAGCGTACAGTTGATCTATTAGTAAATAGTAAATACTATTCCAGAAACAAACAATGTTATAATTAATAATAGATCAACTGTACGCCCTTGATAATTGGTTAGGTTAAGTCGTGATATTTTCGTTAGTTTTAACAAAAATATTCTCAAAAATAAATTATATGAAAAACGGTACACAAACTGGAAAAGGTCCTAAACAAGACGCATGGTAATATTACTGAACACAATGAAAATTTATTAATATTACTGGGATAATTAATTATAAATTAAAAAAAATTAATAAATTTAAAAAATATAATGCTAATATTTATAATATATACAGTATGTTAACTTTCTTTTTTGTAATAATTCATGACTTGTCTTAATTCATTTTTAAAACAACGTTAACCTTTTGTGAAAATTCGTCCAAATCATGTATGCCTTCTCGGATCCCCGTAACCTTGATGATTACTCTTTATCCGTGCATTTCAATTCCAACCTTCGCTTTGCTCAGAGTTACATGTCCATTCGTCTCCCACTTTGTTCTTCCTTTCTGATCTGTATCACCTTTTTTGTAAAACACTCTGCCTTTAAGTGTTCTATGCCTGGGTCATGGTGTTCAGTCAATCATGGTTCATAAACTTTATACATGTTGTTATATAACCAATAAATTGCGAAATTACGTTACTGTTGGCTCCCATTCCGATTGTAATTGTGAATTGGATATTCGCATGAGACTTTTTTATTGTTTTTTTTAAAAGAGAGGAATTTCTTATAAAACGACTACCATAAAGCGCCCCATTCTTGATCAAGCCTCGAGTAACTAAACACACTATTCCATATAAGGTAATAAGAAGCTTCATAAGTATGAATCCTTATGCGACAATCCATGATTTGCTGCACATGACTTAACACCCCATTTACTCACCCTCTCGGCTTACGTCTACCTATATAAGGCAGAGTACTACAGCCAGAGTCAGAAGTTGTGGACCCTAAACAGTGTATGGAAAATTTGGGAGTACCGAAATGGAAGACCCACCTAATCTTGGATAAGCCATATTGACATTAAAATAAATAATAATAATAAAAAATAACTCGGAAGGAGAACATGAACTCTTGCTGAGAAAAATTAAAAAGACACCAACGAAAAAACAAATATGGGATGAAAAGAAAAAAAGATCCCATGGCTAGAAATAGCAACACGGTTTTAAGAAGAAGAAGAAAAAGATCGGGATAAGCAGAATAACAGGGCGAGAAGCTGAATAAGCATAAGCGGATTAAGCATAACAACAGCGACGGAAAAAGCCGGAATAAAAATGTTTTAGTGGTGTCAAGAGATAAAATTCATAACAGTTTCAAGGTAAGAAGTTCATAAATTTCCCTTCGGTTATTAAATTTAGGTTAAATAAGCTGACATTTCAGCTGTAATTGTTTAACAAAAGTGTATGGAAGTCCTGTTTATGGACAATTAGTTAGGCTAGTTCATCTTTGGCCTAGGTCTTCCATCTCCAACGTAGCCTAGGTTGTGTTTAGGCTAATCTGGTTGGAGCAGGACCTATAATTTCCATATATAAATGGTGGCCCGTGTTGGGGAAGGGTTATTTGCTGTGAAAACCTTAACCTTGAATAAAATAAAATAAAATAAATTAAAACAAAAAAATAATAAAATTACGCCTTATCAAACATTTTGACATCTGAACAGAATTTATTCCATGTTTGGCTTTTTCAAATACTTACTACATATAAATAATAATAAATTACGAAGCCCTAACTAAAAATAAAAATAAGAAATAATTCAAATGCTTCAAAACTTATCATTTGGTCATAAATGTGGTAAAATTCTAGAATAAGGGTAATCAGAAGCCTAGCCTATTTAACCAAAATAAAGCTTATTTATAGAGTTGAAAGGGTTTTAGGATTTTGGGGACTTAATTTTGGAAAAATAAAATAAATAAAGTATGGCTGAATGTGAAGCAATTGAGGCAACGATTAAATCATTAAAAAGGAAGAGATCAGCAAGGAAGGGAGTCATTACCAGGCTTTTAACTACCTTTAATAGCAAAGAAAATCCAAATAAAAGGGATTATGATACTGTTTTGGGTGGTTTAAATAGAATTAAACAGGAAATAATAATTATAGATGAGGAAATTGTTACAGAAACTGATGCGTTAAATGTTGGTGAAGAGACATATACAGCACCAGAAAAAGCCGGAATAAAAATGTTTTAGTGGTGTCAAGAGATAAAATTCATAACAGTTTCAAGGTAAGAAGTTCATAAATTTCCCTTCGGTTATTAAATTTAGGTTAAATAAGCTGACATTTCAGCTGTAATTGTTTAACAAAAGAGTATGGAAGTCCTGTTTATGGACAAATAGTTAGGCTGGTTCATCTTTGGCCTAGGTCTTCCATCTTCAACATAGCCTAGGTTGTGTTTAGGCTACTCTGGTTGGAGCAGGACCTATTTTTTCCATACAGTGGCTTCTCTTAGACTTGGCTCACTAGGAGGCCTAGTACGGTTTAGCGTGTTTGCCACAGTTCGATGTGGCCTGGTAGATCAAAATGGTTATAGGAGAGAAGTGTTAAGACATTCATTTAAGTTAAGGCTCAACCACATAACTAAGTGAATCACATTAAATGTTATTAGCTCGACCACATCATTTTAATAATCCCTCGAAGCATAAAGTGCATACAATACTTACTAAGAAACCACTCAATAATTAAGGGTCACTTGACCGACAAGAGACCATCCCTCATTAGGCCAAAAGCAGAACCCATCAGCTCCCATCTACATGATATATACACATACGTATATATATATATATATATATATATATATATATATATATATATATATGGGAATATATATATATGATGAAAATAACCACGAAGGAAAAAGGAAACACAGAATGGTGCTCAAGCGCTTTCGTCTAATGACATCCTCAGGAACACTGAGATAAATAACAAGTTCGAGACTATACATAGGTCACAAAAAAATAAAAATTGTAGGAGGAGCATACAAATTTATAAGGAAAAGCTACCAGAGTTTTAGCACTTTGCCCCTCTTGTCTAAATCCGTTCTGAACGAATTCAAAACAACAGGATCAAGCGAAAAAAGGCCCTGGTTAATGTTGAAATTATTTGTAAGTTGAATAATGGCAGACTCAAGAATATTTCTATTAACAATGTTGCTTGAGTGAAACAAAATTGAAGCATTATTCCAATCAATACAGTGGGATAACTCTAACAAATGGACGAAAAGGGCACTGGACGACTGTCCCGTTCTAACGGAATATTGATACTGTTTTACACACGTGTGCAAATCCTTTCCCGTCTGTCCACTGTAAAAGGAATCACATTGTTTACAACCAATTTTATAGATAATGCCTGAATTATTGGTAGATATTCTTTACTATGATATTTTTCACAATATTGTCATATGAAAATACTACGTTAATGTTCAAAAGTTCAAGTACATTAGCAATGCCTAAAAAGCCTACGAAAAATGGAAGTACTAAAATGTTCTTCGACAAAGTGCGAGGGTTATTATTCACATGATAGATAATGCCTGAATTGGTTGTAAACAATGTAATTCCTTTAACATTGGACAGATGGGAAAGGATTTGCACACGCGTGTAAAACAGCATCAGTATTCCGTTAGAACGGGACAGTTTCGTCCATTTGTCAGAGTTATCCCACTGTATTCATTGGAATAATGCTTCAATTTTGTTTCACTCAAGCAACATTGTTAATAGAAATATTCTTGAGTCTGCCATTTCTCAACTTGCAAATAATTTCAACATCAGCCAGGGCCTTTATTCGCTTGATCCTGTTGTTTTGAATTTGTTCAGAACGGATTTAGTCAAGAGAGGCAAAGTGCTAAAACTGTGGTAGCTTTTACTTATAAATTTGTATGCTCTTCCTACAATTTTTTTTTGTGACCTATATATAGTCTCGAACTTGTTATTTATCTCAGTGTTCTTGAGGATGTCATTAGGCGGAAACGCTTGAGCACCATTCTGTTTCCTTTTTCCTTCGTGGTTATTTTCATCATAAATATTATTTACGTGTTACTTTCGCGAAATAATTTTCATATATATATATATATATATATATATATATATATAATATATATATATATATATATATATATATATATATATAGTATCCCCCAAGAAGTGACCATCCTTTCCACCGGGCCAACAAAACGAAGGATAACTAAATGAAACAAAAATCATATTAAACTTTATTGTCCTTAAGATGATAGTTTATTGTTAACATTATTATTATTATTATTATTATTATTATTAATGTTTAAAAGTAACTAAGCATTAGTATGATAATATCGCTGTTATGTTCACTGTATGAATGATACCTATGCAGGGCCGAATGTTTGTCGGCCGTATTTAAACTATATTTATGTTGATAAAGCTATCTTTTGAAATCAGTAGTTTCACTAGTATAACTCTTCGAACAGCCTCTGCTTCCGCTGAATTTGAATGATAATTATATACCAGACAGACTGAACAGTGTTTTACTTTCTATCAAATTTACGTCAGATTGGAACATAATTCAACTCTTTCGATCATCGACGTTCAACTTAAAGTTCCTAATAACACACCCGCCTTTACCGTTTTTAAAAAGACCACCCATTCTACCCACTCTAACGTTTGTGTCTATTCGTTTTCCTTCCATAGTTTATCTACAAAAAAAAGGGTATTCTCAAGGGAATGTTCCTGTGAACTCTTAGGATCTGTAGAGACTCTTATCTTTTGTTTTTATATGTAGTAAGGAAGGAACAAGGACGAGCACCCGCAAAAATGACTCCCCTTATATAAGAAGAAGGGAGCCAAAATCAAGGTTTCTGAGGCCCACGATGCCATTTTATTATTATTATTTTTTAATAAATTTTGAAAAGATTGCGTAGTGTAAGATGCATGTACTGTATGTGTAGTGAAGAATAGAGGGAGAAGTATGTGTTTGAGAGCATGCTGGATTGCTCACAGGTAGACGAGACACGGAAAAAGATCAGCTAAAGAGGACAACAGTGACAAGAGAAACGGGAGTTTCAGCATTCCCTGTCTCCTTCCTAACGTCCACCGTAGAGTACTTCCTGGTCGATTGGTGTCCACAATCTCCTCCTCCTATATCTAGACTCCGAATTTTATCATACCAGGAATGCTTTTACAAAATTGCGATATCTTCCCAGTTTTATTTATAAAGGTTTACGAGCTGACAAAAAGAAGTTTTATAGTAATACTTAAAATAAAACTTTTCGGAACGCTTTTAATGCGTAGCCTCTGCGGAGCGTCGTTTCCCCTGAACTTAAACTGGTATCATAGATTTCTTATTCGACTCATGTTCTTTTACTAAAGAACATGAGTGGAACCTAACTCTTCTTTTAATACTGGAGTATATAAGATTCCATGTAGAGGTTGTTCTAAGAGCTATAGTGACGAAACTATTAATTTCGAAAGACGCCTTTATCAACATTAATATAGTGGGCCTAGTATGTGCCGAGTGAAGTGATGCTGTTTAATTTAGTGCTAATGATTAATTGATGTAATGATTCATTGTTAATGACAGGCTGGGTCAACAATTTATGATGTCCTACGATATGACCGGTTTGAAGGTGGCTAATGGAGTAGGCCTACTATACTGTAATTACTTTTGAGTGATACGAATTGATTCGAGGTCACCAGTTTGGATTACACCCAAACAAATAATAAGGTTATAAAAATCACCTTGTTGTTTTGTGTTTAATTAAGAAAATAATTCAGTTATTTGTTCACAGTAAATAACAATGACAATGAAGGTATTTACGGTGATTAACAATTATATAACGGCATTTATAGTATGCTAAATATGAATGAGGATTAGCAAATGAGGAAATGGTTATACAGATTAATTGTTAAGTAATACACTCATTTATGATAGACTAATGGGATGCAAAAATGGAACACAGCATGAAATATGAAACCTATTGATAACAGAAATTATGTACGTACGTTTTGGTACGCTGAATAGATTACGCAATACACTGATTTAGGTAGGTTAAAAGTTATGCATAAATGGAACATGGAATAAATGATGCAGCGTAATAATAATAGAAATTATGCACGTACGTTTTGGTACACTGAATAGATCACGTAATACACTGATTTAGGTAGGCTAAAAGTTATGCATAAATGGAACATGGAATAAATGATGCAGCCTAATGATAATAGAAATTATGCACGTACGTTTTGGTACACTGAATAGATTACGTAATACACTGATTTAGATAGGCTAAAAGTTATGCATAAATGGAACATGGACAAGATGCTGCAGCCTAATAATGATTGGAAGAAATGCAATGACAGTGGTTATATGATTAACAATTATATAACGGCATTTATTACTATGCTAACGAATGATTGATGCTTAGCACATGAGGAAATGGTTATATAGCTTAATTGTAATATATAGATAGGCTAATGAGTGTGCACAAAGGGAAACGCAATACGGATTTGATACAACACTATGAATAGGAATAGGAAATAAATCTACTGCGTGTTTTAACGAGAGTCAGTTAGAACGCTTATGGGACACTTTGATATGGCCTAGGAAAATGCGGTTCTGTTACACTGTGTAGTCTTCACGAGAGTTGCTTAGAAAAGATGCACTGAGCTTACCGAGATTGTCGAATACCTCTGGGGATGGAGTGTGGCTTGGAGGCTGACCTATTATTGTAGGCTCGAGTGTCGCTGACCGTCCGTTGTTTCGCACGTAGAAGTTGTTTCGTGAAAGCGGATGCGGGCCTACTGGAGTCTCGTTGACGGCCGTTTTTCGTAAGTGGTGTGGGGGATGAACAGAGATGAAAGACGGGATTGTAGCTTCATAGAAAATTCACGTACCGTATCCTCCTTGAGGATTTTTTGTAGCGTGTTGGACTTTTCCGGTGCCCTCGAGGATGATTGAAAACCGGTCAAGATGACGTGAGGAAGCCACAGGGACCCTACGGCAGTAGTGTGGTTTATTGCAGGACGGATTTATAGCTTACTTCAAGTGATGCTTCGTTTCTTGAATGAAATAGTGGCCTTGATCTGGTGCCTGCTAAAGCTGATGATGCAGGGAAACTGCGTGTAGAGTAGACTTACGAAGTGGACGCACGATAGGAGTGAGGATGAATGCCAGTAAACTGCGCCTTATATAACCTTCGGGACGTTCGAATTCCGCGGCACTCTGAGAAGCGTCCCCAAGCGTCAGTTATGTTGTTACGAGGCTAGCGTCATTGTTTTCGATTCCTTGAAACCACGTGTGTCTTTCGTTTCCATGTGATTCTAAGATGTTTGAGAATGGCGGGGAAAAGAATTCCTATGGCTGTTCTTTGTCTGTTTTTCTGTCTGTAGTTGTCTGTTCCGCTACATAAATATAGTTTAAATACGGACGATGAAAATTCGGCCCTGCATAGGTATCATTCAAACACTGAAGATAACAGTGATATTACCAGAGCTGGGCACTTCGCAAACACGTCCGCAAACCGCAAATTCCGCAATTGCGGAAGTATGTTTTTCGTTGCGGATTGCGCGTTTGCGGCAAAGTCATCGCAAATTAGTGAATTTGCGTTGCGGAACTAAGACCGCAAACACAAATCTTTCCGCAAATTTCCCACGTGGCCAGTTACTGGAGGAGACGACTGAACTTGTTGACAAAGCCAGAGGCGTACACTTGTAGAGGCTAGAGGGGTTGGTTGAGTACAGTGAGTTCAAGTTGTGTACAGTCACAGTCAGTGGCGGACCTACATTTTTGGGAACCCTGAAGCTTGAACTGTTATGGGGGCCCCTTCGCAACCAGCAACAATAGGGCAACATCCAACAAGGTTCAAAGGGCCTTGCTGCCTTTGCCCTTGAATAGATTCTGGCGAGCTCAGCGAGCCGATACAGCTGGGGGTTTCGGGCGCTGCAAGCCCCCGAGAAAATTTTGAAATTTGACCAATTACAGGGGCATTTTGAGGCCATATGAAATGGGTATTAGAGCATATTCTAAGGTCAATATTAAGTACTTCAAACCCATTGGCTTATGATTCTATCACTAAAATACCTTATTTTAAAAACAAACACTTAAAAAAAACTCCATCGATTTTGTTGAAAAATTCACTCATTAAAAAAAAAGTTGCTCTCAGGGCCCCTCCTGGATTAGGGGCCCTGAAGCTTAAGCTTCATTAGTTTCATAGTAGATCCGCCACTGGACTCACAGTGTTAACTTAATTTAACTTGTGTAATGTAATGGTGTACAGTTACTACAGTTACAGTACAGTCTTTCTAAACGTGTCTAGGTCTCAAAATTTATGAAATTCAAATGATTAAATTTATTATTTAATTTATTTACTATTTACTTGCGAGGTGTTTTTGTTTAAATAATATATCAATATATGTAGTATTTTTATTTCTTCTACAATAGTGATTTATTGTAATAAATTATTTAGCCTTGTTTTTAATAAAAACAAGGCTAAAACATTAAACATTAAAAGATATAAAAACTTTTTATACCTCTTTAATGTTTTGGATACTTTTTATAGTTAAAATTGCGATTGCGGAATTTGCGGTTTGCGGAAGTGTTTGCGGAAGTGCCCAGCACTGTAAAAATTGGAAATATGGTTTGCGTTTGCGGCACCAAAATGGCAAGCAGTTTGCGGATTTGCAGTTGCGGAAGGTAAGGTTTGAGTTTGCGGATTTGCGATTGCGGAAGTGATTTTGAGTTTGCGGTGCCCAGCTCTGGATATTACTAATGTTAGTCACTTTTAAACAGGGGCGTAACTGGAGTAAAAAAGTTTGGGGGGGGGGAACGAACACAATTCTATTGTTAGAATCACCCATTATCTGTGAGAATAATTATAAAAGTTGCCCCCACCCAACTTTTATAATTACTCCCATAAATAATTAATGAGTGCTTCTAACAATAGGATTTTGTTCGTCCCCTCCAAACTTTTTCAGTATAAAACACGGAAAATTCTAACTCGATCTTATGACTAATTTTTGGCTCTTAAAATTTCTCGTTTTTCAGAACATTTTATGGTTTGAGTTGCCTGTAGCATGACATTTTTAATATTTATCTTTTAAATTTTGACTCTTCCTGATAGTGTATATGTGGAATACCACCCATGGGCACGCGTGATTTTTATATAATGCAAAATTATCTCCACAGGATTCGAACCCTACACCTCTTTAATCTTTACTAGGAGTCGCCAACGCTACCACCACACTACGAAAGGGCAAAAGCTAATACACAAACCACGCGTTGTCATGCGTGTTATTCCAACTATGATACCCCAATATTACACCAGAGGTATTTGAATTATATGCTGCCATTACCTCCAGTGCTGGTGTTTAACGTGTAAAACATCTCTAAACGTGAAAGCGATAAGTGTTTCCTCGGTTATTGAAATATATGACAGGGGCAGGTTGTATTACTTTTAGCTTTTTACCTCATCGTAGTGTGGTTGTAACACTCGCGACTCCTACTCAAGATTTCCAGGTTTCGAGTCGTGGCATATATATATATATATATATATATATATATATATATATATATATATATATATAATATGCATCTGTACAGTATATACTTTGGTAGCGTGATATCGTAGAACAGTAAATTTATCAACTGCACAATGCTAAATGTGATACTTATCTTACACTTTATATAATACCAACATTTACGAGTATGAACAATTTAGGGCGGGTCATACTATGCATTTTTTTTTAAATCAATGGAGAGGGGTGTTCAAATGACATATTTTGGTGTATAGAATACAATTCTGAGAAAATATTTAATTCTGATAACCCTAACCTACATCATTTTGCAGTTGATTATTATTAAATTGTTGATTATTTTACTATTGTAGTTACCCCAGAATATGTCTTCTCACGTTTTCTATCATGGGCTTCACGTTATCTCTCATAGAGCATTGTTCTAACTAATTCATATAAACACATATAATGTAATTCATATAATAATAGTAATATTTAAATACTCAAATAAAAAGGTGTGCCATTCCACTTAATTGTAATTATCATACAGTTTGGTATATGAAATATTTTGACGGTTTTCTGGCGCGCATAAGGCCATTTTCTGAGCCACCTTTCTCAGAGGCTAGAATGTAACGTTTCAGAACATTCTAAAACGTTTTGTGAAATATTTGAAGTGACTCATGATTTATGAAGCTATTTTACCACCTCGGCTTGCAGTGAGGGGATAGATTTAATGATTATCTACTGATATTTTTTTTGTTACTGTTCACATGTGAGTATTATTCTGTTATATTTTAGAAAAAGCTATTTCTACGCATATTATAGTGATACATTGAGCAAAATTTAATTAACAACTTTGATTTGAGTTAAAATTAGGTGGTTCATTTTTAGTACAACTGAGCAGTATGAGGCCTATTTCAATGTTCTAAAGAATATTTTTAGGATGTGTTTCTTTAGTTTTTTAGAGTACATGAACAAATTATTTGCATTACAGACAACAGATAAATTAGCATTTTATAACATTTTGAAACCAAAAAAGCATAATGTGTTTAGCATTTGCAGATAAATTTGTTCTTGCCCATTTCAGCTCTTTTTTTAACCAAGAATTTTGGGCTGAAAAGAGTTAATACCTGTCTGTAGTGGATACTTAACTGTTGTATTATTGTTTTTATTTCAGTGTGAAACTTATTAAGAAAATGGCTCAAGTCAGAACAAGGACGAAATCAAGTTCTCATCTGAGTAATCTTGTTGGCACTGGCCGGGAGCTGTTGGTGTCTGAACTGCCAACTGTGAGGGATATCCTGAGGTATGGCATCTACTTGAGGGAGCAAAGTGAAGAGGACAGGAGGAACTACCCAGTGGACAAGCTGGTGAGTGACATCTACCCTGGTCTGATTTGTCAGTGGAGCAAAGCTAATGCTCTTTTCAAGCCACCTGTTATCAATGAAAAAGTGACCATCATGTCCAAGCTCAAGGAGGTCTGGAATCAGGCAGTGAAGTTTTCTCTTGGGAAGGGCAAACTTGATGCCAAAGAGAGGTTCATTGTCAAGTTAGACAAGTTCTTTGATATTTTGACTTGCAAGTGTCAGATTACCAGTTGTGAGGGGGGAGGCTGTGAGGGCCGTGTTATCCAAGCCCACATTAACTGTTCCTGCAGCAGAGAGAAAAAGATTCCTGTGAAAGATCTTGCCTACATCAAGGGACAGAAAGAGAAGGTTGGAAGTAAGGGACCCCACCAAATAGGGGTCCTGATCTACCAGAGCACAAGAGACAGGTGAGGACAGTGAAAAGGCAGTGGATGGAAAGGAAGGCAGAGAAAAGGAGAAGGAGCAAGGAGGAAAGTGCTGCAGTAGCAGAGAAGGCAGCCAGGAAGGATGTTAAGAGATTTTTGGCAGATGGTGATGAGGATCTGGAATTGGAGAGAAGTGGTGATGAAGATGAGTTTGTTCCTGAAGTTGAGCTCTTCCCTCAAACTGACCCTGAGCCAGCAGCTTCGGCAAAGGTACAGAAAAACTATGATGAGATTCAAAACATTGCCCTTGCTAGTGTAAGGTATGGCATAGGGCTGAGGCCAACTGCAGCGATAGCTGCAGGGTTGTTAAAATGGTGATAGCTGCAGGGTTGTTAAAATGGTGACTGAGGCTTCTGCTAAGTACTTCTCACAGGAAAAGAGGGATGGAGGGATCAGGGCTCAGAGACCAGCAGGAAGCTGATGTCCAAGTCTGAGTCAAAGCAGGATTTGTGCAACCTGGCAAAGTTCAAGATGTCAGGAGAATGATCTTTGTAATTATATCCAGTGATATACATGCAGTTCACCTATTAATAAATATATGTAAAGTTGATTTGGCCTTGTCAATATAAATGATTTACCTTATATCTTTTAATATATTATAAAGGGGTTCAAAAGGGTAAAATTGGCAATTTAGAAATACAAAATCATGTAGGTTAGAGTTATCCTATCCAAAAAAGAAGCTCATATTTGAATTCCCCATGTAAAAACACATAATTTAGACACCCCTGATGGTAGGATTTCCTTCAGATTCATGTTGTCACCTGAGTACGACCCGCCCTAATGAACATCAGGCAAAATATAAGCGATTAATTCCTTTAAAAATTAACTCGTTTATAAAAATGTTATGTTCAGTAGACGATACATTTTATGTTATGAAACGACTTTTTTTATATAGAATTTTTATCACACTGAAAACTGTGGACATATTATGATATTTTCTTGACACACGAGAGAGATACCAAAGGAGTATTGCGTCCCTTTTCTATATTCTGGCTCATGGAACGATAAATAGACCGATGGTTACTTCACCTTTTCTTTTTACTTGCCAATTTGTCACAGAAGTACCTGTCATGTCTGTACGCTATTCCCAGAGCTAATAATGTTTCCCAAATAAGATCACGTCACAAAAAGAATAAGCGTTAAAAGTGAACTTCAGAAAGCAATGAATTCCTGTGATATTTAATCAAAATAATAATGTCCTCAATTAAAGGTCGATCGAAGACATATTAAGATAAAAAGAAGCTCTGATCTTCATCAGCATTAACTGTACTAAGAAAACATTACAAGATTAAATATAAAAAACACTGTTGAACGTAAGAAAATTAAATTGTTATTGTGAAAGCAAAATGAAAATAGAAGAAAATTTCTCATTATGTACAATATTCCGTTCAAAGATTGTCGTCACATCGTATATACAAAACTATTAAAAATAATCCATATATAAACTGATTGAAAAAAGCAAAGGTTATAAACCCAAGACAATATAAAGTCAAAAATCAATAATGAAGTCCATCAAAATGTTCAGAAAGGTCTCCATCAGTAGAAATTATTCACCTATTTGGGACATTATATGGAAGCGTAGGTTAATTAAAAATAATTAAACTCTCAACTTTGAAATGAAATTTAATTAAAAGTTTTACTGTACAGCTAAGACCAAAAGTTTTCCATCACCGGAGAACTTTTTAAGTTTGCTTGATAAAGTCAAATAAAACATGCTGCTTTTGAGTAATGATGTTTCACTCACGTACTGACGTTGCATTCCACTTTCAAGTTTTATTACAATTGTTTGAAAACTGTCAAAAATTAAAAAAAAATAACATACAATTTAATATAATAATTTAATCTATGAAAATTACACCAAATCTTTGTGCTGCAAACTAAAAAATCTTTATTTAAAGAATATTTAAAGGACGTGGAATGATCATGGAAATTATATATCGAGAAAGATTTCAAGGGGCGTTGCTAAATGTTTAAACTTTGACATATGGTCCCTAATCAGGTTTTATTAACTCTGTACTATACTCTTCTTCGTCCTTATATAACGTACAACACCCTTTTATGGGGAAATTCCGCTAACAACTCTTTTAAACAGTATCTTTGTTATCCAAAAACGAGCAATAAGATTATTATCTGATGCTGATTTCCATGATCATTCTAGTGCTTTATTTAAAGAGCTAAAACTACTAAAGCTCAAAGATGTAATCAAACTGATACTTTTTGTTTTCATTTACGAGTGTAAGAACAAAATTATTAACTTACATTGGATAAAAAAAATATTTTGTAACTCATCAAGAAATTCACTCATATTGGACTAAAAATACATAGATCAAAGCATGTTATTTCTCAATTTACATTGTCTTCCTCTTAAAAATTACCCAGTCAAGTGTCGTGGGATTAAGGGACTCATTTTCATTGGATTGAAACTATGGAATGATTTAAATTCTGATATAAAAATTAGTATTCCAATATTAATCGAGATTTCAACTTGTTAAGAACAAGTTGAAATCACAATTAATAATGGAATACTAATAAAAAACTAGGATTAAATATACATTACTCTGTTACTTGTTCATATCTCGTATCTAATCTGGGATTAAATGTATATTGTTTGTTTATTACGTGTTCATTTCTCGTGTCTAATACTGAATTCTTTGTCCTGTATTGATTAATGACTTTGTATTTGTTTCATATCTATAATAATAACCTAAGACTACTATATACTCTATAATTAATAATTTTTATGAATGATTTATGTATTATTAATAATAATAACTACCTTTTTTCCATCTTTAATTAAGAGCCCAGTAAAGCCCAAAGCTTGAGGGTCAAATAAAATAAAATAAATAGTCCAATTTCACAATTATTTATTTTGTGTTAAAATTACTGTAACAATAAAAAATGTAAAATGTTATTTATTTTATCAATAAAGAGTTATTAAAAGTAAAAGAGACATTTATAAGTAATTTCTGTTAGTACCTGTGGCATTCCAAAAAATTCTAGGGTGATTCAAACCTTTTGGCCATAACTATGAACTTAAAATTAAATCATTCTATGTTTGATCGAAAGCTAATGAGTTCAGAAAATGTTCAAACTGTGTTTCAGTCTTGGAAATAGTTTTCAAAATTACATTGCAAAAAATAGTCAACATCAGGTAAACATACTGTAGATCATCAATTCTGGCCAGAATTTCCTGTGAAGGATAGACAGGTAGACTGTCAAATGCAGGTACAGTGAAACCTCCCAATAATGGATTCTCTGTTTAAGGAGACGGTTTCCTCCTGTTATTGATACCGCGAAGGTTCTAAGAACGATTATGACAGTGGCGTCATTAGAAGTGGGTTTTTTTTTATTTATGGTGTTCTGAATGCTAATTTAACAGTATCGTGAAGTTATAATTAACATAGTTCATGTTTTACGTTTGTGGACACCAATGGGCAAAACTTCTATGGAACACCCCTACACATATTCTCCCGTTAAATAGAAGTTTTACTGTATTTCTCTGTACCTACTGGGTATTTTGTGAAATTTAACAAATAATACGTCATCTGTAACGAACAGTTTAACGTGGAATCCGAAACAAAACTTAGCCATACACATGCTGAGCAGATCGAACGTAATACAAATGATGTACCTCAACCTGGTATCGATTAAAGATTTATTTCTTAAGTAAATAAAACTGTTTCGTCCTTAGTTGTTAGATTTAAATATATTAAAATCAGTGTTTGGGCTGTTTGACCCCCTTTAAGGTCTAAGATCATATGGCAAAGGAAACCTACAGTTTAATCAGTTCCACACACACACTAAAATTTATAAAGAAAAGTAGTATGGGTGAAAAATGGGAGAGTGCAATTGCAATGTTGAAAATGTTGACCAATGGTGCAAAATGGGGAGTAGGGAGTGTTGCAAAGGGGGAGTATGGGGTGTTGCAAAGAGAGAGGGGGCAATGCAACAAGGGGGAGGAGTTAGCCCCAAGTTGCATGAAGGGGGGAAGGAGGTTATGCAACAAGGGGATGGGGAGAACCCCCAAGTTGCATGAGGGTGGGCTTTGGGGGATAAAGTGGGACGGCCTCACCCCCCCCAAAGGGGTATACCTAATCTAAGAGAGAGAAAGGAGGAAGAGAGTCTTTGGGGAAGAAGGTGGGATGGCCTCACGCACCAAAGGGGTATCCTAACCTAAGAAGGTAAGCCTTAACCTAAGGAGAGAGAAGAGAACACATGTGTTCGCCTGGCCTCAGCCAGACACATAATGCGAGTTCAGGGCTCCAATATCGTATATAGAAACTCGGGAGTTGCCAGAGAGCACAATTTATTTTAATTATATGAAGGGAGTTGCCAGTTATTTAATTTATTTATTTCTTAAAGGTAAGAGAGAGATGCTCTCGATGCTTAGAGGGGTTGCCAGTTATTTATTTATTTATATATGGAACGGTTACCGGTTATTGAATTTATTTATTTATATATAGAGGGTTGCTAGAGAGCACCATTTATTTTAATTATTTATTTATCAAAACTCGTCGTGTAAATCCATGCCATCTGATAAAAAAAATAAATACGAGATAAATTCCAATAACAGACAGTGAATGAAAAACAAATGACAGAAAATAAATATACAAGCAAAATAATAATATTCCACACTTTATACGATATATATATATAGACTAATATATATATATATATATATATATATATATATATATATGTTCTTAAATAATTGTGCAGGAGAAATCTATACATACATTTATATTAAACAATAAAATTTTAACAAACTCCCCGTCTCTTTGAAGCGAGTGAACAGTTTTCCAAATTTTAGCCAACTTCCCATATTAATTTTATATAAGCAAAACACAAGGAACTCTCTTTCTCCCACTAAATCTAGGACAATAGTTCACGTATTTTAGGCTGAGCGTCTTTCATATAGCATACATGCTCTACTCCATCCTCCTTATATTTATATTGTAATTAAAAGTTTATTATTATTTAAAACACCGTTGTTGAAATAATAAATAAATTTGGCAAAGCATGTAAATCCTTCATATAAGCACACCGGACAAAAAATTAGTCACCCCTCTCAGAATGTACCTAATAACGTGTGACGGCGCCTCTGGCCTTGATAACCGCACGAATCCGGCGAGGCAGAGACTCTACGAGGTTGTGCATGTACTGAACATCGATTTGCTGCCACTCGTTCATCAGCCGGTCCCGAAGTTCCGCCAGAGTCCGTGGGTGTCTATTCCTGCGCTTCACTTTCTGTTTCCAGCCTGAACAACACCTTCGACGCATTCAGGATTAAAGGCTTCATTGGACCTGCGATGTACTCGTCGCCTCCCATCATTGGAGAACAAACAAAACGGGACTCACCGGACCAAATTACACGTTTCCAATCTGCCGCAGTCCAGTTTTTGTGCCTCTGAGCCCATTTATAACGTGCCAATTTGTGACTTGCTGTTAACAGCGGCCTCTTCCGTGGTACCCTGCTCCAGATGTCCATCGCATGCAGTTCTCGTCGCAATGTCCGTTCGGAAATTGGTCGCTGGAGAACCTCATTGGTTTCTTGGAGCAATTGTTCTCTGGTTTGAAAACGATTTGCAGTTACTAGACGAGAAACATGGCGGCGGCCCCTATTGTCGAGAATTGTTTTCCGGCCACAGTTACGCCGTCGATTGTCAGTTGATTGCGAACTACACCACTCTTTGTAAACTCGCTGGACAGTACGCGTTGACACACCAACAAATTGGGCTACTTCAGACATTTTGTGTCCGTGGGCTCTGCCAAACACGATGGCTCCTTTTTGCCACTGAGTAACGTCTGCCTCACGACCCATTTTGCAGACTATATCCAACACACACTTTGTTCTTCACCACCTCACGAAACAGATCTGATCCTGTGTGCTACGTCACCGCTACTTGTCACTTACCAATGCTACATCAGCGCCCTCTGTGTGACCTTGAACTTCCTACTATCGGTGCTATTAGGGGTGACTAATTTTTTGTCCGGTGTGCTTATATATATATATATATATATATATATATATATATATATATATATATATATATATATATATATATATATATATATGTATATGAATATATATAAGTAATAACATTTTGAGTCTGCTTTGTGATTTTTTACGTGTACAATCATAATGTAATTAAAAAATTATTATTATTATTATTTAAAACACCGCGATGGTAAAAAGCTAACCTTCCTCTCGACCTACATAAAAATTAGGTGGGTTGGTAGCCGCAGACTATACCAGCGCATGGGACGAGAGATATCACACACACACACACACACACACACACACACACACACACACACACACCTACCTTATTCTACTTTCTGACGCTGGAAGTTTGGTATTATTTTTATACAAAAAGACTGTTTTGTATTAGTCCTTCAATTTAATTAACATTACACATTCATATATATTAGTGTTAGACCGGATATCCGCATCCGCATCATTTTTAACCGCATCCGCACTTCTGACTGCGGATGTTATGAGGATATTACCTCTAATTAATTATGCAATTTACAATTAAATTAGCTTACAAATAGCTTATAAGGCTCAGTCATGCACATTTCATGTAAAGTATTAATTATTAATGAACAAACATATATATATACCTCAAAATATAAATACCTGTAACAGAAAATTGAATGAAACTTGTTTCATTGAATTTTCTGTGGCTGAAATCCTTGAGAAAGTTATTATTTTTATCATAATGAAAACATTAATATTAATTTTAATTCTTATGCATTGCCTGCCATAATAGTAATAACACGAAATTTTAAAAATTATGTCATATATTCATAATTCTCTATTATATTGATAGATTAACTAAATATCCGCATCCGCGGATATTGAAATTAAAAATTTGCATCCGCAGATGTATATGTAAAAATGAACAATGAATAATTCCAATATAATCTATATAATTCAAATATTCATTTTTTACATAAGAACCAAAATCGCCTAACGCGAGTTTGGATGAAATTTTGATTTTTTGCTTTCTATTTTTGCAGTGTCACAACCATGCTATCTACCATTTCTATGGTTAAGTCGTATTCATGTTTGTGTCATTGGAGGTTCGTTGTGAGAAGCGAATGTCCCTTAATTTCATTCCCTCAAAGTACAAACAAGACAATATTACCCATATCCCCATTTTCCATTTATTATAGACTTCATGATAATTAATTATTGTTGTCTTGCATCTAACCCTCATCCCTACACATTGCAGTGACTTGATGTGAACCCTTGTTTGTACTTCCTCATTCATTTACTTAATTCTTCCCAAATGTACCCAATTCCTTAATATTTACTGTATACTCGTATAATTATATATATATTTAATTAATAGTTTCACTCACTCTTTGTACAATGGCTATAAACCTTTCATTACTATATTGCTCTAATTCATCTCTTCTAAATTCTACTAATAATGACTTGTACTGTACGTACGAATTAAATAACTATGGCGTATTAATTATGAATTGACGTATGGCATAATTTGAATAACTATGACGTCATAAAGTAACTTAATTCTCTTCACATTTTCCATACCTTGAATACGGAATCACGTGTTTAGTATGTGGATATCTTTCGTATTCAATATATGGTAAATTCTTTAACATACTAATCAAAACTTTACACGCTATACGTCATTATTTATATGTTGTTCATTCATACATCCATATCTTATCTTGACCGTTATCTTTTATTAAGTGTATTAATTATTCATTCATCGACCTACCTATTATCTACCTATTGTTAACCTATTGTGCGACTACCAATATGTGTACAATACTTTGTGCATTCGTACATGTCCCCTGATAATCATGATTACGTAAATAGTTACGTACATGTACATACGTCCACATGTATTCTTTTTACTTTTTCTTTTAATTATTTCACTTCTCGCAAAATATTCGTTCATGCTTCAAAAGTGCTTGAATTCCGCTGACCAGGCAAAAACGAGAGCTTCTGAGGTGAAAATTCTCTCTTGTTGCTTCTAATCATAAAACATTATTATGTGTGTCACGTTATATATATATATATATATATATATATATATATATATATGTATACCGTATGTGCCCATGTACTTTCTGTTATACTCCTAACATCCTAATTGTCTATAAATATGAAACACTGTAAAAAACTATAGTTAATTGTTTAATTGTAATTAACTGCAATAATTTAATATAATGTAATTAATGTACTTTAATGACTCTGTAATAAGCAATAATAATTTAATATAATGTAATTAATGTACGTTAATGAAATTGTAATTAACGATAATAAGCGAATGTGAATTAAACGGGTAATGATAACACTGGGGAACAAAAAAAATTTTTTCTTGGTGCCTGAGATTTTAGACCTTATTCTGGATATGTTCATGCCACTGATTCAGAAAATATCATCCATTTTGTTCTAGCAGCTCTAGTTTTTGAGATATTGCATACGTCATTACCTACTTTATTACCCTTCTGGAACGGTATTATGAGTTGCTCGTAAATCTAAATGCATCTGTATAATTAAATTGTAGCTATGATTTTGCTGATGTTGCTGTTTTGCATGTGTATTGTACATGTACTAACGTGAATTCTTTCCTGTTACAGGTGTTGACATGGCTTCATCACGAAGAAAGTGTTTAAATCATCCAGATGTGTTTTGTTTTATCTGCGGAGAGTACACGTTCATTGAACAAAGAAAAACTATTACTGATTTTGTGAAAAAAGCTTATTTTGCCTATTTCAAAGTACAACTAGGGGACCAAGATAAGCCATGGGCTCCTCATGTTTGTGTAAAACGTGTACGGAGCATCTGCGGCAATGGACCAACGGAAAGAGGAGGTGCCTGAAATTTGGTATACCAATGGTATGGAGAGAACAGAGAAACCACAGTGATGACTGTTACTTTTGTTTGGTGAATATAAAGGGCATCAATGGACGTAACCGGAGTAAATGGACGTATCCTGACATAGACTCAGTTAGACGGCCTGTTTCACATTCAGATGAGATACCTGTCCCATCATTCACCATCTTCCAGAGCTCCCTCAAGAAGATGATGAATCTGCTACTGACAAAGAAAGCATATGTGGGCAAAATGACAGTGATTTCGAAGGACCGTCATCAGTTGCAGAAGGTTTTAGTCAACACAATTAAACGACCTCATAAGGGACTTAAGTCTTTCGAAGAAATCGTCTGAATTGTTAGCTTCCAGGCTGGGAGAAAAAAATTTACTGCTGCCGGGAACCAAATTCACGTTATATCGTGACAGAGAAAAGGATTTACTGCCCTTCTTCTCAAAAGAGAACGATTTAGTTTTCTGCAACAATGTGCGCGGATTGCTGATGAAAATGGGCATATCGGAATACACACCAAGTGAATGGCGGTTATTCATAGATAGCTCCAAACGGAGCCTAAAATGTGTTCTTCTACACAACGGCAACAGATACAGATCAATCCCAATTGGTCACTCAGTCGGTATGAGAGAAGAGCACGGGACAGTAGCCCTAGTCCTAGAAAAGATATCATACCGAGACCACCAATGGGTGATCTGTGTGGATCTGAAGATGGTGAATTTTCTCCTGGGCCAGCAGAGCGGGTACACCAAGTACCCGTGCTTTATATGTCTCTGGGACAGTAGAGCTAAAGATGAACACTGGGTGAGAAGACAGTGGCCTTTGAGAGAAAACATGGTGGTTGGAGAAAAAATATCATCAAAGAAGCTTTGGTTGACAGAGAAAGGATCATATTGCCACCACTGCACATCAAACTAGGTTTGATGAAACAATTTATAAAGGCTTTGAACAGAGATGGGACGTGTTTTGGCTACATATGTAGAAAATTTCCTGCGCTGAGCATGGAAAAGCTGAAGGCAGGTATTTTCGATGGACCGCAAATCCGGGAACTCATGAAAGACCCGCGTTTCCAAGATTCAATGACAACATTGAGACACGTGCGTGGTCATCGTTTAGTATGGTTGTGAAGAATTTCCTTGGGAACTATAAGGCCGATAACTACGGTGAACTAGTGGAGAATATGCTCTCTTCTTTTTGTAAACTTGGCTGTAAAATGAGCATCAAACTGCATTACCTCCACAGTCATTTGGATCGTTTCCCAGATAACCTCGGTGATCTAAGCGAGGAACAGGGTGAACGATTTCACCAAGAACTAAGGACCATGGAAGAACGGTACCGCGGACGATGGGATACTCACATGATGGCAGATTACTGCTGGAGCATCCAACGCGAATGTCCTGGCACATCTCATCGCAAGAAATCTCAGAAACGCGGTTTATGTGAGATGTCTCAATGAAAACTTTTTTTGCCGTTCGTGTCTCAAGCTTGTTTGAATTTAATAAATATTTTTCATACCTTATGCTTGTTTGATGTTAATACACTATTTTTGATGACATTCATCATACTTTTGTATTCAATTGACAACAACAGTGATTGCCAGTCAGCAATTATATAATATTATATACATTATATAGAAATATATATAGATATATATCATATCTTGATAAGCAGAGCTGATGGAGAAAAACTAATGTCATTTTTAGAATCAGCGACCTCAATATACCCAGAAACAGGTCTAACATCTGTCACCAAAAGTTGTGTTCCCCAGTGTAATCATAGTTCTAATATACCAAAATTACAATGTAATCAGTGATGTACTTGGGATTGTACTCAATGTACTACTCCGACATTATGTCGCCATTTAGGAATATATACTCGGCGATATTATTATTATTTTTTTATTTTATTTTTTTATTTTGGAATCTTTCAAAATTCTGATACGAGTTTAAATTATACTTAACGTTCAAGAACTGTTCAGATCTCCAGTTAAGGGGAGAACTTAACCTTCAACTGCACTCCCCCAAAATTTAGACTTATTTAATTCTTGTATTGTAAATTCAATCATCCTGTCTTAGCAGCCCTTCAGCGAGGAGTCAGAGCCCTCCTCGAGGAGGCCGAGAGCCTCCTCACTTTTAAATTCCGGCCTAAGCCATGGTCAAAAGAGGTCGAACCTCTCCCCCTGTAAAAGTCTAATCTAATTTAGAGGCTGAGTATTACCTGTACATTTTAGCAGTAAATTACAGTAAAAGAATTTTTTTTATCGTTTCCTTCGAGCCGTGCTCTCTTCAGAGAACTCAGTCAATAAAGTAGAGAAAAATAATTTCACGATACGTTATAAGAAGCATCGGGGAACCGTCAGATAATTTAGTAAGTTTTCTCAGAATCCTCCGAACCACTCTAGAAGAACTCGGAGAGTAGTATAGAAGAAACTACTGCGAGTAGACGGAGGGGTTAACATATATACACACACACACACTCCATACTGGGTCTAACTAATGGTTTATAAAGATTAAGAAAAAATATAAGAACAATCTAACCTAAAAAGGTACCTTTCAACCTCTCAAATGCACCGTGTGATGATATTCTTGCTGTGCGTTGTACTAATTATTATTATTACTATTATTATTATTATTTTTCTTATAATTGTTAGTTATTATTTGTCTCTAGGTCTGGTCTTTCTTAGGAACCTAACCTAACCTAACCTAAAAGCCTAGGTAAGAATATAATGGCAATCTAGCATTAAGAAGTACATTTCTCTAACTAATGGTTATTCGTGAAGGTGACCAATCAGGACTTCATTGCCCATAGCGTGAGTCCGTTATAGCGGTGTTACGACAGCTGATTGGTAAACACATTTAACATAGCTCGCCCAGCTACATTGACAACCAATCACAAACTTATGAACCGCATATTAGTCCTTTAGGGGGAGTGCTTACAATTGAAGATCATGCATATAAAAGTATTTTCAGCTGGAACTCACAGCAGTTATTTTCACCAGTGAATAAACAAATATTCTCTCCATCATGAGTCAGTCAGAACTTTACAATTTACCGGTTTTATATGAAGATGGAGACAATGCAACGGCGTCTACAATTAATCTTTTTAACGCAACCGATCGTGCCGGATTATTTCCAACGCAAACCGTTGATGATATTTTGCAATGACGCTCCTTACGATCCGGCGGAAGGGATTGCAGTTGAAATGTAAGTATAAAAATTTATATACCTGTATTTCTATTTTATTCTATTTTTTGTGGCCTATATTTAGTTGCAAACTTGTTATTTATTTTATGTCCCTGAAGATGTCATTAGGCGAATGTTCTTGAGCATCGTTCTGTGTTTCCTTCATGATTATTTCATCATATAGATATGGAGGATTGTAGTAATTTATTTTCATCTCATTACATTTTATTGTAAAATGATTCGTCAAAATAGCAGGTATCCTCAATTATTAATTGTAGATTAGTTTCCATTAGTAATTAACCTCTTAACGTCTGAATTTTTTGTAGGGTTAAGTTATGAGTACGTGTATGAGAAACGGTACAAATTCGACCCAGTCGTCCAAAAGATGTTAATAATTAATATGGTAAAGTTTGATATTTCTATTCATCAAAATTCGTTGATTTTTTTAACTTATAACAATCAAGACTCCTTTGCAAGTTTTAAATAATTTTATAAAATTAGATAATAAATTCATTTAAAATGTGAAGTTATTCGGCATTTTCTCTTAAAGGGTCACAAACTTCTCTAAGCGGATCGAAGATATTTGATACTTCACATTGTAATTTTGTTTTTTTATGAAAAGCAAATGGGTTTTTATTAAAAAAGGATTCAGAAAAATGTATGAACTAATCAAATTAATTTAAAATTATCCTTTCTCTTTAAAGGTCCGATGAGAAGCTGATTCGTGTTATACAATCTTTTCGTGATAGCAATGAAGAAACGCATGTCGTGGACCTGAATACGGAGGTAGAAATTTTACCGCGCATTCAACTCAGCGATTGCCACATCAACGAAATAATGTTTTTTCTTTTTCTTATGTTTCGGGTAAGAGCATTTTTCTTTTACATGTGTTTCGGGTAAGAAGAAGCCTCAATGTATTTTCATCAATATATTAAATGATAGAAATCATGTTTTATAAAATAGTAAAATTTTTATATCCATCTTAAATTATCTACAAAATTAGTTTCCATTACATTTTAAATAAGCTACAGAATACACAACCTAACATTATTGGAGACAACATTGATGCAAATATTCATTTTATATATACGATCAGAACATCATACAACGCATCTAGTGCGCACAAACGGGTACCTTTTTTATCTGTCTGCAAACAACTTGATCATTCCACTCAGGGTGACATGGGTCGAATAATTTTTTAAAAATTATAAATTCCTTACCACGTGACATGTGCATCAGAAATGAAAGGCAATACATACGACATACGTTATTAAAGTATCCCTGGAATCGATAGGGATTCCATACAATTTCGGGAATGTGTAGCTGTTCGAGAAATTTTACAATAATGTCATTCCATGGATAACTCCCGAGTGAATTAAAATAGTACAAGCGGTCCCTATTCTTAAAATGAATCCCTTCACCACCAATAACATCGGTATTCACAATAAGACCACCGCAATCTCTCGTAGTTGGCAACTTCAATGTTTCATTCTTCGCATACACACCGAATACACTCTCTGAAGTGTATTCGCATTCATTTTAAAAGTCAGTGACAACGCCCCGAAATCTCTCAACTTCTATTAAGGCTTGTGACTCGAGGTATATTAGTACACTAATAGTCGCGTCTATCGGCTTGGCGAATTCCAATCTGACAGATGTTTCCACTTTGTTGTGGACTTAAGTGTGTATTTACACAAGCAGATAAGTCAGGTGTGATGTCAAACGGGTAAAGGTTAAATTGATCGATGAATTCTTTCTGCGTTATCCCAATCCCGAGCTCATCAGAGGCACCTGCAATATGGACCAGATTACTATATGCTCTCGCGCAAAGTAGGAACACAGCGTCTAATGAATAATCCGTATCCATTGCCCCGCCCAACGCAACGCCATTGACGTATAGAGTTATATTTTTAAGGCCGAAATTCTCGAATTTAAAGGCACTCTTTTTATATTTTCCATTCACCGAAGCGTGTCCCTGCATTCCAATTAATATCCGTTTAGGTGGAATTCCCAGGGCGATGTTTTCTATCTGTTTCGATGCCAACCCTGCTGGCACCGTGTATAGTTTGATCTCTACTCTGTTAATTAGATATTTTATTGTGGTATGTAGTAAGTTTTTCTCAGTTTCTATTTGTTTAGGAGAACTTAATTTCACACGGCGTACACGTAGGTATATTTCCATAATATGAATTACAATGGGCTTTGCACCTTCTTGTTCAGCTTCCAGATTTAAACATCTCAGGATTCGTGCGGGTGAGCTTTAGTTTCATATCCACCCCATTCACAAGCAACTTCTCCTGAATGTGAAGTCTGTATGCAGGCGTCCAAAACATTCGTATATCTTCTTTTCAGAATTTTTAAATTTGTCCTTTATACTCCTTTCGTCTTTTGTCTGATAATAGCCCTCGGCATTTTAAAAGGTATCCTTCGCTTCTTTGGAAAAGTTCAGCACATTTTCCAGATAGGCTCGTAGGTCGTAGTACCCAGTTCCTGCCGATATGTTGACCTGATTTAAATATACATCACACTGGTTGAATATGGAGTGTAGAAAGTTTGTTTCAGGGTATACAGCATATTTGTCATTGCAGTCCGTTCCATCAGAATGGGCGTACATGTGCACGCATCTTGGATCGAAAAAGTAAGGGCTTAAGCTGGGTATCACGAATTCTATAGGAGCACTCGGGGAAATAATTGTGTTTAACGGGTTAATTTTAATAAAGTCACTATGTTGAATAGAAACTTGAGTTGGGGCATGTCAAAGAAGGACAGCTCCGATTTACAACATTGTGAACTACACGGATGGATGAAGCGTGTCATGACGAGTCACAATAGTACCACCTCTCTCGACAAGTAGTAAACAGTATATAATTCATGAGAGCAATGTCCTTAGCTTATATCAGTCGAAAAAAATGCTCAACCATAGGTTTCATTCGCTTAGAACACTTCTTTTTTGATATCCTTTTACGTTTAACGCCACGTGCTGGTAATCCCTTCTTCCGGTCAGCCCTCTTCTTCTTTCCACCACCACGCATTTTTCTTTTTGCATCTTTGATGATTTCGTCCCGTGTACGCTTTCAGTCTTTTTTTTTAGAGCTTCTTTAGGTTTAGCCCCAGCTATTATGTCTTCTGCCGTGTTAAGACCTGATTGTAGCGCTTTCCTCCCGAGATATCTGGCACACCTCTTCAGTAAGGGGACAGCCGTACGTAGTATGGTTTAAAAAGTGGATCCAAGCCCACTACTACGCTGGTACCTCACACCTCGATAGACTGTGAAAAGCTTTCTGTCCATTATAACTCAGTGCGTCGAAAGTGCAGCTTCACTGTTAAGTTCCCATCACTGAAAGGAAATTTTTTCCCCTAAATCGTTCTTATATATATTGAGATATTGGTATTAGACTAGTTGCGACATTCACATAATGGGGCCTGTCATATGTAATACTCATGCTCTTCCCTCTGTGGTTAGGAATGTGAGCCATGCGCAGCAGGCGTCCCTGGGTATCCCAACAAACTGGTGCTCCACAATATTGCTATAAATATAGCACATGCATGGGGGTGTTTAGCCAGCAACGAATTTCTCAAATTTTATCTGATACATTAGGGTGGACAAGTCATGTTGTACCTCGTGAAAGGTATCTCTTTGAAAGGCTGATCGTTATCGCCCCTAGGTTATAATTTTCAACAGCCCTTTGTCTTTAATATTTCTGTTAGCCTGTGATTTTAGGATTAGAGTATGTGCAAGGTTTTCTTTGTTTACGATTTCGTATACTAAATCAGCAGTAAGTTTTGAATTTTCTAAACTTACGTTTAAGTCTCTCACAATATCCTCAGCCGCACCATAACGGCCCGGACCTAGTGTTACTACTGTACTGTCATACCTTAAATCCCTAATCTGGGCGATACGTATGGTTTCATCCCGAGTTACCCGGCTTTTTTACAGTCATCAAGGTCTCTAAGAACCGTAAAAACGGGTTCTTTATAATCAATATTTAAAAAGAGGGAGTCTAGCTGAATTTCGCATATCCCCACCTCATACGAATCACGACCCAACTCAATGGGGCCATGGAGTTCTATTACAAAGTTGGCCAGGGTGTTGTTAGGATGTACAGACAGGGAAGAAGAGGACGGTAGTGTGACGTAGAAATGGTTAGGCGCCATGTTGCATACTATTTAAGTTTCATTATTGCATCAGCTGTTATATAGGTGCTGAAGCTTTCTGAGTACCGTAGCTATTTCACCAGGTACATTTTTCTCTTTCCTGAACCTTTGCTTCCTAAATTTTTTACAATTTTAAACGTATTTTTTCCTAAATTAAATGTCACTCTCTGCAGCTCCTCGCGGTAAAAGCCTCCTGCGATTTTTTACCAATTCAAATCTTCAACGTCATACAACATTATTTCGCCTTTAGGTCTCATAGCCCTAACTTAAAAATCTCACGTGTCCAATCTTGCTCAAATCCCGTCGCGAATTTATTTCCCGAACGCGACAGCCTTACATAATCATTGATTTTGAAACGCGCAGAGTGTGGCAGTCTTCTACGAATATCTCTTGTCACATCAAGCTCTGTGCGCGTACCTCTTTCTAAAATCTCGCTAAGTTTGTCCCAATCGTGCGATGGTGTGAGCGGTTGTATGATGAGGCCAATGATTCCAGAATGTCTATATATCTGTATGTGTTTTTATGTGTGAAATAGCAATGCATGCGTTCCTTTATGGTACGTTGAACTCTTTCAGCTAAAGAGGCCTTATGTATAGAATTGGTAGTGTAGTAGCTGATATTAAACTCTGTCAGAATGTTCTGAAAAGCTCGGCCGATAAATTCTTTCCCCATATCCCTACAAAAATAACCAAGAAAACCTGTTTTCTTTCAACATCAACGTTTTGGTGGCTTTAACATCTGTTTGAGGCGATTTATGTTTCAGAGGAATTAGAAACAGATATCTAGAGAATACATCTATTATGAATAGGATATAGCGGTAACCATTGTTTTACACTAAATATCTTTGCATGTCTGTTAAATCTGCTTGCCAAGTAGAGTCAATTGATGCCGTTGTTGTCTTGGCTGTTTTAAACCTTTTTCTCACAGGCTTATGAAGTGTATAAGCGTCCTGCTCCTGCAAAAACCTCTCAACATCTTTTTTCCCTACTCCATCATTGTAAACACTTCTGTACAGTCTATCTACGCCTCTGAAGAAGGCTGACCTAAAAATGTCATAATAACGTCTTCTTAATATGTTAGCCATTTGCGTATTTTAGAGGCACGTGGATAGGGTTGACCGTTGTTGTTTGGCCTCTTCTTTCTCCTCTTCAGAGGTACTACCGTTGGGGGTGATGGCGTTGTCAGTTGTGGCACATGTGAGGCATGTTCCAAGTCTTTTAACCTGTTCAGATTTCCAATCACTGTTATGGGGGCATTTATTTGTAGTAGTCTTGTTTTAATATGCTTCCATCCTGATGGTGATGGCCTATCCCACTTTCTCACCAGATCATGGACGATGTCTACGATATTCTATCCCTGTACCTTTGATCCTTCCACAATGATCTCACCTGTATCGGTCCACTGTATGTTGGGATCCTCACTCAATAGATTATAAAGACTTAAACCTTTATTCCTCAATGTATGTGGGAGGTTGCTTTTTAATACATGCTCGATATGTTGTGTGGCCGACCCATTATTCTTTGGTTGGTCAGCTTTATCGTCGGACACAGGTCCTATTTCACCATGCTCATCGTTTTCTGTGCTGTGCCTAATAACCGCGGTGTGGGATTCTTATAATTTTCGTACTAGTGAAAAAATTTCTGCAGAGTTTCTTGGTATAAGATTCTTTTCTCATCAGGTGTTTTTCACTGATTAATAGGGCTAACAATTCGCTTTCCATTCTTTTAAGGCTGCTTTTACGAGGTTCTATTGTTTGGACTCTGAACTTTGCAGTGAAGCATACACCTCGTGTGGAATCACGACCACTTCCTTCATTATATTAATCTAGTTAGTAAAGGACCCAAAACTGAAAATAAGATGGGAAGGAATGACCCTCCTCTTTGTACAATAATTCGTTTTTTCTTCCTCACAATCTGACTTTTACGAGCGAGTGTACGTATTATGTTCTTGTAACGGCGTATGCGAGCCTTCTGAGGTGGTTTCATTGATACATTGCAATTTATAACGTTAAGACAGATTTCACAGATGCATTTTAAAAAGTCGGAGTCGATATTTTTAGCAAACATCTGTTGCATTGCCCGGGGCAGTCGATGATAGATTTTTATTAATTCATGGTATTTCTTTAGCCTCTTTGTCATTCTGGAATATACACCGTTTCAGGCTCGTTTGGAAATATATTCGTTCTTAGAAGCACCCTAAACGTGTTTCGCGGATGAAGGTCACAAGCAAATATCCGTAGACTTGTAGCTTCTTTATAAACTTCCAAAAACTCCTTACGCTGATTCGGGAACATTTGATTGGCTAATAATTTGTGACATCTCTACGTTGCGCGAATAAGACTAGATATTGTGTATTTAACGACACATCGCGCATGTATCTATTTTTGAAAAATAGATTCTGATTGATGAAGAACACGCTTATGTTAAGATGGTGGGAGAACACTGTAAATGTCTCGGCAAACGTTTTATCCATTCCAACATGAGATCGTCAATTACAATGACTGTATGTTCATTTCCCTTTAACGAATTAACGTCATATACACCTTTGTGGAACAAAATATCATCTTGGTACTCGTTGAACACTGATTGATACGTCGAATAGCACCATATAACTTTATGCACAAATTTTGAGAACATCTCTCCCTTTTCTTTAATGATTTTAAGCATAAACACAGTTTTACCACATCCTGTAGGGCCAGATATAATACATGTGGATGGGCTCGTGAACCTGAATTTTTCTACAGAATCCATCTAACACGTCACACTCCTAAGTGGGTCATTTACAAAATATATAAAAATTTAAGTGTGTTCCTTATATTCTACAGTCTTGTTTTTCCTCTTCTCCACAGAACCGTGAATGACGATGAGGTACAGCATCATGTCCCCATCATCGATATTACAGACGACCCCATGACAGTGTAGTTGTTGTCACAGACTCCCCCCCTCCCCGCAACGAACCACACGCGACAATTCAAAGCGGAGGCATGATGAAGAGCCTCCACGTCAGGTATAAAGCGTGCCAGGATTGCGCCGGTTGTTAGACCCCAGTAATAGAGCCCCAACCTCTACGTCTTACGACACAACCCCCAATAGTACCTTCCTCAAATAAAAATGTACCCCCTTATTCCTGTTCAATTCCGGGTACATCCTCCACAGCAGCAGCAGCAGCTTCTCGTCTGTAGAGGATGGTATAACATTCGAGTTGGTGCGCGCCACCACCCCACCCAGCCTGACTAGAAATCGGTATATAGTCAGGGTTGATCCTGATCCATGTATAGCAATGGTGTTGAACACGGACTACGGCACGTAGTTGAACGTATTGTGGAGTTTGCCCTTCAGAACCGCGACGAACGTGAAGTCAGGACGAGGCTGTCCTTCGGGTTCGGTCAGATGACGGGATGTAGATGATTTTTGGGTAGTAATACCATTCAGACGCTTGGCAGCTGTAGATATAGAGTATATATTAGGCCGTATAATGCAGGCCTCTCAAAGTAGTACAGCCTTCAATATGGACAACTTCACGGTAATATTGACCGTGTTTCCGTGTTGCGGGTCATAGTGCCACACCTTATACTCTTAACTTCAATTCTCAGGCTATTTACAGGCGGCATATAAACGCCGATCATGGTATGTTTACTGTACTAAATACACGGACGCCAAAAATTTGGTTGCCTACGGTTGTGCAGCGTGCCCGTAAACTGCTTCAGATTGCAAGCTTGAGTTTGATGTAATATGGGTCCTGAAGAGCTGAGAAGGGTAGAGAGGAAATGAATGTTCGTATAGTTGTATTTGGAATGGATGATCGTCGTAGGACTGTGTATGTTTTTAAAAGCAGTGTGAGAGATCGTACAAGACCCCTACTTATTTTAGGGTGTCAGGCAACGTATCTCCCCATCCGTAATATAAGGGCTCTTTACGCGAGTTATGATAAAAGTCGAAAATATAGACGGCATCATGATTTGTGTAAGGGATGTCTCGAGTTTGCGGATGATATAGTGAAACATTGTAAGGATTGCCACATGGTATGTGCGCAGTGTAAAAGCTCCAAATGTGAAAGCCGTGTAGTTGAAGCTGAGAAGAGGGACTGTGATGTATGCAGACACATTTTTCAATAATAACTGTTTTGAGCTCCATAAGTCAATTGGCACGTGCAGGAAAATGAGAATCTGTGAATGTGGTATGTTTCATATGATGGATAATTGGGGGAATTTCAAGCATAAATGTGATGAAATTCACTGTTCTACATGCCATGAGAAATATAAGGCGGGGAGTAAAGCATGTATGTTATATGAAAGACGCTAAGCCTAAAAATAGACCTTGTATAACTGTGTACTACGATATAGAAACATACGAACTGAAACCAAAGAGGTTATCCCATCTACTTGTAAGCCAGACTATCTGTGATGAGTGCATGGAGATCGAGTGTGATGAGTGTCACAAATGTGGTAAACGGACAAACGTTTTTAAAACGATTGCACACGACAGTCCCGTGAAACTCTTGTGTCCTATATTGTCAAGTTAGCGGACAAGTTAAAAAAAATGACTGTGTATATTCTTGCCCATAACGGGGCAAAATTTGACACACAGTTCCTTTATAAGGAGCTCTTGAGCACGAGTCATCTGAGATATTTACAGGTGATCCCTTGAAAAGAGGAAACAAACTTATACAGATGCAAATAAGAGGTAATGTACAGTTTAAAGACACTTTATTATTCACACCTTGTAAATTAGCAAAGCTACCCAAGGTAATGGGCGTAGCCGCCGAAGTTTCAAAAGGATATTTCCCTTACACATTCCTCACTAGCGAAACTTTACCTACCCCCAAACATTACTTTAACTATGAATGTATGAGTACAGGTGAACGTGAAGATTTTGACCGCTACTACAACAGTTTTAATGAATCTAATCCTTACAATATAGCTGATGAATGTGAGCGTTATTGCGTGAATGATGTGCGCGTGCTTAGAGTATGTTTCCAGGCCTTTAGAAGGATGTACATAGACCGTTTCAAATGCGATCCGTTGCAAGTCGCAACCACGATCGCCTCATTGTGCTTTACGGTGTTCAAGAACAATTTCATGCCTAAAGACACCTTAGCCGTCATTCACAGAAACAATCCCCGCAGTTATGGCACAAGGCTATTTACTGGCTCATACACATACAGCAGCAGACAGGTGTATACATAAAGCATGCCGCAACACGGGGAAGTACCCATTAAGGTTAATGGTCGTGTTTTTGGGTCGATGGTCTAAGCGAAAACCGTGCCACTGGTGAGAAGACTGTGTACTCCTTTAACGGTTGCTGGTGGCACGGATGCCCCGTCCTGAGTGTGGAATCGTAGGAGATATCCACGGTAGATCTCCTGCCGACAGTCTTGCGTGGACCCGCACCCGCGATCAGCTTATAGGCGCCAGTTCACTCACAAGGTCTTGTGGGAGCATGAGTATGATGCACGGATGGAAACAGATGGACAGTACCGTGAAGAAATAAACACGATCAAGCGTTCAATGGTGCTGGATCCTCTCAAATGCGGTGATAGCTTGTTCGGAGGGCGTACAAATCCCTTCAAGCTATACTTTCCGCCTACGGAGGGCGTGAAACTCCATTACTACGACTTCTGTTCTTTATACCCCTATTGATGAAGAACAATCCGTACCCCGTAGGTGCACCTGAAAAACTGGTTGGACCTGAGGTGTTCTCAACAAATTTGAACAAGTACTATTTCGGTCTTTCTTTGTAGATGTGCTCCCCCCTCGCGATTTATGGATGCCGATCTTACCCGTCGTTATAGACCACAAGCTCATGTTTCCCCTGTGCGTGAAGTGCGCAGAGGAAACAATGGGGCTTGTAATCATACAACCAACCAGCGTAAGATCAGAGGCGTATATACAAGCCCTGAGCTGTCCTAGCCGTTCGCCATGGCTACAGAATATTGAAGATTATGAGGTGTGGAGGTTTCAGAAGCTACCCAACCTTTTCACGCCATATTAAACACTTTTTTGAAGGATAAGGTAAAGCATCAGGGTATCCGCGAGTTGATACCGAAGATGAAAAATCGGCTTATATTCAACGTTACCGTGACCGTGAAGGGATACAGCTTGACCGTTCCCAAATTGTAAAGAACCCAGGCAAGCGCTTTAGTGCAAAGTTGTGTCTAAACAGTCTTTGGGGAAAATTTGCACAAATATACAGGCCCAAAATTATAGTGAAGTCTGGGATTATGCCAACGCTCCCGATAAAGAGGTCATGGAGATCGTGAATGTAGGTAATACGTACATAATAAAGTACAATTACCGAATTGGCCACAGACACATATGTTACAAACATACCTGTAGCCAGCTTCACAACGGCCTACGCACGCATCAAACTTTGGGGTCTATTGCATTCTCTTGGGCGGGGGTTCTGTACGCCGACACAGATAGTGTGATATTCACAGCGAGGGAGGGTGAATACATGCCACCTATTGGTGAATTCCTCGGAGAGTTGACTGATGAGATCAAGGATGAGTATGGAGACATCGCATACGCTGACTCTTTGTATCAACAGGGCCAAAAACTTATGGGTACGGGTGAGAGTGGGGGAGGATATGAAATATATCGTGAAGGCTAAGGGTATCACGCTCAACCAGGCGAATCGGCGGGTGTTAACTTTGAATCGTTGAAGGATCAGTGTGCTTGGAAGATGAGGGCGACCAGCCGCCCCAACTGTCTGTGGGACCCATAATTTTCGGGCGCAGAAGCTGGGAGCGTGAAGAAACTTAGGGGTACGAAGTTATGCCGTAACACCTATAGGAAACGTTACCAGGTGTCTGGTACCTATGATACCGTACCCTTTGGATAACATAATCCTTGATGTTTATATATATATATAATATATATATAATATTATATATATTTAGTTGTTAACGATATTTTTATTTATTTATTACACGTATTTGTAAATATATACCTTGAATAATTCGATGATATGTTTATTATATAAATCGTGTTTCAATTAGCGTTTCACTTTCTCCTCTGTGTGTGCGTATGTACAGAAGAAAGTTCTAAGCTCCGCCCATTGTATGATCGATCATTGGTCACGTGACTCCTGCTACCACCTGGGCATATCTCTACCCCTGCGTGTTCAGTTGACCGCTGCAAGCCCTGGATTTCAGACAAGTATTTGACAAAATTCCACGTGGACGAGAAACAGTGATGACTATCTTTAATGTTGCGTGCTCGAGTTTTATGAAGTGGTACTCGGCAAAGTGTGAAGATGTGATGAACACTCAAAGACTCCCTATCCCTCCCTCCTCTGATACTTTTAAGGCTACATTGAACCGTGCGAAGCTTGAGGAACAAGAGGTACAAATACTCTCCGGCTATTCTGGCGAGAGCATTGCAGGATTTCGTGGTACAAACGATGTATTGAACTCTAGTGTAGGGCTAAACTTTATAATAGCTTACATATACCGTGAAGTGGAAGAAACAACACGTGCAGAAGAGAAGCAACGGTTATGGTTAGTGAGTCTTGTTGATGAGTGGTATGACAGCGGTATTATGTCATGTTGCATCATGTCGAGTACTCGTGCCCTACGGCTGAGAATGTAAATCTTGTCATAATGGAGAATCTGAAGTATTTTTTCCACTACATTAATATATATCATGAAGTTTGTAGTGAGGTTGTGGCTAAAGGCCTGCGTGAGTTTTTAATAGAATTTAGAGACGAGTATTGTCTGCTAAGCAAAAAGGAAAAATATGGGCATATGTTTCTATCAAATAGTGCGCCGGAGTGTGAATAAAATGTGTTTAGTTCGTGAAAATCCACCCTGAACGAAAATGTCTGGTGCGCATTCTGGGGAGTGGGAGTGATAAAACATTAAAACCGGTATTACTTCATGTATCGCAGATGGAAATTTCTCAAAACACCTACCCAGTATAACGGGATACAAGTATTCGCATGAATCTTTCACGTTCAAACAACACCGTACACGATTCATCAGCTTATGGTGTGACTCACTCCTCCACACCTCCCGTCGAGCCGAACCGCCCACCTGTGGCTCATAGTCATCTCAGCTTGAACCGACTGGACGTGCACTCCTCACAATAGAATACGATGGAGCTTCCTTTGAGCAGCATTCTCAATGCTGTGTACGATGTGTCCGTGACGAAGTCATTTTGCATGTTCAGGCGTAAAACCGGTGCCATTAACTATGTACTGGAAACGACTTGTAGACAAACAAACTCTGGTAAACGGAATGTTGTTATTTAAGTGTTGAGGAGATGAATAGAGTCTTCGTGGTAGTTGAGAAGTGGAGTGAGGATCGTTATAAAATACCTGCAGGTGTAGGTACAAGAAGAGAATAGATTAGTGATACCCCCTCATATGCCATTGTTTGTACGTTGTGTATAAATAACGATCAGTCATGCATTGATATACGATTGATGTGGAAAATGCATCTGGTAATAACGTTATTATCCCTACGCGAAACCGTTTCATCCTCGACAGAATGTTTGAAATCGTCGGGTTCCGCAAGCTGAAGCCTATATTACGCGCGTGTTAGACTATGCTTTATTTTGATACGGTTCTTGAATACGCATATACCGCTCTGCTCGACAGGTTTACCGAGTGTAGGACTGAACAAGGCGAGAGTGGTCTAGAGCTGGATGCTTATTTAAAAGTTTTAGACTCTTCGAAATATCGTGAACTTTTGTACAAAGGACTTGACTGGTACGGGCTGAGCTCACCTACACCGTTCACCCTGAAGAACTATTTCTTTATATAATGAGCAGCTGTCGTTACGACTTAGAAGATTATTTCAACTGCCGCTATATATTGTGAAGAAGAGTTCACGATTGAAAAGCTCGGATCGGCAAGAATAAACCCTCGATTGGAAAGGAGTGTTTATAAACTTGATTAATAATGATGTTGTGGCTAACGATGACCTCTTTATACATGCTTTTGAATGTGTTCTGTCCGTGTTTAAAGATAACTTGCCAACCGAATATAAAGTGGGCACAAAAATAATGAGCGAAATGAGGGCCCTTTACAATGAGTATAGGCATCCCTATAACTTGAGTGGTGAAATAATGTTAAATCGTTTTTATTGCATAGTGCAAAGCAACAATGATGTAACTGTAGACTCGA